>JAQMYM010000006.1:21093134-21104824 GCA_030014255.1 Parauchenoglanis ngamensis
GTGCACACTCCTCCAAGTGCACACTCCAAGTTCACACACCTCCAAGTGCACACACCTCCAAGTGCACACTCCTCCAAGTCCACACTCCAAGTGCACACACCTCCAAGTCCACACTCCAAGTGCACACACCTCCAAGTCCACTCTCCAAGTGCACACACCTCCAAGTCCACACTCCAAGTGCACACACCTCCAAGTCCACACTCCAAGTGCACACTCCAAGTGCACACACTCCAAGTGCACACACCTCCAAGTGCACATAAGTCCAAGGATACTGTATGTGTGTTTCTGTATAATGTTGATCTGTCTGAGCCACATTAGGACACACCCAAGAATCTATCTGTTTGTCTGTCTCTATTTCCATCCATCCATCTGTCTGTCTGTCTGTCTGTCTGTCTAACTGTGCAATTGTCTGCGGTCTGTGAGTTATATATCTATATATTTCTCGATCTGTCATTCTGTCCTGTTCCTTCTATAAACCTGTCTGTCTTTCTGTCAGGCTATCAGTTTGTTTGTGTATGGATATGCTGTCTGTCTGTCTGGCTATCTGTCTGCTGTTCCATCTATCTGCCTGACTTTTTCTGTACTTTATCTGTCTTTTGTTATCTGTTGTTTTATCAGTATGTCTATGAAGTTCCCTCGCGGCTCTGTTGATCTTTCCTTCTGTCTATAAATGTACCTGTGTGTTTGCCTGCCTGTCTAACTTTCCATCCATCTGTCTTTGACTGTCAGTCTGTCAGTCAGTGTATCTGTCTTTTCCTTTCTACATACATAGAGCATGAATCCAATCTGTCTGTCTGCTCTCCCCCTCTTTTTCTCTGTGTTTGGTATCTAAGCAGATGGGTTAGTGTATGTGTGTGTGTGTGTGTGTGTGTGTGTGTGTGTGTGTGTGTGTGAGAGAGAAAGAGATTTGCATTCCTGTGTTCCTGCTCTTTGTTTTCTCCGTGTCTGTGCGTCTAGTCGAGATGAACCTGAAGCGTGTTATTAATATTTCCAGGCGATGCGAGGCTGAGTGATGGTCCGTGCCGGAGCTTATTAAAACAGTTATTGTCTCCGGTTGCCGGGGAGAAATGCAACACCGTAATTAATGGCATTTTACAGCTGACAAACAGCATGGTGCAATGAGAGCCGAAAGGCCAGACAGTGGCAGAACCAACCTCGTAAAACACGCTGGGAGACTCTCTAAACGAATTTCCTCACTGTTTACGATGAGTTTTTCATCTTGTGTGAATTTTGAACTTTTGAAACAGACTCCGTGTTTTGGTTATTGCCTTCCTTCTCATCTCTTGTTCTTTACAGAGCTCTGACTTATACCTAAACCAAAGTGTTGTGTCATTAGGCTTCACTCGCTCAATGTGTCACGGCTGACCTCAGTGTCTGACCAACAGAACCCGAGAGAAGAAAGACGGCACAAGGACGGAAAATAACAAGCAGTGACCTGCAGGCCCGATCTCGTTCTTGCATCCTGCTGAGTCTTTATGTGGTTTTTTTTCCTTTCTTTTTTTTTAAGAGGCCCACTCAGTGTGCTCGCCACTCCAATTAGTCACACACCCATCTTAGTCGCTATTTAAAGCACAGTACAGGCTTTCTCATTCGTGTCTTATCACTTATATAAAACCCCCAAACCATTTCTCCAGCCGACACAGAACGCTACCGAGGAACATTAAGCGCTCTATTCAACAAGTTACAAAAATACATTTCCTGCAATTTTCTCAGAACATGATGTAATAAATGTAGAGTTTCCAGTTAGACAACATCTAACCTGAGGGAACCGTTTATCTTAATGTTACTCCCGATTAAATTGTTGCAGCAACAACATACGAGCATTTAGGAATGTTACTTAGAAAAGCTCTCGTTAGATTCGGCATCTCGGGAATCAGAAATTCCTAGAAGATTTTGAAGATGATTAGCACTTGGTTAGCATTTCTGTTTTTTGTCTAGTTTTTTTTTCTGTATCAGGACTGATAGTTTTTCATTTATAGTTGCCCAGTAGACAAATAGGTTCAACAACCCGAAAATGAAAAATCCTACTACATGTACTTTCTTTTACCCACTTACTGACTACACACAGTTAGCCACCTTCAAAGCTCACAAAATGCTGACGTTTGCAACTAGATGACATCACATGATCAGTTAGTCTACATGTGGTCAAAAAGCGTTCGTCTGGATACAAATGGGAGAAATTTGAATCAGTCAACTCTATGCAAAAATGCACAATCTGTATTTATATTTATTAAAAAAAAAATTTAATATATATTATTTAATAGTAATATATGTTTTATATATATATATATATATATATATATATATATATATATATAAAACATATATTACTATTAAATCATATATATTAAATTTTTTTTTTAATAAATATAAATACAGATTGAAGAATTTTGTAACCCTTCCTTTTACAGTCCCCTAATTACTAAGTATTTACGTGGTAAATTTATGGTAAATTATAGTGTATTGTTAGGCAATAAGTAGGTAAATACAGCTGAAATACTAAGAAAAATGTCTATTATTAACCAAAACCTAACCCTAACCCTAACCCATTAGAGGACTGTAAAAGACAGGGTTGCCATTATTTACCCAGTGTATTATTGGGTAATTACCACATACAGAGAAAGTAGAGCTGAAATACTAGTAGAGTATTTTTTTTAGTATTAAAGCTGTAGCATCTCTGTTTTTACCTACCTACATGTGGAAAGGACCCAATAATATACTATAATTTACCATGTATTTACCAGGTAAGTATTTAGTTATTAAGGGACTATAAAAGGAAGGGTTACCAATATTTTTGTATTTAAAAAAAAACCAAAAAAAAAAAAGCGTTTTTTTATCGCTATGGCAGTTTATTAACAAACCTATATGTGTATATCGTTAAACATATTGTGAATCATAGCAATATCTTTCAGATTGATATGATGATATTTTCATCATATTCCTCAACCCTACAGTGGCATGCCCATTGTACATTGGGTTTTTAAAGTATTTGATTATTCTGAATAGTAAGATGTGTTTGTCTAAGGTCCAAAGTTAGTTTTTTTTTTAATGCTGCTTTGATTTGTTGGGGGTTTTTTTATTTTGCATATTGTGGCATGTTATATTTAAAGTTCTGAGAAGAAATGGTTGGTTTTTTTTATTATTCCATGAAGCATAGTTTATTGTTTCTTATATCATATCTTGATTGCCATTGCCATGAGCTAAACAAAAGGAAGGAGATATCAAATGTCCACTTGTGCAGAAACAAAGGGGTTGTACGAATGCCCTTTGGATTAGCACCAGCTCTCAGATCGGCTTCTTAGAAACTGTACGGCATGAATGCCATGACCTGACTGACTGCTTACTGTAGGATGTAGGTTGCTAGTCCTTACCGGGATGATATCAGGCATCAAACTACTGTAGGTGAAAGAGACAACATGTAGCATTGATATCGTTTTCTCTCTAAAACCACAGGGGCCAGTGGAATTAAGCAGGTTTTATTTTGACTAATCTCTAATGACAATGGCAGGGGTTTGTAAAATGGCCTTGCCACAGGAAAGGATAAAAAGCCCACTGGATTAGCATGATCCCTCCTCTCTTATCTCCTTTCTCAGTTGTCGTAGTCAAGTACTCAAAATATACATGTGACTACTACCAAATGTAGTCCTTACTGGAATAGAGGCCACTTTTATAAGGTGTGTGGTTTTTATTTTGTGTGTGTCTTGTACTTGTGCCTTTGTGTTATGTCTTGTCCCATTTGCTCGTCCTCCCCTCCCTCTCATACTTATGTTTCCAGGGCTGAATAATTTAGGAGCTACCTGGCAATATGTGGCTACATGATATCGTAGCCCAAAGGGAGAGGAAAAATGCCTCCCGTAGATCAGGTGAAATGATCCCTATATACCTCATCTTTTTTTTTCTTTACCTGAAATCTGAGAGGTGAAATGGAAACCCTTACTGCTTTTTTCCACACCTCAGTCCTTCTTTTGTTTTCTCCCCTGTTCAAGAATCGTGTAGTTCTGCTTTAGTCTTTGCCTTGGCAAGATCGAGTTAAGATCGATTGAAGGTTGGTGGGATTGCGCTACTCCTGACAATTCTGTCAACATTGCGTCTCGAAGGAATTCTGTCTCCTTTGGGAGCGACGGTAAACTTTGGTTTGATCCTCTTCTGCCACCTTGCTCTTTGCTGTACCCTGAACCAGAGCCAGAGCAATTTTTTTTTGGCTGCCAGGACGATCTGTACAACGACGGTGACCTTGAAAGGTATGCTGATCTTTCCATGAAGACAGATCCTGTAGCTGAATTAAGCAACCATCTGGAGGAAACCATGGCTGTTAGGGGCACTGTTCCTCCTCCTGATTATTACCCATTTGACACTGCCTTATCTGCTCAACCGCCTGAAGATCTGCAGGGATTTTATAGAGGAAGCCACCAGCTTCTTAGCAGATCAGGCTCGCATTATGGGCTAGGTGCAGGAGGGGTTAGATCTGCCTGGGATCAAGGGCAAGCTAGGGCTCCTACTCGTGCACCTACACCTGGCCCCGCTCCACCTCCCCCTCCACCGCCACCTCCTCCTCCTCCTCCACCCCCCCCACCCACGGCTCATGAGTTGAGCCGTTTGTACAGGGATTCTCTAGCCTTCCCAGACAGTCAGCGTATCCGCAGTAGGGCCGCCTCTCCTTCTTGTTTCGTGATTGCGGCCGATCAGGCCTCTCTGGCAGGCCATTCTGGTTACAACCAAGTCAACGGTCTTCATCTCAACCACCCTCCCTCCACCTGTATCATGATGGACCCTACACCTACTCCTGTTGTGGATGGAAGTGTACCTCGAGGAATATCTGCTTATGGTACCGTACCTGCTCAAAGATTGCCCTATGATCCTGCCTATGATTCCAGTGCAGCTATGGTGGCCACTACACCGGCTCAGCTCACAACTGGGATCACAACGCACCACCCATCAGCAGCTGTTACCATGGACCCAAAGAGGGCTGTGGATCCAGCTTTCCTAACTTATCTGCGTACTGAGGGTCTTTCTGAAAGCACCATAACCCTTCTGTTGCAGCAAGGCTTTGACTCCACCACCATGCTCTCTATGATGGAAGAGCATGATATTCGCTCCATGGCTCCAAACCTTGGCCAGGCCCGAGTGCTATCCAGGGTTGTGCTTAACTGCAAGACAGCGGGCACAGGAGTGCCAACAATACGTGGTCGCTCCAACAGCTTCAGCCATCGTAATGATCTCCACACACAGCCTCAAGGTTTGGCAATGGACTCCCACCTCTTGCAGCAGCCCTCAAACACCCTGCATACCGTGTCTCCAAGGATAGGCGAGTTTATCAACCGCAGGCCAAGCAGTGCACCTTCTCAACATTTGTTAGAAACCACAAGTTATCCTGAGGTGCGTTCTCTTGGTATGCTTCCTACCAGTCCTGCAGCATATAGCACTTCCTTGACGCAGACGCGGCCACTAACGATGTACAACCCCCATACTGGTCTGCCAATGTCAAGCCACCCTCAGCCACAGCAGCCAGGGATTTTGGGTACCTCTGGTCTAGTACCCAAAGCTTTCTCCAGTATCTACACTCCTATAGAGTTGATGAAAAGAGCACCTAGTCTACCTCAAATGCCTCAAACCCTGGGCCATCACCCCAGTCCCCAGCTCTTGAGGAAGGGGGCTGCTGCTATGGAGAGTGTGGTCATGCCTACGGGTACTACTGTCCAGTCTCAAACCCTTAACCCAAACAGTAAGATGACGCGCCGTACTGGTCCTCCGGTCATTGTTTCCACTATGGCTTCACCAGATACAAGTAAAAAAAATTCTTCACTTCATCCATTTCTTTTCCTGTCTTCCATCTCTAGATATAGCTTCTGTATATTCTGCACTTATCTTCTATTCTGACTATCAGGATTTAGATTTATGCTTGATCATCGCTGTTTTCTCCACTGTTTTCCCTGCTGCACATGAATTACACCTTTTTCCATAAAATGGATCACTTTGTTTAAAACTTTGGGAGACTTTCAAATTCTTTCCTGTTTGTGCTTCCACTAAAGCAACTTCAATTAAAAGCTACATTTTTGGACTTTTCCACTCGTCTAAACTGTATATATTTTGGGGAATCAGCTTGAAAGTTTTTAAATTTGTGCATTGAATTCACTTGAGCTACTATTACATCATGAAAATCTTTCGCTAAATGTGTATTTGATGATTGTGTTTGTGTCTGTGTGAAAGAGACATTTCTTTGATCCTATGGCAAGAAAATAACCTGCTTTCAGTGACTTCATGTCTTGTGGGCAACATTTCAAAATGTAAAGTACGTAGATTATAACTAGATCATAACTATCCTGTACTACATCTTGTGAAGAGAAAAAAAGATCTGGAAAACATTTCTGCAATTAATGCCATGTAACTCGTTAGTATAAAATTTGGGTCACAACAAGCATTTCTTGTATAAGGCAGCTGGTAGAATATTCTGTGTGGTCTAACCTCAGTTTTATTGGACACCTACTCTTTGTTTTCACTCTACTTTCCTTCTCTGCTGAAGTAATAATAGTCTTAAATCCTTGAAATCCCTTTAGAGCTAATAGGATGCAGAAGCCACAAGCACGTGGCTACACCAGCGTTTTTAACATACCAGACACAAGGTAGCGGATATGTTGGAAAGTCATGGTGATGACTGATGAAGACAATATCCCTTAACAGGGAAATGAATAACTGAAATCATTAACGAATTGACAGTATTGAGTATTAATTGCTAAGTCATTTAGCAAGATTTATGATGTGATTTATGATTCGATTTTTTTTTTTAAATCTTCCACTTTTCATTTCTTTTATCCTTACTAATATTGTAAATGGCTGTACATTGTTGTATTCTTTGTTTAATCTTTAACCTTTTATGTAAAAAGATTAGAGTTTTTAGACAAAAGTGTATATATATTACATAATAAATTAATTATTATTACAAAATATTAATATAATTGTAGTACTGAGTAGTTAAAAATGATGTGTATTACTTTAGCCTTTACTACAGGTTCTATGATATTAATATATTGACTTAAATATGACCAGTTATTGATAGAGGATGGGAATTTAAATTAATTTAATATTTTTAATTTTATTAAAATACATTATACCCCAAGTACAAATAGCAAAGTAGCAAATCCTTTTAGAAATCTTCTTAGTAATCATTTTTAAACTGGTGACTAGGAACTGCAGTCTGATTGGTTAAACTGGGACTAGACATTTTTTCACTTTGGTCTGATTGGTTAAACTGGTATCGGAGGTTTTGAGCTCTAGTCTGATTGGTTAAACTGGTATTGAAGGTTTTTGACTGTAGTCAGATTTTTTTGTTTGTTTTTTTGTCAGGACCTTTTTTGTTATGGAGTCATTGCAAGATCAAACCCCCACCACATTCACAGGAATTTGGTTGCTTGGTTATTTGCCTCGTGTAGCTCTTGTGAGTTGTTAAAAAGACCAAATCTGTGTTAGTGTCCCAATAAAACTAAAATTAGTGTCAGAGCAGGAATTCGGTGAGATGTTTCCTTTCTTTGCTAAGTCCTGTTTAAACAGAATCCTGTCAGAGGCCGTCCATGTCCTGTCCGTGTCGGTTTAGTCCGTCACACATCGCAGAACTTCTTCTTTAGCATGTATTATGCATGGAGATGGCGTGTGCTAAAGGCCAGTCTTTGTCGGAGAAGAGTGTCAGGCGTCAATAATTAAACAGCACTGTGCGTGCGTGCGCGCGCGCGTTACGTGAGCGTTTCTGGTAGGGCTGGGCGATATGTAAAAAAATCTTATCACAATTTTTTTCATATCAGTCAATATGGATATATTTCATAATATAAATCAAATCACTATTTCTGTCAAGGTTTAAGGTTCCCTTTTACTGCTAAGTGAGATGTTAAGACATCATAAGGTTAAGTTTGCTTTAAATTAGGGCGGGTCGATATGACATTTTCATAATCACAGTAGTTATCACAATATATATATATTACGCTATGAAAATAATGTTCAGAGTTCAGGGACTAAAGAACATGACAGCACATGCAGACGCGCTCTTGTACACCCCTGCGGCCAGTTCGGGCTCGTCACGCACCTGTCATAAACACGTGCTGCTCCATCACAGGGCGCTGGTGTATGAGCTCCAGCGCTGCGCTCGTGTGCTGCTTTCTCCTCTTCGCTCCGGAACCCAGCTCAGTGCATTGGCTTTGCTTTTCAGCCTGGTGTTTTGCCCTTGTTTTCCGTGTGTTATTTCTGCTGTTTACTCTAGTTTTGGGTTAATAAGCCCTGTCTTTTCCACCCGTGACCCGAGCTAGTTCTAGCTAGTTTTTAAGCTAGTTCTACACATCATGCTACATTATACAGACTTCATTGATGTCTACGATATGAATGGTTACACCGCGATATGATATCACCCAGCCCTAGTTTCTGATTGGTCAACATCATGCCATCAGCAGAATAATGTACCTGATGTATCTTATTATTAACTGCTAATAATAATGTGAACTTTCTTTTTTTTTTCTTTTTTGTTCGGAAATTTCTTGCTTTTTCTTTTTTTCACGTTTCATGTATTTTTCCTTCTTATTTCTTTCCTGCTCAGACACAAATTATAGATTTTTTGCTTTTTGTTTCGGTTCTCACTTTTTGTTCATTCTTTCTTTCTCTCAATCACTAAACTCTTTCGTCTCCTTTCTACCTTTTGACATTTCCCCTCTTTTATCTTTTCTATGTCTTTTGCATTCTTTTCTTGTTATTGTCACGTATGTACTTTCTTCCTTTCTGCAGGGAATTACGTCCAAGTTTATTTGTTTTTCCAGCAACACACACACACACACACACACACACACACACAGGCATTTTCCTCATCTCATCTTCACCCCTCTACCCTTTTTCATTTCTTCATGTTACATATTTTTCAGCACAGAAAGCTCATCAGCCTGTACCTGACATTTGTTGCTCCATAATTTCCGTCCCATAATGCCGCTCTCGTCTTGCTGTGAGTCTGCCATAAGTGTGTTGCTAGGCGACAGTGTGTGTGTTTGTGTGTGGTTTTGTGTGTGTGTGTGTGTGTGTGTGTGTGTGTGTGTGTGTGTGTGTGTGAAGGGGTAATCACATGGAGATAATCTAAGCATTTAAAGAAGCAAAGACTCTTTTATCCACACACTCAGATGTGTATATCAACATGCTCGCTTTTTAGGGAAAATATCCAGAAGGGTTGATTTTGCATAAGTGGATGTAGATGTGCGCACGTGTGTATGTGTGTTTGTGTGTAATGGCAGGCAATAATAAAGTCTGTATGGATGCTATTTTTTTCCCAGCTGATCTATTGTGCTGCGTGATAAAAACGTTTAAACACACACACACACACACACACACACACACACACACACACACACACACAGGCTTCCTAAGAGAATGCTATTTTGTTGTATAAAGTGCAAGACTTTACAAAGCAGGTGTGTGTGTGTGTGTGTGTGCGTGCAACCTGATCTTTTTATCAGGGTTTCTGATAATATCATGATACTGCATTAAAAGCATACTGCATGCTCAAAAGGAAACATCAGTCAGGCAGAAAAACGCAGCGTATCCCGTTACCGAGAAACCGCAAAGAAGCGTAAAATGTCTGAAAACTCCAGGTCACAGCTTTACCTCTGACTGTTACACAGCACTCGTACTGGAGACTCCTTCATACCTGTTACATAAACACCTCCTCAACGTATCAACGATTATGTTCAGCTTTCGCCTTCAGGTCTCTGTGAATGAGCTGTTACTATGGAAACGATAATGTCAGAATGAGCACTTTAATATAAAGCTGAGATTTGGAGCTGCGCTACTGTCAGAGCTGCTGTTATAGAAAACTAATCAACACCTTCTGACCAATCAGAATCCAGGATTCAGCAGCGCTGCGGTAGGAAAATCTACTGTTTGGAAAATGTAATTGCTAATTAGCATACACTGGCTTAGCTCATTAATACCCAAAAATTGTGATTGGATATAATATAAAATAATAGCCCTAATAATCATATTGTTTATATACACACGTGTGTGTGAGAGGGCGTAACATCACGTATAACATGATTTCTGACTGAAGTTTAAACACACTGAGAGTTTATGTACATATTTCATACATCTTCCTCATACATGATAGATAATTTATATAAAAATAATGACTAGCTGGCATTTTATTTATCTAATTTCCTTTAAGTTAATAAACTGCAGTTGTTACGATTGTTGGGAGTGTGTGTGTGTGTGTGTGTGTGTGTGTGTGTGTGTGTGTGTGTGTGCGTAAGATCAGCTATTCAGGGTTGGGGGAGGGGTTGTTGTAGAAGCCGCTGCTGATTGGTTAATTCTGTAAGAAGCGCATTAACAAACCGGTCCAGACTCAGAGCTCACACAGCCTCACACACACACACACACACACACACACACACATACACCTGTAACACACATCAAACATACACACTATGGAATTGTCAGTCGCTCGGGTGGAAAACAGAAATGCAGGTCTGTATGAGGTGAAGCCCGCATGTTGCACGTATGTGTGTGTGTGTGTGTGTGTGTGTGTGTGCATGTGTGGCTGTGTGTGTGTGAGAGAGAGACGTTGTTGATTAATCTGAAGATTTTGAAAGCTTTAGATTTAGGGAGGGGTTTGCAAGGCATGATGGGAAGGCAGCGCATAAGTGGGAGGTGCTAATCAGCTTATTTGCTAAGATCAATTTGCTGATCTGAAGTCAGTATTTATGAAGCTTTAATCTGGTGTGTGTGTGTGTTTGTGTGTGTGTGTGTGTGTGTGTGTGTGTGTGTTATGTAAACTCTGAGAGAGCATTTGTTGCTCTGTGTTTGTCAGTTTAATTTGTTGTCACACATACTGCGCCCTTTGCTCTTCCTATAGTTCAGTCTAAATCAGGAATGCTTCAGTTCAGGATTCAGTTCGGTTCAGTTTGATTCAGTTGAGGATTCAGTTCAGTTCAGTTTGATTCAGTTGAGGATTCAGTTCAGTTCAGTTTGATTCAGTTCAGGATTCAGTTCAGTTTGATTCAGTTGAGGATTCAGTTCAGTTCAGTTTGATTCAGTTCAGTTCAGTTTGATTCAGTTCAGGATTCAGTTTGATTCAGTTCAGGATTTAGTTCAGTTCAGTTTGATTCAGTTCAGTTAAGTTTGATTCAGTTGAGGATTCAGTTCGGTTCAGTTTGATTCAGTTGAGGATTCAGTTCAGTTTAATATCCACTCTATTTCTGATTTCAGGTATTAAATTGAGATTTCTTTTGCCTTTTCAAAATTACTAGAAAGAAAACCACATTTATAATGTGTCATCTCTTTTTCTTTTAGCCAGTTGAGAATTAAAGTAACTGGTGTGACATGTTAAATGTATAGACCAATGAAATCAGAGAGGAGGCGGAGCTTACTGCACCTTTAGAAATGAACTGAAGCTGAGTCGTCTGCTGCCGCTACTGTTTAATCCCTCGGTTTATTTAATATCTTATTAATTTAAGGTCTGTGTTCAAACCTGGGTAATAAATTGAGTGTCTTAATTATTTTTCCTGATTATTGCCGCGTTGGCATTTAGAAATATGTCTTGCTAAAATATGGCACATAAATTAGTAACTCATATACCATCATTAACTGTATACTGTATTAAACTCTCTGTGTGTGTGTGTGTGTGTGTGTGTGTGTGTGTGTGTGTGTGTGTGTGTGTGTGTGTGTGTGTGTGTGTG
>JAQMYM010000006.1:21135940-21149886 GCA_030014255.1 Parauchenoglanis ngamensis
TTAGCAATACTGTACACGTTTATGGTCATGCTAATAAAGCTCTTTGAATTGAATTGAATTGAATTGAATTGAATTGAATTGAATTGAGAGAGAGAGAGAGAGAGAGAGCAAGTGAGAGAGCGCGATATAAACACCCACTTCCTGGTTTTATAATGAGAATCCTGTATTACGCATTTAATGGCCGGATGTTGCATTTGGACAAAACAAAACCAGGAAAATAATATCAATAATGTGGAAAAGTTGGGGAAAAAAAACAGACAATCATTCTAAAGCATTATAAAAGAGAGAGACACTCCGAGTGTGTGAGAAAATAAATCAGATAAACACCAGCTCGGTTAAATGCTTGAATCTGATTGGTCAGAAAGTGTGCATTATTACTGTACAATAGTGTGGCTCCAAACATGAATGATAGGTTTATATTAATGCTGTCGTTCTAATAGGTCATTGTTGCTATAGTAACAGCTCATATACAGGGACTTGTACAGAAGATACTCCACGTAATACAAGACAAATAATGAACAGATTTTAAATCAAATGTTTATATGGAAGGAGTCTCCAGTGTCAGGGCTTTGTAAGAGTCACCAGAGAGAGAGCGAGCGAGAGAGAGAGAGAGAGAGAGAGAGAGCGAGAGAGAGCAAGAGAGCGAGAGCGAGCAAGAGAGCGAGAGAGAGCGAGCGAGAGCGAGAGAGAGCGAGCGCGAGAGCGAGAGAGCGAGAGAGCGAGAGAGAGCGAGAGAGCGAGAGAGAGCGAGAGAGCGAGAGAGCGCGAGAGCGCGAGAGAGCGCGAGAGCGAGAAAGAGAGAGAGCGAGAGCGAGAGAGAGCGAGAGCGAGAAAGAGCGAGAGCGAGAGCGAGAGCGAGAAAGAGCGAGAAAGAGAGAGAGCGAGAGCGAGAAAGAGAGCGAGAGTGAGAGCGAGAAAGAGAGCGAGAGTGAGAGCGAGAGCGAGAAAGAGAGAGAGCGAGAGCGAGAGCGAGAAAGAGCACGACATTAAATTAAACTATAAAGCGTTAAGCTATGTGCCGTGCTCATTAATAAATTAAACAGCGTAGCGGTTAGTAAGTCTGTGCTGTAGAAGCAGAATAACACTGCGCTAGTTTTCATGTAATCACAGTATGTCTTCTGTTATTCTTTATATAATAAACACCACCAGCAGCGAGATTAGCGCAACACAACTTAAACCTCCGGGACCGAGTATCACAGCGGTGGCATTTTATAAACGTACACTCATCAGTGTTACGGTCAGTGTGGAACTGTCGTGTACCATGGCGTTTGGCCCTGATGAAGAGACTCGTGTAATTCCCTCTCGTGTGCTGCGTGAAAAAAAGAAAACATAGACCCAAGAATCGGTAAGGAAATTCGTTGCCAACTACTTTTGTCATCGAATTTCATAGAGTTCATTGTTTCATTGTTGCAGCCCTAATCTCCGCTCGCCCTCCTGTTCATTAATGTGAAATCTGAGAAATCAGCAGCAACATCGAAAACAAACCGTCGTTTTAGTCCTCAGCCTGAACAAACCAGCAGCAACACACCTGCGTTGTTGATCATGTGGTATGTGCCATCAATCAGCAACAAGAACAGGTGCTGGCCCCGCCCCCAATAAAGTACCATTAGTACATACTGGTGCTGATTTTGAGCTGGAACTAGGCTTGTGATATAACGATATTATCGTCCCTACGTGACATCACATTGCCACGATATCTGATCAAGTTCATCCCGACTATAAACGTTACGCATCCTGCATATGGGGTGAGCCGAAGCTGAACACTGAGGTACTCCGGGATCGCTACAAAATGCAACAAAAAGTCCTCTTTGAAAAAAAACCTAACCTGAGCCAATCAGCAGGACCCCATGTTGAAGCCCCGCCCCCTTTCACCACTCAGTGTGTGTGTGTGTGTATCAGTATCAGCAAACATTAGACAAGTACGTATATATTTAACACCAGTTTTCTATAGTTATTAGGGATGTTTTTGAAAACAGCCAAAACATCAAAAATAGAACAAAAAAAAATTTAAATAGTCCTATAAAGAAGGGTCAAATCTAACACTTAACACACAATGTTAGTGGTGATGCCAATTAAAAGGTGATTAATCATGATTAGGGCAAAATGATATGATCTGGCTCAAGCCTAGACTGTTCATAGCTGCTGTAGGGGAAGTGAGGACGGGAACGAGCTTGCGCAGCAGATTGCCACAACGTTAAACGGAACTATAAACAGATACAAAGTTCATTCACAATTGTAATTGTTGGGAAAATTGCTGTGTTAGAACAGGAACAGAGGGTTTTATTCCTTACTTTATTGATTAAACTCTTCAGAAAACGCTTTATTTCTTTGTGGCACTAGCAAAATGTCAGGCTTTTGAGGTACCCTTTGCATTAATGCCAACTTTCCCATATGGTTAGCTGTGGGTGTGTCTATATTTAAATGAGCAGTGTGTATGATACGAGTGCACACGGAGAGCCTTTTCTATGCCTTGTTGAGAAATACGAGCCTGGCTTCCACACACACGCGGTTAGCTTTCTGTGCATAGCAAGGCTTCAGGAGCGTGTGTAAAGCGTGAGAGACTCACACACACACACACACACACACACACACACAGTGTGTGAATTAACAGTGTGCAATGAGGTGACAGCTTGGCTGCACCAGGCGACGCATCACACTGATATCATACAGTCTGACAATGCTGAGACTGTTAACAGCCAAAACCACAACACACACACACACTTCTTTCACATTCTTTCTTCGTGCTCACACAGAAACAGATAACCATTCACACGTCTAAAGCACTTGTGTTCACACTAGTCACCAACCAAGTGAAAGGCAAAAGTTTATTTATTACATACATGAATACGTGACAGGCCACGCCCACACAGCAGCAGTCTCCGTCACTACACGCCCACAAGAGACAAACTCCGAGCGTTCTAGCGTGTACGCAGAGCTTCCCAATGGCAGGTGGGGATTTTCAGAGACACGAAGAGCTTTAAAGCGCCTTCTCTTCATGCAAATGGCAGCCAATAGGAGAGAGGACCAACGGCGTGCTGCGTTCAATATTAATGCATCTTACGGATCTTATCCCTGTTAACTGTAAGATGTTTATTGATTTCATGCACAGCGATAATAAACACACCAATGAGCTCTGTAGCTCTTAAGTCATGCTGTCGTCATGATCTGCATCTCAAATCTACAACTCCGACCTTACATTTAACAGTGTTTACTAATCTAGAGACTCCACAAGACTGGTACGCAAACAGACCTTTAGGTAGCTGGAACAGGAAACCTAGCTAGCGCAAGTACTCAATAACTGCTTTGGCACTGCACCACAAGGACGAGTCACGTTCATTTGGGACGCTATAAATGACCTGAGGATAACAGAACGCCCCGAGGATACGCACGGCAGCCATCTTGTGTACACATAGTTCAAAACTAGTATAACTGGGCCTTTAGAGCCCACATGTGAAAATAAATGCTGGTTAGGATTAGACTGGGTTCCGCAAAATAGAAGACATTCGCTTGTCATAACGTAAAAACTATTTTAGCTCATCTCGGTCAGCATACCTGAATGCAAGAGCATGTAAAGCTGTACGTGTTCGGAGTTCATCACACCAAAGAAAAAGACGTCATTAAACACGCAGCCAAATTTGAATGATTAAAAAAATTGAGAAGTGTAGATACAATTAGGTTTCAAAATTGCGAGAGAAAAAAAAAAAAAAAAAAAATCAGCAGTATTGTATAGTGTGGGACGCTGAGGGCGTGTCTGGTGAAAGCGCTGAAACCACGCCCGATCACACCAAACCACACCCAAGCATACCTGCCCGTTATTTTCAACTGCTCGCTGAACGTCTACATTATGGAGGAGCCGGACTGCTCTAAATCGGAAATCGAGCTCAGGATTTCACGTTCCAAAGTCTGTACTCTGTCCCATCGGAGATCCCGAGTACGGAAACACTCAGGGGAGTAACCAAGGAGACGGCATAAGGAAAGAAAGAACAGCAGAAGAATAGCAAGAGAGCTGCTGTACGGGCTAGGCTACGGGCTAGGCTACGGGCTAACGCCCATAGACCACCCATTTGCTCCGGTGTCCATGTGTGTCATGCTGAGAAACAAAGTAGCACCATTTTGGATCCGGAGTGGCCGCCGTGTGCAAGTGTACGCGCCGCCATCTTGGACCTGAAGCAAGTTTAATAACTCGCAAACGAGCGGGAGAACCACCGGTGCTAATGCACTCCAATGTTTATAGGCTGTCGTGTTAGGGGCGGAGTTATGCTAATTAGTAACTCCAGTGCGTCATCAAGCCACCATTTCTTTCCTGGCCAAAAAATACGGAACACACACATGATAAACTGTTTAACGCTTTAACGCCACTATTCAGTAATGTTTAGTTTACAGTCTTTTCACATGTTCTCAGCAACGAGTGTCCAACAAGTAGATGGTGTTCAGAATCAAACCTCTGAATTTGTTTTACATGGGTTTTAAATAAAGTACCACGCTGCACTTTTTAAATGAACAAAATGTTGAATCGTTTAGAAAAGGTATGCTCAAAATAAAACAGCTGTAAAACAGTTGCTATAGAACAATGACAGCAGAGAACTACTGGCTAGTTCTAGTGAGAACTCAGGGGCTGAGCACTTCAGTTTACCGCTTTAAATTACAGTTAGCGCTACTCACGTTTTGTCTCGATTCCCCTGTACTGTACAGCGCGCGGGAAACGGAGAAACGCGCAGGAAACAGTGAAAGGAGCGCAGGGCTGCGAGAAGCGAGCGCACGTATCTCCGGTGTGCTGCGTCTCAGAGATGCGCTGTTTGTTTCTGCGCTCCTGTTGTTGCTGTTTTTGCTCGGTTTAACCTCACATCTGCGCGCTCATGTAGAAGACAGTGATCTCACTTAAAATCTCAATTAGATATTTTCCCCAAATCGATCAGCCCTAATCAGCACAAACATTACTCAACTCAAACTCATCTCTGTACCTAACCTGAAGTTACAACCCCACAAAAACATGGACCCGCTGCTGGTGCAGGATTTTACCCTGCAGCACACAAACTAATCTCCTCAAAACTATTAGATAAAACTGTTGTAATTAATGGCTCTTTTTTCAGGTCAAGTAAAAAAAAAAAAAGTATGGAATCATGAACCAAAAATCACAATTAGTATTTTGTTGCAGCTCATCTGGCTTTTATAAGGCGAGGACTTCACTAATAAAAAACACTATTCTGCATCACTCAGGTCCCCTCTTCCTTGTCTAGCAGTTGACAGATCAGCTCTGCAGGATGGCGCCTTGTCTCGGAATGCTTTCAGTTTCCAGCATGAATTTCCAATCGGATTGAGATCGGCACCGTTTGCTGGCCGTGTCAGTGAGTCGACCTGCCTTTCCTCAACAAACACTGGAACGCTCATTACTCTGTAGCAACATGCACGATCGTCCTGAAAAATGCCTTCACCACCAAACCTGCTTTGGAACGATGGAGCGAGAAGGTGTCCGTAATGTCGCTGTACACCTGCGCGTGCGGTTACTGAGGAGGAACTGCCTGCCACGCCGCCTGCTCCTGTACTGACATGCAGCTCCACATGACTGCGGAAATGCGCTCGCTTTCTTCAGGCGGTCATCTCTGCGCGTTTGAGTCGTCGCTGCACATCGCGTTCCTCTGCTCGTCCAGTCCACGGCGGCGTCTCAGTAGCTCACGGGAACCTTGTTTTCTTCTGTTAATGATGGTTCACGTTTGGCTGTTCCGTATGTAAACTCGGTTCGGTTCCTTCCAGCGCGCTGACTAACCAGGACTCCTGTTTCTGCCCGTTTGCTTTCCATTCTTTCGTATTCATTGTGGATGTTTTATTTTCTAGGCTTATTACTTTGAGATTTTTGTCCTGACGCTTCGACGTCTTCCTCGGTCTACCCGTACGGTTCCCTTTCACAACCTTCCCGTCCCGTTTGTACTTGCTCCAAGACGGACACAGCTGACTGGAAACAAGCAACATCTTTTGTTGTCCCACTACGTGTTGAATTACCTTCTGGAGGGAGTTTTATGAACCTTTCCACTGTTTAAGCGGACAGATCTCTTATCGGGGTCGTGTTTCAGCCCGGTGCAGCAGCTCGTTAAGGCCTGCAACAACTCTCGTTCAACTGCACACTCATTTGCATATTTAGATTTGTGCAGGTATTTGTCTTAGGAATGAAAATTACAAAGTGATTCCATAATTTCTGCCTCTACTTGATCTGAAAAACAGTGGCATTAATGACAACAGTTTCATTACGTTGTTTGGAGCTGTTTTACCAAACGTTAAATCAAATCTAAAGCTTTGCGTGATCGCTGCGATTCGTTTTTGCTCCAAAGGAAAACAGCTGAATGAACATCCGCCGAGGTTATATTTCATGAACATCGAATAACTTTATATAAAGTAATATTACGTTTTCCGTTCCTGAAAATTCTACTGATGCAACACATCAGTTTCTGAGCTGACTTTGGTGCTTGGACCCCTAAATATAATAACTTTGATAATGTGACATTTTCCACAACTGTATGAAATATTAAAAAAAAATAGATATATATATATATATCTATCACAGACCCCCTGGCGATGCTTCATGGGCCCACAGGGGACCCGGACCCCGCTGTGAGGGCCGCTGATCTCAGTGCACTTCCGTAAAGAGGAAAACAATTACAGCAGTAAAAACATCTAAGCGTAACTTGGTCTTTTAAAACACACTCACATTCAGTTCGAGTTAAAAAGCCTGAAAAACGTGTTATTGTGCTGACACTCGGCCTATAAGCACTTCTTTTAGTTTATAGGCGTGTGCGCGCGCGTGTGTGTGTGCGCGTGTGTGTGTGTGCGCGTGTCCACTCACCCACACAGGCGTTGAGAAACATCCAGTCGCTCTTCCTCATTCGGTTTTTGATCTGTTTGAGCTTTTTAACGTCCTCGTCGCAGCCGTGAGCTCCCACCTCGATGTCCTGAATGTGGACGTCCGCGTCCCGGTCTGAGGAGACGGGCGGGGACGTCCTCGTGCTCCGTGTCCTCCATCCTCCCTGCTCCAGCTCGTTAGTGATCACGGGCGACGCGTCGTTAGGCCGCGGGTGCTCACACACCACGCATCTCCGCGTCTCCGCCCAGTTCTCGTACGTGCACATGGCGCAGCTCCATCTCGGAGCGTGCAGCCGGTTTTTATCGTTATATTCCTCGTTAGGGCACGATACGGACGCGTGGCTGCCGGGCTCAGAGGGGCGGAGCGGCCGCACCCGAGGCCTGGCGCTGGAATCGGGACAGATGATCAGGCTGCTGGTTCCCGAGTCGTCACTGTGCACGGAGTTCCTCTTAAACGGGTTCAGATCCTCGTCTATGATGGCGGCGCTGCGGCGCTGAGCTCGACACATAGTGCACTTTAGAGCCGAGGGCCAGTTCTCGTAAGTGCAGTACTCGCACACCCACTTCATATGAGGGTCTGTCATGATTGTTCAGTCACACACACACTCTCTCACGCGCACACTCACACACACTCTCTCTCTCTCACACACACACACACACACACACACACACACACACACACTCTCTCTCTCTCTCTGTCACACACGCACACACACACGCACACACACTCTCTCACGCGCACACTCACACACACTCTCTCTCTCTCTCACACACGCACACGCACACACACTCGCACCTCTGTTGGTGTCAGTTCCAGGAAGCATCAAGCTGAGGAAAAAAAACACAAACATTCACACATCAGCGAGTTTCTCACACTGAATATTACACACTGCCTAATTGCTCTTCTTTAAGATGATATATTTATGGAATAAACCACTTTGATATCCCAAAGCGTTTTACTCCTCATAAAACTCAGCAACTTGCCAACAATTACATTTTTACACCACATTCGTTTTTATCCGTTTGTAGTTACATTTAATGTTGCGGAACGTCGATGAAACACGAGATAGTTGCTGTTCTGGCTTGCGTTTTAGCTGCTGTAGGCAGCGGCTCCCTCGGCAGCCTTTCTTTTTTACACTCTTAAAGTTAATAAGACAAAAAAATAGACGCAGCCCGTCACGTTCCCGGGAAACCACGGCGTGTAACCTCCTCCGTCCTGAAGGCGAAGATGCAGCGTTACAGCTTCAGCTCGGACAAAGCGCCGGCACTGGAGACTCCTTCCACAATGAAATGTTCCTTTACACAACACTTGACCGGAATAAAACATGGCTAGCGTGTGTCTCCGACCTCCTGGAGGGGTTCGAGCTGTTCGTGCATTTCAAGCCCTACTCAGGCGGGATCAGTGTTCCGCGCGGAGCTGTGGTGGTGTGATTATTATCTCAGCATCTCCGGGATTTGAGATTACGCTGTATTTTCCTTTCTTTAAAATAAGCAGTAGATTTGACTCCAGGTGTTAAATAGCTCATCTGAACTGACACGTCGGCGTTTTATCCTGTGGGAAAAGAGGTTCTGCGGCTGTTTAAAAGTATAAAGACGCTTCAGGAAGAGTTCGCTCTTTTCTGTTCTTACGCCAAAACCAAAAAGTTGGACACGCAGAAGATTTTTAAAAGGACGTGTCGGACAAGCCGGGGGGGGTTTGGGGTAAGTTTCCAGTGCAGGTACGACGCAAACATATCATTATGATCATGTGACCTACTAATGACCGCTCTGTAGCGTGATGAGTACATTACACACACAGACCTGATCCGTGAGTCACACGTGAGGCGATCAGAACGACTAAACACGTCCTCCAGAAACAGTACTCGACATGTCCGGAAAACTAATCCCGTCCGAATAGTACTAAAGCTAACAATCAGCGGTCTGGCTCACATGCAGGCCAGCGGCTTTACACAAACAGCTTGTTTCTGGTTTTCATTCAACAAATAAAACATGAGCAAAATGTTAACAAGATGAAGGACAGTCATCACTAATGACGTAAACAGAGTAAACAGATCAGGGTCAGATATTTCAGGTGTATAAAGTGTAATCCCTGTACCACAAGGAAGCGTCGAAACAGTGCTGCGCGGAATTATTGGCACCGTTCCTAAAACATGAAGTCCACACTACACTCAAATGATTATTACAACTACAACTCTGAATACAAACGCACTTTACCTTTAAAAATGCTAATTAGACAAAATGACACCTAGCCTGTCAATCAAAAATAAAGCAGAATAACGAGTTATGTTGGTGAGTAAACAAACTCCAGCAACAACCACGGATAAATAAATAACCTCACAAGCTCAGACAGAAGAGATGAATTCCTCCATGATGAGTGTTGAGTAGTATTGAGTAGTACTGAGTATTGCGCGCGAGCTGAACTGAGTGATTAATAAGTAACTAATGTAGCTTTACTTCTTAGATCCAGAAGTAACATTGTATCCGCTAATCCGCTTCACATGAAGCGAGGCTGCGGCACTCTGTTTACACACCGATTCAGCCTGGCATGCTACACCAAAACGCACAAACCAATGACTACAGAAGTCGGTATTTACTGTCAATAATGAAATATTCGGTCTAAAAAACAGAAAACTACCATAAATCCCCCTCACCTTCCCTGCTGTTCCTCTTCTCTTCACTCCGGGACACCGAGTACCAAAACAACCCCGCCGCTTTCACCACTTTACATCTTCTCTCTTCTCTCATAAACACCAGGCCACACCGAAATCAGGCGTTTCAGTCCCGAGCCAGAGTTAAAAGCGTTTCAGACAACAGCTTCTCATGTCTTAACAGGGATATTCCGTGTAAATGTGCTTTAATGGCGGCGACGTGTGGAGAGACACAGAGATAGAGGAAGCCCAAATAAACCTACAGCAGCAGGAGGAGGGGGCGGGGCTTTGGGAGTCACCTGACCAAACACACGGGGTGTGCACTACATAGGGGCACTACATAGAGGAGGGTTTGAATGTCTAAAAAATGGCTAGAGGCTAAATAGAAAAATACAACCAAATAGGGAGAGTGTGCAGTGTGCACTAATAAGGGACACTAGAACAGGGAGAGTGTGCAGTGTGCACTAATAAGGGACACTAGAACAGGGAGAGTGCGCAGTGTGCACTAATAAGGGACACTAGAACAGGGAGAGTGTGCAGTGTGCACTAATATGGGACACTAGCACAGGGAGAGTGAATTAGAGAGAATGGGGCTTTATTAAAGAGTAGCACTGAAATGAGAAACGTGCTTTTTACTAGAACAGGACTACCATCCATAATATAAGGCCAAATAAGTAAAGAAAGACAGATTAAATAAATAAATAAATAGGCCTAAAGCAAGAATGAAAGATGTCAGAACAGAAAATAAGAAAGAAAGGGAGGGAGAGAAGAAATTAAAAAAAAGAACGAAAGAAAGAAAATAATTGAAAACAAATAAATATAAGTAAATATGTATTTGAGTTATTAATATTTATTTACGGAATAGCCCTACAGATAGACAGACAGACAGATCTGTCTTTTTATCTCAACACTTCCATGTTTATTTTTGCGACTCTTGGTGACAGTTGAAGACACGCCCACTTTGTTTGACGTCATCCAACATGGCGGCCTACTTGAGCCGGCTGCACCACATCTCACTGCACGTTTCTAACGTGGATAGACTGGCTCAGGAGCTCGTGTCTAAGCTCCAGTTCTGCGTGTTCGCCGCCAGACTGACGGCCGGAGCGCGGCAGCTCGCCTTCCGCAAAGGAGCCGCGGTGTTCGTGGTGACTGAGAGACCGAGCTGCGGGGGAGAGGCGCTGCAGCTGCCGGAACACCGGAACCGGCCGCTCGCTCGTTCACGCGGCGACAGCGATGTCGAGCGGGGACGCGCCGGTAACATCCTCTACGACGTGCGGCCGCACTACTCGGTAGACAGCGCGTGCAATGTGTGCTTCGAGGTCGAGGACGTGGAGAGGTCGTCGGAGTCGCTGCGCGCGCGTGGCTGCAACTTGCTCGTGCCGCCGACGCGCGTCTGTGACGACGGCGGTCTCGTGACTTACTCAGTCGTGAAGTCCGTCGTGGGCAACGTCTGCCACACGCTCGTGGACACGAGTCAGTACCGGGGGCCCTTTCTGCCCGGATTTTGTGAGGTCGGGACCGGGGAGGAGAAGGACGCGCAGTGTCCCGTGACGCATTTTGATCACGTCACGTACGCGTGCCCGAGACGCAGCACGGCCGAGGTGATGCGCTGGTATGAGAGGAACTTCGGGTTCCAGAGGTTCTTCATCAGCAGGTGAGAGGGAGAGGTGCAGTCCGGGATGTGTCCTAAAGTTCCAACAGGCTCCCTATACAGGGTTCCTACACAGGGTTCCTACATATTACATCATCTATCTAATTATATCTAGATCTCTTCATGGCTCTTCGGTGCGTCCTTCTGTGTAGAACCTTATAGTACTCTGTTTCCCCATTAGAGAAGGCTCCAAGCAGAGCCT
The DNA here is from genome assembly GCA_030014255.1 of Parauchenoglanis ngamensis. Taxonomy (NCBI): domain Eukaryota; kingdom Metazoa; phylum Chordata; class Actinopteri; order Siluriformes; family Auchenoglanididae; genus Parauchenoglanis; species Parauchenoglanis ngamensis. The sequence goes on from JAQMYM010000006.1 coordinate 21,147,294, forward strand.
TTTAGGACACTAACTCCGTTTAACTATCAAAAGAACCCTCAATGAACCTTTCTGTGAGTATAGTATGTTCCGGGGAGGAACCTGGAGGGAACCCGAGCTGAGGATCAAACCCAGAACCCCGGTGCTGTCCTGCTGCACCACCATGTCTCCCAAACTACACACAGTCCCTTTATATTATGCAGAACCCTACAGTACCGTTCCCCATTAGAAAGAGTTCCAAGTAGAACCCCTTTAGGAATTTAACATGCCTTTTAGTACCAACATAACCCTTTTCTTTGCCCCTATTGTAATCAAATGCCCCCATGCACCCTACCCCTATATACTACACACGGTACGTATATAGCCTACTACAGTGTATATGGTAATGCTTCCTATACGCTTAATGTCCGATAGGGGGCGCTTTGAGCTTTTTACTCCTTCCCATTTAGAGGAAGGGAGGGATCACTCACCTTACCAACCTATACCATCCCATAATAGCAGGACTCACAGTGTTTATTCCTTACATATTAAATTTATAGTATACAGTGGAGATGCTGATGCTAATAAGACGTTTTCACAGCATTCGCTCTGCAGAATACACAGAAAGAATTTAATTTCTAATAACTTCATGTATCAGAAGAAAAAATTGTCTTGTATACACGAGTCAGCTTTAAGCGTTCGCCCAAAGGAATCGACTCGCTCTCATGAACGTCACTGACAGGGCGAAGGTCTGCGTTTGGGTTTCAGTCACTGACCTGTCGATCCACCGATAATAAAGTCGATTGAACTATTAGATTATTGATTTTACGACGCGTGTCACGTGTGCGGTACTGTTTGTGTTTCCCTGAGCAGTAATGAGGACACGGAGGAAGGCTACGTGTTGGATCGGGACGGAATCGGTCTGCGTCTGACCGCCATGGAGTACTGGAAATGCAGCGAGACGGGACTCAAGCTTCCTTTTAAAGACGGAAAGGAGCCGGATTGCAAGTTCGTCATCGCCGAGTCTCTGCCTGAGCAGGGTACGACGTCACGGTTTGCCAGGACTGATCACATGACCTGAAAATAAATTGACATTTTTGCACACATGCATGGAACAACCTCATAATTATTGTTATTTTTATTTCCTCAGTGCGCGTATATTTATCTGTTTGTGTTTGTGTGACTCAGGCAGGAATCAGGTGGACACGTTTCTGGAACAGCACGGCGGTCCGGGCATCCAGCACATCGGCCTGTTCACGCAGGACATCGTGTCCACAGCACACACCATGGCCAACGCCGGCGTTCAGTTCGTCTCTCCTCCTGAGGCCTACTACACCGAGGTTCTCCCAGAACTCCAGTTTATGAAGTCCGCTTAGCAGTTACAGTGGGATTAGTGAACACGCCGGTGTACCTGATCCACCGTGGTTTTGTCTCCATCAGGTGGGGAGGCAGCAGGAGATCGAGGAGGCGGGGCATGATCCGAAAACGCTGATGCAGCACAGCATCCTGTTAGACACGGACCTGCGGGTGAGCGGCGGCGAGGATCCGAGCGCATGCAGTAAGAGGTATGGGCAACAGCACAGCCCGCACATCATACTGCACTCTATATACTGTGTACACGTTATGGTATTTGTATATGTACTATACTATACACTATACACTGTGTACATTACAAAAGTGGCAGTATTTATGGTTCCCACAAACAAACAGCAGATTCGCGTTTTTTACTTACACGTACAACACGGAGCATGATTTCACGTTGGCATCTCCGTATGCATTTCCTTCAATTCTGTGCATTTATGCATGATGCTGTAAAGAAGCAACACAATCCAAATGAGAGATTTCTCGACTTGATGCTCTGGTCCGACGTTTCTTCAGTTCGCCGCTCACAGCCTCGGTTCCTACGTGCTGCAACTGGTTCCCGTTTACTGACAAATATACAGTATAACCGTAGTTTCGTCTTATTCTGAGAACGAAGCTGAGCGTCTGGCATATAATACATTTACAGCATTTGGCAGACGCCCTTATCCAGAGCGACTTACATTTCTCACTTTGATTTTCACTCTGATTAGTGCCTTATTTAATTTAGCTTTAGCTAGCGTTAGGGTCTGGGATTTAGAGAACACTGGGGCTCAGGAGCTTATCAGAACCCAGGACTAGGCGTTTAGCACAAGAAGTAAAACGCTGAAAATTAGAAATATACATACAGTAGTTATAGTTCACTCACTGTGAACAAGACCGAAGCACGAGGGTGCCAATAGTTTAATCCTAATGAAAATACACATTATACTTTATGTAGCACACAAGAAAGTCATTTAGGATTAGTTCTACTCAGGAAATTGCAGGGTTTTTTTGTTTGCTTGCTTGTTTTTTTACTAGAATGGCATTTAAAAAAATGAAAGTTGAGCTGAATAACATCAAGAAGACATTATAGTGAGTAAAAATACACTAAACTGGATGAATAAATTGTTTGTTCTTGCTAAAAGTGACCTGTGTTATAAGTTTGCTAAATATTCCCAATAAACTTGGTGACATTGAGGGTTCTCCATAATTCCATAAAACCTTTTTTCTACCATTTTTCAAGATTTTCCTTCCTAATCTTATGACTTTGCTCTTAGAAATTTGAGGCTCTCTT
>JAQMYM010000006.1:21228963-21241142 GCA_030014255.1 Parauchenoglanis ngamensis
CCATGTTGCGCCGCTACAGTAGCCCAGAACGGACAAACCTCTAGAGAGCGCCTTCTGCGTTTCACATTTTTACAAGCAGCAGCATGAATATAGAAGGAAGCACCAAAAGGATGAAAACAAAGAAGAAAGGACGACGAGGAAGACGAAAGAAGAGATATCAGTGTTTGTTGGAGCTGGAGAACAAGTTTGAGAAGCCAGATTTTGGAGAAAAATGGAGAATCATACTTATTATTTAGCACAGAAAAAGCAAGGGAGTGTGAATGTAAGTACTTGGAAGTACGCTACGGGCTCCTGATGGCCACCGTGCGCTCTAATACACTCCTGGAGAGGGAGGGGTAGGGGGTGGGGTGGGGTGTCAGGGGGTTGAATCCTACATAGTGGAGCTTTAATAAAAAAAGGTACTCTTTTTCCTTTCATTTAATTTCTACTCTGCTACAAGCTACTTGCCCGACAAATTAATTAAACGTATGTCAGATTTTTTGTCCCTTTCAAGTTGATGCAACAAAGCCGTGCTTTATGAAACTCCGATACTCAGGGATTTAATTTGATTGAAAATCGTTTTAGATTGAAGTATGAGACGAGTCATTTCACTCTTCTGCTTTTAAAACTAAAACTTAAAAACTAAAACTTAAAAAACTTAAAAGCCTCCCATTCGTTCATTCATTCATTAATCTTCAGTAAACGTTTCATCCTGGCCAGGATGGTGATGGACCGGGAGTTTATCCCAGGAACACCTGGGAATACAGCCAGGATGGAACGCCATCATCACATGCACATTTATATACAGTATTCTATACAACAAACGGTGCTGCTGAGTTCTGCACTCTGATTGGTCAGAAGGTGTTGATTCATTCTCTATAACAGCAGCGCAGCTGCAGATCACGGGTTTATATTAATATTATCGTTATTGTTTCTATAGTAACAGGGATGCCTACAGTGTACACTTCATGTAAATGGATTAATGGTGTTGATACAGTGAGGTTTTCTGTAAGGGTGTGTGTGTGTGTGTGTGTGTGTGTATCCTGTATGAAGGAGTCTCCAGTGTGAGCGCTGTGTAACAGACAGAGGTAAAGCTGGAACTGTAAGGGTTCCCACATCTTCAGGACAGAGGAGTTTACACTGCACTGCACTTTCTCACTCACATCACACGCTGACAACATTATAACAGTAACTCCGCATCACCACACCACCCTGTCGTTGATTATTTTACCATAACAGCATGACGGTGTGAATAATTACTGAACCATGTATGATATTCTGTAACGTGATGATGTGTTGCGTTTTGCAGATGTATAAAGCAGCTGTGTGATGTTTACTTCACTTTGGTCCTACTTCCTGTTGGTGGAGTAATTGTTTGCTCTGATTCTTTAGCTTGCCCTCCTCTCGGACTGGAGGCTCTGAAAATCGACGACTTCCAGCTTCACGCCTCCAGCATGCAGAGGTACGGTCTGGGAGCTCACAGGGGACGACTCAACATCCAGGTTAGCTCATCATCGCACTCACAGCTCGGTATATTAGCACCGATGCAGATTTCCCACAATGCACTGAATTATTCACAACTGTTTAATCAGGTCAAGTACAAATTTAGACATGTTAAATAGTTGAATCTGTTAGTTGAGTCTAATCCTATCGACTCTAATCGAATCGAATCTAATCTAATGTTATTAATATGGCACACTCCCTGTGTCCATCTTTAGCTGAGTGTGTAATCTAGATAATACAGTGCATTATGTTAATAATAAATTAAATTGTGACATTCTAGTCAGAGGGCCACAGTTGTGAATTTATATCTAAACGCTAGCAGAGAAAATGTCTGTCCAGTTTGTCATAATGTTTGTTTTCATTCATTTTTTTCGCACGTTGCTGTTCCAGGCAGGTCTGTATGAGGACGATCTGTATGACGGAGCGTGGTGTGCAGGCAGGAACGACCCGCTGCAGTGGCTCGAGATCGACGCTCGCAGACTCACCAAGTTCACCGGAGTCATAACGCAGGGCAGGAGCTCACTCTGGTCGTGAGTACACACACACACACACACACACACACACACACACAATTGTCAAATTCTACACTCAACAAAAACTCATTATTCGTAATATTTAAAACAAAAAAATTCAGAGAGTCAGGACGGTCTCCTCATCTGCAAGTCCAGCAAGTGACATCAAATCAAAATGTCCACTCACAGCTTCAGCAGTAAACACAGCAGCACTGTGTGAGTCATTTTCAGCGTGTGGAATCGACTCCAAAGGTTTGCAGTTGACTCTCAGTTTTCAAAGACTGAGATTAGTGAATCGACTCTTTATTGTGATCGACTTGTGAACCGAAAGCAGGATGGAGACACACGAACCATACATACAGATTACATTTACATTTACATTTACAGCATTTGGCAGACGCCCTTATCCAGAGCGATTCACATAAGATTATTAAAAGAAAAGCTTATTGTGTGTGCTAAGAATATACAATCATTTATCAGCGCTACAGGGTCGTAAAAATATTCTAGTTTAATTTTTTATTTATTTTTACATTTTTAAACTAATTGCTGCTTAACAAAACATAGCAGGAACATCACGCTTCTCCTCACATTCCCACAAACCAATGATAATATTACTCACATTAAAGCACAGGTTGCTGATGTTTCTGCTCCTCCATTTCACTCACATGTGTGTATGAAGTGACGCAGCATGTGCGCAGTGTGTCATAACGCAGTTCAACTAATAATGAAATTATTGTCAATTATTTTTATTATCGATTTTTTACTGATTATATTGATTGTTGTTGCAGCCCTTATACATTTTAAAACTGTAATCCTGTAAATAATCCCTGGTTTTAGCAAAAGATTACAGCTTTTTTCTGTAACTATAATGGAATACAGTTACCGTCTATCCTAATTACGTTACGCTGTTCCATTTGTATTCAATTTGTGTGAGTCCATGGCTGAGACTTGTTTCTTGTTTCTTTGCTTGTCCAACACATTTCATGGTAATGTTGACCCTGTGTTAACATACATATGACAAATAAAACTGAACTGAGCTGTATTCTGTTACTTCCCAAACTCCCCAACTCCTCAACCAAATTCCAAATAAAAATTATAAATAAGTAACAATTATAATATTTATATAAAAATGTCTTGCATTCACGTGAAACACTTTTATGTTTTGCTTAAAACAAAATGAAGGAGTAAAATGAAGCAAAGGTAATGTCAATGTGGAAAACACACACACACACACACACACACACACACACACACACTCACACACACGCACGCACACACCCTGATGTTTTAAAGGCACTGTGTCCGTCAGAGATTGAAAATGTCAGATGCTAATTCCAGCCACGTGGTTCACTGCTGATAAACTCGTCGTGTTTTCTACATGAATTCAGTATTAAATAATAAAACACAGAAAGCAGCAGAGCTTCTATTGTTCCGAGAGACTGGAAACTGGGGAGACGACGTGTTAAATACTGTGTTAGCTCTGCTTAACGTTTGATGTAATTAAGTCTGCTTGTATTACACTGTGCATTAAAGCCTAATATAATTTAGTCACATGAAACATGTGGCTGTGATGTCACAACACTTAAAATGATAAAAACAGTGGTGTGTGGGGATATATATTCAGGTTATACACTATCAAAGCTGGAAATTTAACTCGGATATTTATAATCAATATGAATGAGAATGTGTCTTAATCCATGTATAACTATCTTATAGACAGTTTATTACCAAAACGTCCCATGTTTTCTTACCATTAATTTACATTATGATTAATTCTAGCTTTACCATTTTATTCAGATTAATCAATTTAAGTCAGTACATCAGTATTTACTCAGGGAAAGTTTCTGCCATCCAGGGTCAGGTTACACACCTGCACGAGTTTTTCAGAAGCATCTAGAAAACCCGAAATGGACCTACAGATTTAAAAACTCCTTCATTATGTAATTTATGAAGCACTTTCACCAGAATTTAAAGCGTCACCTGACACAACACTGTCACATCTAACCCACACTAAACACTAAGCTGTACACGCAGAGCTGCTTCCCAGTTCAGGGTGAGATTTATGCTTCAGTTTAATATTTTATCTCCTTTTATCCTCTTATAGTAACTTCCTGTAACACATGGATAACACACATCACGGCTGTTCCTGGATCGGAGAGGAAGTGAAGATTCTGCTGCAGGCCTCTTTATAGTAATTAGAATAAAAGGATACGGATAATGAATTATTAATTAATTGGAGATATTTTTGGTCTGCCCTGAGCTCATTTACTGCTGCAGGAAGGCAAGCCTCGTTATTCACGTCTATTTTTAAACCCCACAATCATCATGATGTCCAAATCGGCTCAACATCCGACTCCTGAGCTTTAAACACTTGATGAAGACATTAAAAAATTCCCCAAGACTTTTTGGAAAACATTGAAAAAACCTGGGAAGTGGTGATACAACAGGAACCCTGAATCATAAGGGTGAAGTAAATCCTGAGACGTCATGTCTTAGTCAGCCCTTTAGGCTCCAAACAGCTAGTAGCTTTTCTCAACCCATAAATAAGGAGCTCGCAGTTTTTTTTGGCCTGTAAATGACTCCATTTTCCCAAAGTTCTCATGACCCCATGACCCTTCTTCCTTTTCTTCTTCTTCTTCTACTATTTTAGTAAGACTAGAATTATAGTTCTATTATTACTAATTTCACATTCATTATTGTAAGGAGTGCAGAATCCACAGTATAATGGGTCATTTTCTTATTTAAAGATTAAAATCAATCTTAACAAATAAATTTTGTTTGAAATTCATGACAAAAATACATAAAACTAAATTTCAAATTCGTGAGAAAACTCACAAACTCAGAGTGTAGCATGTTCTTTAGTGTTCTGTTTTGAGTTTTGGTTTTGGTTTGGTCCTGTCGCCGCCCCCTGCCCTGTCATTGGTTGATTACTCTACCTGTTCTGTGTCTCATTCTTAATTAGTTTGGTTCATTTCTGTCCTGTTGTTTCTGGTTCTCCTTCTAAAGTTTTATTATCTTTTTGTCATGTTAAGTCTGAAAAGCAAGCAAACAAACAAACAAAAAACAACAAATACCTTTCAACTCTGCTTTTCAGACGAATATAACATCTTCAGATTATTAATCGGTACAGAGCATAAAGCTCAATCTCTACACTGCCCCATTCACTTCAGTGCTCTTGGATTTTCAGGAGTGATTGGGTGACGTCATATCGGGTTTTGGTCAGCAATGATTCACACGCCTGGGTGACGCTGAAGAACAGTTCCAGAGACCTGGTGAGCAGAGCACGTACCTAACAGTTATTATTACTACATACTACTTATAATTGTATAAATGTATAATAATGTTTAACATTATTGTTCATATCACATGACATTTAGGATTCATGTTAAAGTGCTTTACAGCAGACATGTTATGTTTTTATGAGTCCAAGCCACAGACACATTCTGAGTCTCGAAGCATTAGAACTCATTCTGCACGGGAGTGTCACCTGTGCAGTGTTAAAGAGACAAACATTTACATATCATCCTGAATGTCGGTAAATTTAATTAAATTTAATTGAATGCCAGTCTGATTCAAGTGCAGAATCTACTATGAGTCTGAATTGTGTTACATGTCCACTATGAGTCCGAGTTGTATCCATATGAATTTAAGTCAAGACAAAAGGCCAACAATGAGTCTGAGCAGAGTCACATGTCCACTGAGTTACACTGTGAGTCTGAACTGTGCTAGATGTATGAGTCCAGATAGACATCCACCGAGAGTCTGAGCCGAGTCCCGCGTCCACTGTGAGTCTGAGCCGGTTCCCGTGTCCACTGAGAGTCTGAGTGGAGTCCCGTGTCCACTGTGAGTCTGAGCCAAGTCCCGTTTCCACCGTCAGTCTGAGCCGAGTCCCGTGTCCACTGAGAGTCTGAGCAGAGTCCAGTGTCCACTGTGAGTCTGAGCCAAGTGCCGTGTGTACAGTGAGTCTGAGCCGAGTCCAGTGTCCACTGTGAGTCTGAGCGGAGTCCCGTGTCCACCGAGAGTCTGAGTCGAGTCCCGTGTCCACCGAGAGACTGAGTCGAGTCCCGTGTCCACCGAGAGTCTGAGTCGAGTCCCGTGTCCATCGAGAGTCTGAGTCGAGTCCCGTGTCCACTGAGAGTCTGAGTCGAGTCCCGTGTCCACTGAGAGTCTGAGTCGAGTCCCGTGTCCACTGTGAATCTGAGCCGAGTCCCGTGTCCACCTTTTTAAACCACTAAAAGAGAGAAACTGATGAATACTGAGAGGTAATGAGTATTTTGGAGCATAAAAACATAATGTCAGTTTAGTTAAAACAGCAGATTCAGGAAATCATCATCAGCATGATATTATAACTAGTGTTATTACATTGCAGATTAAACAGGTTAATTTATTTAACATTCTGTAAAATGAAACTGGATTTAATTTGGTTACATTAAAACTGATTAAACTGATTGAATTTGGCTCAGGCTTCTGTCTCAACACAAGAATTAACACCACTCCATGTCAGTAATTGGTGAACACTTTATTCCAGACTGGTGGATTTTTTAAAATAGAATTATCTGCTTTTTCCTTTAGAAACCTTCTAATCATCTCAATTAATTGAGCAGGTAATTAAAGGAGATTCTAATTCATTACACATGCAGCTCCTCTTACACAAGAGAATATTATTTTTACTGTAATTACTGATCCGATCCTGTATGAGCATTTGATTGCCGTCGATTCTGAAGAGCTTGTTTGCTCGTATCCTTGTTTCAGGTTTATTAGACGCTCATTTGCAAACCTAATTAGCAGGAGAGGTGGCTGTAAATAATTGTGCACCATGTTGGAGACTCAAAGTGCTTCAATTAAACCCCGCTGAGACACAGTGAGACTGTTCATTTATTCACTTACAGGTCCAATAAAGTTTTAGCATTAATCATGTTTGAGTAAGCTGAAGGTGACAGCAGAGAGGGAAAAAATTAAAGTTCCCAAAAAAACTTGAGGAAAAAATCTCAAGAGGAACTCATAGCAGATGTGTGACTCGACTCACTCGTATTGACTCAGACTCATACTGTATGTGTGACTCGACTCACTCGTATTGACTCAGACTCATACTGTATGTGTGAATCGACTCACTTGTATTGACTCGTATGCTTGGACTCTTAGTGGACATGAAAGTGTATCAGGCTCATAAGGGATCTATGACTCGTCATATAAGACGTGTGACATGACTCAGAGTCGTAGCGGTATATGACTTCAAGTAAACGTATGGCTCGACTCAGACTCAGAGTGGACGCTAAAATTGATTCAGACTCATAGTGAACTCTTTACTCATCTCAGACTGTGGAATTGACTTAGACTCATAGCGGATCTGTGACTCGTGTCAGACTCATAGTGAACGCTTGACTCAAACTCACAAATAGTCTATAAAGTAAGTAAAACACACTCGTTTTTTAATCCATTTATTTCTTGTTTCTTGTATGGGCGTGAGATTTTCAGTACATTACAATTTCAGCCCAAAGATGATAATTAAATGTTGATTTTGTATTCGTCATGACCTGTGCTTGCCTCAGTAGTTGTTCATTGGCAATAAGGAGAAGGAGATCCCGCTGCTGAACAAATTCCCCAGACCGGTGGTGGCACGCTACATCCGGATCAACCCACGCTCCTGGTACAACCACGGCAGCATCTGTATGAGGGCAGAGATACTGGGATGCCCCTTACCAGGTAACAAAAAACAACCCTGGGTTCTTCACAATGGAGAAGAGGCAGTGTGTATGTAGTTCAGCGTAGTACAGGAGAGCACTCATCTTTCAGAAAAAGGTCCCAAGTAGAACTCAGTTAGAAATCCAGAACCCATAACCACCCAAAGAACCCACGAGGAACCTAATTTCATGCAGGTACTTCACATCAGTAGCTATGTTTAAATGCAGCCTAAAAATGAAAAGAAATCTGTTTATTATCTAATTGATCAGTTATATTTATGATACACGGCAAGTAAGGACTAATAATAATAATGTCGTGTTACTGTTATAGGAATATAATCAAAGTCGCAAAGTTGATCATTTTATATAACAGCATGTGCTTTATTCTTCTTTTTTTTGAGAAAGGGGAAGATAAAGGTAAGGGTAAGGATGAAGATTACAAAATAATGGCAGAAGAAAATATTAGTAAAGAAAAAAAAACAAGCAAAATAATAGTTCCAAAACCAAAATGTTGCATATAACAAATCCATGATGTTTTCACACCTCTGAGCACATTTACGTCTCAGTATTTACAGCTTTAATTACAGAAGGTTGCTTTGTTTTTGTAAATGATGCCTTTGGATTACATCTTCATGTGTGTCCATTTCAGATCCCAATAATTATTATCACCGTCGCAATGAAATCACCACCACAGACAAACTGGACTTCAGACACCACAACTACAAGGAGATGAGGCAGGTAAAGATCGATCCTCATCACTACATCAGACTTCTATTACCTTCCCAATGCTTTACATTCACACTGATCCATTTGGTTATATTATAAATATCAGGAAGCTCCTGTAGGTGGCGCATTAACGGCTGTTGTTAGCTACTAAAACACGTCAGCGTATCCGCCATTTTGGACTGTGGTGCAATGTCGATATATAGACTCCTTACTGCTTGGTTAAAGGTAAAGAATGTTGGACAGAAATGTTCAGCAAACAAGATATGACCAATGATATGATATATGATATTAGTCTAAGAAAGGGTAACTCTGTATAAAAGTCTAATAATAATTCCAAGACTGTGTTGTTTTAATTTCTATAACAGAAATATCAACAATAATACATTATATGATATAGAATGATATAAATCACAAATATAATGTGTACTAGATTTATGTACGATTGTGGAATGTAAAACCATGCTCTAAAGCGTTCCTTGCTTTATCCATAATTTTTTTTAAATATCAGGTCACTTAGTTGGCTGATAATTTCGTACGTGGATACAGAAAGCCATCGCATCACATCACAGCTCCGATGCGACATTTTTTATTTTGGAACATAACATGCACATCCTGTAGTGTCGAGAATTTCAGGTCCAACACTTACTGAATATTTCAGTGTTTATTTTGAGAACTAACTTAGATTTTGTTTGAGTCTCATAAAAAAAAAAATCCATCACAGTTCTAATTTTCGTTTAGATTTAAATGACAGCAATTTTAACTGAATTAGTCCATGAAACTAAAGGCTTTAGTCATTTTCCCCTTAGAATTTGTTTCCAAAATGTAAATGGATCAATTTATAAGTTTTAATTCCTTCATAAATGGAATGCTAAATTGTTTTCATTATGTACAGCTCTGTAGCTGCTATAATGTAAGCTAGAACAGGAAGTGGTATGTCTTTAATCCAACTACAAATGGATTAAATGTGAAAATCCATCATGGACTTTCTTCTCTGCCTTATCATGTTTTTAATCCTCACTAACACTTCAATATTTATAGATATATCTTATTTATGTCTTATAATGTTTTATACTGTAAAGAGATTTACAGTAGCTTGCTTAACACTTCTGTACATCAGGAAGCAGAAGAACTATGAACACATGCTAACCTGTAGTAACACATCTTCTAAAGCACACCTCGGTGGTGCTGTTCAACAGGAACGCGGTGGCCGGGTGCGCTGAGCTAACGGCGTCCACGCCGCCCGCCCACATGCTCAATCAGGAAAAACAGATGTCTGGAAAAAGATTTACAATGTGGAGATCACAGTTCATCAAGAGCTTAATTAAAATCCCATTCTTTCTGTTTTGATTCATTACCATACAGGCAGCTGGCAAACAAAACATCAAAATATATGATTAAGCATGCAGGATGACAGCTCGCCATGCCGTTTCCCAGCATGCCCTGCTTTTGTTAGAGCATATGTTCAACTGCTATGAGACTGAGCTCTCTACAGAACACTGGCAGATGTTCCTCACTTGATCTGCTCTGTTTCTGCTCCATCATGTCTCATCTCCGGAATGATGCGACTCTAATTAGTCCGCTCCTTTTCTGCAGTAGTGGATCACGATATCGTTTTTGTGTTCTGTCTCTGCGTGATAGCACGATAACACAAGATGGTCATCTCATCCTGAAACATTCAATCCTGAATTCACTCACTGCTTGGAATGATTCGGATTAAACAATTGGCTTCAGATTGGAGTTTAATATACTGAATGCATTAAGTAAGGAATAAAACGCTCTGGGTTTTTTTCATCCCTCGCTTTTCCTTCCGTTGGCTTCGGTTCATTTTTCAAGGCCTAAATGCTCATAGAGATTAAAAGCTAGAACCACTGAAGCTGTACAGTAAATGTCTTTACTGTACATAAATACCCCATGACTATTTCTCTGTTATTCTTTCTTTCTTTCTTTCTTTCTCATCCCTCCATCCTCCCATTTAGAACCCATTGATTTTACTACTCCTACATCTTTTAAGTTTGAGTCACGAAACTTATATGCAGTGTATGGATTCAACTGCAGAAGTACAGCATTTAACATCTTTTCATAATGACACTTCTATCTCACCCTTCTATTCTTTCATTCATCCTTCCATCCTTCCATAGCAATCCACTGATTTTATCTATCCATCTATCTATATATCTAAGCATTAGTATTTCCTTATGTTTTTGCCAATCTACTTTATTTATAAGATGCTGTTATAGGAAAATAAACAGCTTCTGTGTGGTAACAGAGACTCTGCTTCGTCACACCATGCTGTCTTTGATTATTTTCCTATAGTAGCATGACACTGCTTGTTTTATTCCTTATTTTTTGCTTAAGTTCTAAGCAGCCTTTGTAAGCACCATCAACTGGCACACACTGTTGTGTAAGCTTGTGTAAAACCAGTGTTTAAGAAAATATAAATAACTGCTTTCTTTCTGCTGCAGTTAATGAAGGTGGTGAACGAAATGTGTCCAAATATAACTCGCATTTATAACATCGGGAAGAGCTACAATGGGCAGAAACTCTACGCTATAGAGATAACGGATAATCCAGGAGAACATGAGCTGGGTGAGACATCATTACACACACGCACACACACACACACACACACTTTACAGCTTTCTGAGCAAAAGTGCTACCATGACTCATCAAAACACACTCGCAGGTATGACTCATCCACCCCCTCCTCCAGGTGAGCCGGAGTTTCGCTACACGGCAGGTTCCCATGGTAACGAGGTGCTGGGGCGTGAACTTCTCCTCCTGTTAATGCAGTTCTTATGCGTTGAGTATCTCTCCGGTAACCAACGGATACGACACCTGGTTCACGAGACACGGATCCATCTACTGCCGTCGGTCAACCCAGACGGATACGACAAAGCCTCAGAGGCTGTAGGTCTCACACACACACACACACACACACACACACACATCTCAGACTACCAATGTGGACCAGGACTGCTCAGTGTGGCTTTAATACTGAAATCACATACATCAGTATTCAGACCTCAGATTTAGCTACAAACTGAAGCGCTACTTAAGTGAAGTTACAAGAGTTACGCACACAGGGGGCGGAGTTTGTGTAAAACAGAGGCGTGTCTCAGTAATGCATTTACTGATCTTGAGCTTAAGAGCTTTTTCCTGCATGGTATCTGCTCGAGTGAGGACCAACGTAAAGTCCAGCGCCACCATCTGACTGTTTCATGTAACTACTATATGTCATGCTGAAATTTATGTGTTGGCTGTAAATGCACTCTGGAACATCACTCGAGGTCCTTATTAAAGTCATAAATATGCCATTATTAAATGATTAATAACATCATCCCTTTAAAGTTCAAAAAGGTCAGATTATCCTTCAAACCATGGCCACGTTTTCTTACAGGAGAGTTTTCTTACGCATTGAATTAACATGAACATCGGTATTATTTGATCGACTTGACAACTCAGAGTAGTGAATTAAAATTATGATAAAATTTAATACATCGCACACACACATTACCATTTCATGACCTAAATTTCTTTATTAAAGGTGTACTATGTAGGAGTTTGAAGGGATCTCTTAGCAGAAATGGAGTATGTATTCCATAATAATTTTATGAAAATCATAAGTATGTCCTCATCCGTGTATAATTTGCTGTAACTATGAATCGTTGTGTTTGCGTAAGTTTAGAACGAGCCCTTTATACCTACACAGGGAGCGGGTCCACCTCTACGGAGCTGCCATGTTGCGCCGCTACAGTAGCCCAGAACGGACAAACCTCTA
>JAQMYM010000006.1:21277514-21291161 GCA_030014255.1 Parauchenoglanis ngamensis
TGTCTTTGGACTGTGGGAGGAAACCGGAGCACCCGGAGGAAACCCACGCATGCACGGGGAGAACATGCAAACTCCCAGGACCTTCTTGCTGTGAGGCGACAGTGCTAACCACCGCACCACTGTGCCGCCCCTGTCTCAAATCGTATGGTACAAATCGCAAGAAAACACACCTGGCTAGTGAGGTTTTAGACATCTTTATACAGACTAACTGTTTTTACTGCTGTGTTCTTATTGCTGTGTGTAATAAAGTAGAGTACAAATAATATATAGATACATGCACACACTCTTTCTTGCTTTCTCACTCACACACACACCGAGGATGTTGAGAATTGCCATCTTTACTGTAAGACAGCCGCTGGCATTTATAAAAATCTGTGGCTCGTTATTTTATTATAATCCTGAGCATAGAGTCTCTTCTCTAGAAATCTAATTAATGCCAACACACTCACTGAACCATCAGAGACTGCTAGACACACACACACACACACACACACACACACACAGACAGCTTGCTCTAATTACAATACAGACATCCATCATATCATTTGAGGAAGACAGAGAGTTGGATAAAGAGAGCTACGCTGTTAGTGCATTAGCATATCACACACAGCAGTGCTGATGTATATCACAAGCACACTAAGGATATGAGAATATCAGCCTCTGCACAGTGTGCCTTGTTCTGCTTACTCATACCTCAAACACAGATACATACTAAGAATATGCACATGTAAGAATCCTATGTGGATTTTTTTAAACCTTTTAAACTATTTACTAGTGAAGCTATTTGATCAAGTCTGGGAGTCGACACATGACACATGTTTGGAAACCAAACACTTTCTTAATGGATCACAGACTTAAATCACACAGAACACCCACTGAAACAACACTGTCTATTAGTGTTGAATCAATTCCAAACCTTACTATTGAGTAGTTAAACTGATTACTTAGTCACTGTGTTGTTCCACACAGTTTATTCTCTTATTAGTGTGTTATTTTTGTATGCAAACTTAACTGGTAGTCTTCTGATTTCATGGAAAGTGAGACTTACTAACAAGATTAGCATCTCCCTAATAAAATAAACCAAGAATATTAATTTGGTACAGGAGCAAGCTTAAGAAATAAGATGAATGCCAAAGCACAGATTCTAGTAGTATGCAGCCGCAACTTTTTCTACCCATGACAAAATTTAAAAACATTCGACAGAAATTTGAGTTTGAACAGAACAGCACACTTTTGCTACTTAATTCTATACAGACCCATATAACCACATCAGTAAAGTGACTAAAATGCTTTACCCCACATACTGAAATAATTATCAATGCTCAAAAAGGAAACCTCAGCTGCTGGGGTTGCACAAGGCAGTGTGATCCTAGCGCCAGTCCCGAGCCTCCTAGCTGGTGAGGGCTGCATCAGGAAGGGCATTCGCGCCAGATCGAACATGCTATGATGGCCAGTGATCTGCTGTCGCAGCCCCTAACAGGAGCAGTGGAAGGGAGAACGGATCGTCCTATATATCATCTTATATGTTTTGTCAGGAGAACTTCCACTGAATCAATTAAACCTCCTCTGCAAGATCCTAGAATAGGTTCTGGCTCATTATCTAACCTCATATTTACTGTACATAGGAGTCACTTGTGTGAAATGTTTCAGGCAGGCTTGAGGCCTCATAAGAGTACTGAAACAGCGCTGGTTAAAGTAGTAAATTCCACATTCACCTTTAAGAATAATAACTTCAAAATAAGCAAAAAAGTTCATAGGGTCAAGCAACCTGCTCTGTTCTGTCTCACATCTTATCTGATATTCAGTGTTCCAACCTGATTGTAATTGGTCAGACATTATTAACAACAGCCCACAGGGATATATTAATTCAGTCATTCTAATATGTTACTCTTTCTACAGTGACAGTTCGTGTACGGCAGTTGCTACACATAAATGGATTAAAAAATGTGTGTAAAGGATTGTAAAGGCTCTCCAGTGTTTGTAACAGTCAGAGGTAAAGCTGTAACTTTAGGTTTCTTCAGGACTAAGGAGTTTATGCTGTTTTAACATGAAAAGTAAAACACTTAGGGATGCGCTGCATAGGAAAATACTTAACTTGGTGTGTTAACACACTTAAACAGTGTGACAGTGTTTTCAATGCTTACTTAGCATATATACCATTATGGTTAACTTTAGTCAGGTGATTCGCATTTGTAACATGCTGTAAGATGACAGAATAATCTACTTCCTGTGTAAACCTGGTGTGACCCCACAGCCCTTTTACCCAAACTGCTTTCTGCTTGAAGATGTTGATTAAATCCCAGAGTACAAATAATACGAAATTAAAGCTCATTGTATTTTGTAGCACTGTGCATTATTATAAATCATCAGCACTGATTTACCTCCTACAGTGTTCATTTCTGCCGCAAATGAAAATTAGGAGCACCATTACTACGCTTGTACTGATGATTGCTGGAGTCCTGAATTCCACATAACTTTGCTTTAGGAACTTAATGATTGACAGCATAAGGTGATAAAAAAGCTGAAGCCGAAGTCATGTCTCTCGGCTGTATTGTGAAAGACTGCAGCGTGTAACGCATGCGCGTTCGCGCCATGGTCCACTGAAATTACCCTTTTGTACAATTTAATTAAAATGCCTTTTATGCTTTGTGAAATGACAATTTGATAAGTGATGGAATGGCACAGTCATGTTAGAAAGGAGCTAAAAGAATAAAATGCAGGGTAGTCAGCCCTCAGCTAAATTCACAAAAAAAAAAAAAAAAAAAAAAAAAACTGCACAAAAAGACCTGAACCAGAATAAAATTCAGTCACTGAAAAAGTGACCTGTATTTTCCTTTTTTTTCTTTCTTTATGTGTGACATAAGTTATTGTATCTGCACTATGCCTTTTGATCATCATGATGTATGGACATTATACACTGCGTAGTTCCATTTTTCCCCTTGATAACATAAATTGAATTAATTTCAATAAGCCTTTCAGCTGTTGATTAATAGTGCAGGTTCCAGATCAGGTTTAAGATATGTGTGTGTGTGTGTGTGTGTGTGTGTGTGTGTGTGTGTGTGTGTGTGTGTGTGTGTGTGTGTGTGTTAGGAATAATTAAGATACATTTATTCATTTATTGAGTGAAGTGTTCCTTTAAGAATGACAATAAAGAGTGTATAAGGGAAAATCTGCAGAATATCATCAAGCTGCACACACTGAAAATGCAGAAGTGGCATCTGATCCTCTATCACAAGGTCAGCCAATGGAGTGTGTGTGTGTGTGTGTGTGTGTGCGTGTGTGCGTGTGTGTGTGTGTGTGTGTGTGAAGTTCATTGTATAGGTCCACTGGGGCTCACGCTGTAAGAAGCAGTAAAATACCCCATGAAAAACACTTATCTGTGACCTTGTGGCTTTTCAGTGCTGTTTTCTTAAATATATTGAGGCTTTTTCATGCACAGATTAATCCTGATAGTGATTAGATTTAAGATTAACAGGTTCTCCATTAAGAATCCATTTTTGTGCCTAGTGAAATATGGCGCCCCTGACATCTCTCTGGCACGAGCTGGTAATCAGTAACACATTATGTTAAAATGTTCAATAAGCTCACTATTATGTTACAGCGCCCTCTTCTACTGTCCTAATCATAAAGACTGCTTGTATAGCACACCTTCAGGTGTCGGGGCTGAATAATCCTCATTGGAGACTGATTTAAATCCCAGTCCTGTTTTTTTTTGGTCACACTGTAACTTCATTTGTTTTGCGCTCATCTCCTAGAAAAGGTTGAAGCTCATCAGCTGAGCTTATACAGGCATGCAAAGCACTCGTCTGTCAGCGTTTAGGCTGTGCTAAAGAACAGGGCTGGTTAAAGTAGTAAATGATGCAATATTATTCTAGGTACTTGTAACAGGTGAAGTGTATGGCGCTGAAGTGAATAAGAGCTGAAAGAGCCCAAATCTTTCACACAGGACCCAAGGAAGAAAATATATTCTAATAATTAAAGAAGCAGAGGAGCGGTCATGCAGAAAAACAGTGTAAACGTACTCAGATACAAGGTAATAGCAATAATTTGCATTGAATGAATGTTCATGTGTAGTTTCTAGAGCAGAGAACCGAGAAGTTACCTGAAAGTGGTGACTCTAGAACTCCCAGGAGCTTTCTTTCAGTGGCTTTCACGTTGCACAAGTTTTTTAAGCCGGCACGTGTGACTTCTATGTGCTCAGCACACGTGTATAGGCAAGAAAACATATAAATTCCCACCTGAGCGTCGCATTCATGTCACATGACGACAAATCAGATACGGATTGGATTTAGGACCACATATGAAAATGATTCAAATCTGATTTGAAAAAAATCAGATTTCTGTGTCCAGACGGACCTGAAAAGATCAGATCTGTGCCACATTAGGGCCAAAAATCAGTTTTGAGTCACTTCAGCCTGGCTGTATGAACGTAGTCACACAGATGCCTTTTTAAATAAGTACTATAGTTATTAAGTATAATATGTCAATATTATCAATGATTCTATTTGCGCTTCTACAGAGCCGTGCCAAAAATGGATAATGTAAGGTTGGTAATGGTTTCTGATTTCTGATCCGCACTTATGGAACTTCTTTAGCAACATGTCTGTTGTTCACTGAGTAATGCTGGGATCAGACTAGACTAATTCAGCCTGATTTTGGCACGATTTTTCATGACCAACAAATTTCCAGTATGAACATCAGGAATGAAGAACAGGCCTTGTAGTAACTCAAGAACAGCGTGGCGTGTGGGACGGCCCATGACACCCTGACGAAAATCTAGCATGTCAGAATATTTTATTTTCTCGCCTAATTGTACAACTCCTATAACGTGTTCCTTGATGCTCCTTCTGTAGCCATAACTGACAATTTCTTGACCCTCCTTGCCGATGACACACGAGGACGTGAACGATGATTGTTCGGGGTCAAACTTGTACAGATTGCCTAATCTGACATGGTGACCATCATGAAAGACAAAAACATTGTGTAGTCTGATCCCAGCATATAATATTCATTTCTGTCATGTGCAAGCTGCTTTATAGTTGTACTGTTGCAAATGCTATAAATCATGCAGTATGTGTTGACCTGAGATAAGAAAAAAATAAGAATAAAAATAAGAAAAATTCAATAAGAAAAAAAGGTTTGATAGGTGCTCACCAAACACAGCAGGTTTTAAAGCATCCTGAGGCTAAAATTAAAACTCCACCTGAGACTAAAATAAAGTCCCTCAGGTAGAAGCGTCAGTGTAACTCAATACCGCTGTTCTTCTGACTCATCACCCTCATCCTGCGAGGAAATGGTTCTAACCTGGTGGGTGTGGCCTCTTGCATGATGACCCCGCCCCCAACCCCCCATCCACAAGGTGCATCTCTCCACTACACTCTTCCTCAACGGGTACTTTATATAGTTAAGGGATCTTTTAAAGGGGTTTTTCTTTAGAAATCCAGAGTCATGTGGAATTGATGATAAGGCAAACAAAGCTTTTCTTCACTAACCCACTGTATGGTTAATTTCATAAAAATGTTTGTCAAGGTGTCTCTCATAAAATGCCTTGTGTGGAAAAATGTAGAAAAACCTAAACTAATAATTTCAGGTGCTGTATAGCATGTATAATAATCTGAGACTATAAGAAGTGTTTAATTAATATATGGATGTATTTATTTGTGTGTGTGTGTGTGTGTGTGTGTGTGTGTGTGTGTGTGTGAGGCTCTCACCTTGTGATCACGTAGGGTGCGAAGCAAAGCACAAAAGTGCCAATGAATGTGCTGATCTTCCTGGCTGCTCGCTGCCGTCGCCTCCTCTGCTCCTCCAGGCATCGCTGTCGAACACTGCAACACCAATAACATGTGTTACCTGGGGTGGGGTGCGGTGTTTGTGGGAAATAATATGTGAAATATGATTCATTCATTCCCTAGAATTTTAATAAGCATATCTATGCTTGTTAATATTATTTAGAAAGATTCTAATTCAAAGCATTCATTTATTCTCATTATTTCCATTTCATCTGAGCTTCATCTGTCGATCCTGACACAGACAAAATATCAATACTCGGTATCAGTGCTCACACGTGCACTTGTAAAAACTGACCTGTAACACCTGATCCCATGTGATGTACGTCTATTGTACATTGTACAGACAACGATTAATACAAGCTGCAATTATCAAAATATCATGAGGAGGAAATACAGCGAGTCCGACAATACATAATAAAACATCTTTACTGTGTTTAAACAGTGCGCTGAACAGAGAGTACGAGGAGAGGACGGCCAGCCTGAGCGCGTAGAGCAGCATCACGAGTACGGACCTTAAAAATAAGCGTGAGGTGCTGTAAATTGCGTGCACATGAAGATATTTGTGAGTGTTGCACAGTGAAGCGAGGGTGTAGAGACAGCACTGCGCGTCAGCGAGCACTGAGCGCTCAGACACGCCGAAGTCCTTTCGCTACAAATCCCAGTACACATCACCTTCCTTCATTTTTAATGTCCACCTTCGCTGCTACTGCTCTGCGCTCTCAGGTCAGCCGTGCTTCAGCCTCTCTGTTAAAGATGCTGTTTAAACACAATACTGTCTTACACATTAAACTCAGCATGTGCTAACACCACATGACAGTAACCAACGTGGAAACACTGACTGATTAATAGTAAATAGGTTACTCACGTCAGTACTGATAAGGACCGAAAAACATCTACTCAGTGTGAAATAAATGCATCCGTGCTCTTAGCTAAACTACAGCAGCTGTGACGTGTTTATGCACTTTTGCTGCATGAAATAAATAATAGATGCGTTCCACTCCAGCAGACTCGAGGCAAACATGTTCTTATGAATCCTGTGTGCTGGAGTTTAGCGCGTGCAGGCTGCTAGTGCGCAGCTCTCGTCCTGTCCCCTCAGGTCTCTGGTCTCGTAATGAAATGTCATTTTAACAGGTCCTAAACGACGGCCGCAGAAAAGCGGTGTGTTCCCTCGAGCAGCATGCGTTACGGCTACACACACGCTGCACTCTCACACTGCTCGCTGCCCTTTTATACTCATTATACATGATTACCAAGATTTGTTTTTCTTTTGCTTAACGACAAAATGAGGATTGTTCATTTTAATTATGCAGCAAAATCTGTTTAATGCACTTCATCAGTTTAACATTTTAAAAAGACCACATTGCACAGTGAAAACCTTACAGAAAAGAAGTCACTCAAACGGCACCTGTAATGTTTCACACATTTTTATATGTAGTGCACGTTTTCACGTGATACCCCCCCCACACACACACACACACACACATGTTTATCATGTTTAATTTATTTTTATAAGTTGTAGGTGGTGTACATTTACAGTGTAACTCTAAAAGTTAACTACAGGAAGTGGAGTAGTAAAAACTCATGTTTTTAAAGATACCATGTGAAAGATTAATACCTTTTCTTTGAGCGTGTGCTGAATTTACACTGACACTGTAGCTGCACTTTCCAAGATCTTCTACTCTTCCACTACAACGCTGGAACAAAAAAGCTCCTTAAGGGTTCTTTTGATGATTAATGGTTCTAGTTGTCCGATCAGGTGATGTCTGGAACTTGTTCTGTTGTAGAAGCTTTACAAACTTTTAGATTTAACCTTTTTAGTGAGTTTGCAGTGATGTGCACTCTCTTACCTGGGGTGAATGTCCACGAGCAGCACGAGGGTCTGCATTGTGATCACGTCAATGCGCTTGCAGTGGAAGCGCGCGACTCGGAGTACTTTGAGGTAGGCGACGCACAGCACCACGAGCGACAGCAGGAAAGTGAGCGCGTGGAAGGCCACCGTGAACGCTGCGAACGGCACGCTGGAGGTGGATGCGGTGGAGGCGGCGGTGACGCGCAGCGTGCACGACGCGTAGAGGCCATGGTAACCGAGCCAGGAGAGGCACGCTGCGGCCGCCGCGAAGCACGCGGAGTGCGCCCACGCGTAGGCGAGCGCGAGCGCGGCGTCCCTGTGGCGCATCCTGGAGCGGTAGCTGAGCGGGAACACCACCGCCATCCAGCCGTCCACGCTGAGCGCCGCCACGGTGAGCATGGCGTTGGCGCTCAGGAAGGTCTCGAGGAAGGCGGCCGCGCGACACAGCCTGTCGCCACCCGGCTGCGCGTGGCCTGCCAACGCGAGCATCGTGAGAGGCATGTTGGTGACGGTGAGCAGCAGGTTGCACGTGGCCAGGTTGAGCGTGAAAAGGCCCGCGGCGCGCTTCTTGATCTCAGGGCTGCACGCGAAGCAGATCAGCACGAGCGCGTTGGACAGCAGCGAGACCGCGAGGACAGCGAGCACCGCGATGCACGCGAGCACATCAGCCAGGTGCATGGCGCCGCTCAGAAGTCAGTGCAGGAGAGTCTGGTGCTTTTCACTGCGAAACGACATGATGGCATGTTTAATCAGGCACGAGACTGTCCACTGCAGAATGGCATCACACAGGGTGGCATCACACTGTCCGTTTCACAGCAGGATGGCATCACACTGTTCATTGCAATGTGACCTCTCAGTGTTCACTGCAGGTGGCTTTACACGTTTTGTTACGTTTGTTACATCACACTGTTCACTACAAAATGACAGACTTCATAGAATGGCATCATACAGTTCGTTACAGAAGGGCATGCCACTTTTCACTGTACAGTGGCATCACACCAGATGGCATCATGCTTTTCATCCAGTTGCGTTACCCATGCTAACGTCGTGTGTTCATTAGAAAACAACTTTATACTGTTCAGTCCAGAGTGGCATCATGCAGGACGGCATCACGCATTTCACTGCACAATGACATCAGACTTCATCTCAGGGGCAGCACGCTGTTCCTCGCAGGATGGCATCACACTCTTCGCTACATTTCGCAGCTCCCCGCAGGTCCACGGCATGATGCTGATTTTAGGATTCAGATTACAGGAAGTCATGACGCTGTGTTCAGGATGCAGCTTCATCCACGCGCGTGGATCTGAGAAGCAGCTCTCCTTCTCTCTTCCTTTCCATCAACTTATCCATCATTAGGAGTTCTACACTTTATGGGCCTTGTTCTTAAATAATACTCCTTTTTATAACGATTTCCTGCATAAACCCCCCGTGCACGCACTCCTCCTTCACGTGAATCTACATGCCTGTGCACTTTTCTTTGATTTCCCGGTTACCTCCGGTCAGTGATGCGCGAGCGATTTGTAGCAAAAGATGTCCAAATGTTGGTCATAAATCATTTGGAATCCGCGGTCCTGTCGGTGTCCGTGTCGGTTTGTCTGTTCTGAAGATAATGGAATAATTTCCAGGCTTTTCTTATCCTCACGTGTCTGCGTTGTACCGGTGATCGCGTGTGGAGCAGTTGAGGCGCGAGCGCACAGAGCTCACTGATGCACGCGCTCATGCCCTCCCGTTAGTGATGATGGGAGAATCGTAAAAGAATCGGTTCTTTTTTCTTTTTTTTTTGAACGACTCCTTTAGGAGAATCAGTCATTTTGTCTTCACCGAATCCTGTGTTTTATTATTATTATTTTTAGGCACGTGAGTTTTTATTGTTAGTTTTCTTAGTTTACTATAGTTAAGGCTTAAGCAGCACATTATGAGGACAGTGTTCAGTGAACCCCTATACACATGTTAAACTCAGTCTTGTAGTAATGAATCCGAATCTCACAGAAGAATCACATGCATTTCACACGTGATCATATGAGTAGCATAGGATTAATACACATGGGGAAAAAAGTGTAACAGGTCAAATGTTATGTCCTGAGATTGGACATGTGAACTCAAGTAAACACGTCACATCATTTCAGCAGTATTTGTTTGTTTGTTTGTTTGAGCTTTCAATTTATATATTGCATTTCTAACACCAAAGGTGGTTTTTACAAAGTATGCAACACAAAGTTACACAATTAAACACAAAAAACCTTTAAAAATGAACTTTTAAGCATTAGATGAATAATATTGTATGAAAAGAAAAGTTATAGGCCTACGTGATAAGTAATAATATGTAGCCTAACAAATAAAACTGTGTAAAATATGAATTACGTAAAAAAAAAAATTTTAAAAAGAGAATGAAAACCTCACGGAAAATAAAATAATCATTAAGATTATTCATATGTTTTAAAAAAACGCGTGAGGAAAAAAATGAATCATGGGTGCAAAGGATCCCACGTGAAAGTAAATGAAACACGCGTGGATATAAATGAATCACGGAAACATTGCATATGAAAATAAATGCACTGAGTGTAAACAAAAAAAGAATCACATATGAAAAAGAATCACATGAGAAAATAAAGGAATCACGTGTAAAAGAATCATAATGAATAATGACGATCATTTAATTACTTGGAAAATTGATTGTATGTAAAAAATCACGTAAAACTTAAATACATTGTAATGCCATGTTAAAAGAATCACATGTGAAAATTTAATTCCTGTAAAAACAAACAAACAAACAGAACCACACACAAACACTGGCAGTGAAATGAGCTGAACGGATTTATAACGGGCTCTTCGCATTTATAGCTAAACGAAAATAACAAGTGGTGGGACCGTTGTTGAATCTATTCCAGCGGTCCCCTGCCAGGACGACTTGGCTCTGCTCTGTGAGAAAAAGAGACCCGACACCACAAAGACATGAGGGCAGGGAGCACAAACAAGAACAACTTTACACTCCCAGCATCCACACACTCATTCCACACCGTACAGCACATGTTTAGCAGCTTTACACTTTAAGTTTGAAAAAAGCATAGGTCTTATAATGATAATATGTCTATTTTTAAAGTATTTTTACAGTAGTCGTGCTACTCCAGAAGCTACAGGAGAGTTATGGAAAATTAAAATAGCATTAGCATTACTGTCACTGAGAAAAAAAAAGGTATTTAAAAGTTATGTAAAATATAAAACAGCAGAGATGTTTGGCCTCAGTCAAAGTTGTCTGTCTCATTTGTAAGGATTTTTATAAAAAATTCAAAATAAAAACCCTCACCTCCAGACCCTTTAGTTTCATCAGGCATCATTTTTTTATTTTGTGTGTTAGCTAGCATTAGCAGCTACAAAGCTAGCTAGCTTATAAACGTGAAACTAGCCTTTAACCCGCATTAGCTTGATCATTTCAATCAACAAATGTAAAAAACACAGAATGCGTAACGTTTCTAAAAACTGAAGCCAACACAGGTTTAGTGCCCCTGCTGGGTAGCTGCAGTATAATGTGTAGCCCCGCCCATCTCAATGTGTTTCATGCATCGAGCAGCCTATTTTCCAAGTCAGTTTTCTCATCTAAACTGTCTTTTAACAATAGACAATAGACCTTAAAGGGAGAAGGAGGGGGTCCTATCAAATCACTAGATGTTCATCACTTTGACTCTCGTCTCTAATGCACAAACTCTGGCTCCAAATTTCACAACACAGAGGAGGAATTTTGACTCCGTTCCTGTAGAACGGTGGGTATGAAGCCACACTGTCCATGTTTGATTTGAATGACTTCAGTCCGTCTCCAAACAAAAATGTGACTGTTAGTTACAAGGCATGAGTAAAAGTAATAGCAGTTACATAATGTTTACAAGAAATGTAATGATTAAGCCAGAACATGGAGTCCAATTGGAAAAGGTTTCATTAGAATAATGTAGGTAATGCAGGTTACTAGCCAGTTAGACTTTCTTTGTAAGGTTAGATAATTAATAGATACCTAACAGCTACTGATATTTCAGGACATGCTCTCAGGTAAGCTAATAAACTAGCCAAAGAAAGTGAATAACAACAGGATAAAGCTAAAATCTCTGGAGGTATTTATATATTTTGTTTTGTTTTTGAGTTATAGAGACATCTTTGTAAGAGTGCAACAGCACAACGCTAGTGTATGTTACACACCAGTGGAAAACACTGTACGTTAGGGGGGGAAAAAAACTTTGTGTGGTGCTGGTACAGGAAAATAATCAACAGTGGGTGATGTAATGCAACCTGATGCAAAGAGTTTCTATGTTTTCAGATAACTGCACATTCTGAAGAATTTTATTCTGCTTATACCACAGCAATTACCAATGCTTATTAATTCAAGAATGCTACATTGTTCTTTTTGTTCATTTATAGTTACATTTAATGTTATGGAACATCCATGAAATGCTAGTTCCTGTTCTCATTTACGTTATAGCAGCTATAAACAGTCATTCCCTCACTGGCCTCTCTTTATTCTCTCTTGTGAAGTTAATAAGACATAAAAACAAAGATTACGCTGAAACCGCAAAGTGTAAACCCCCTTGTCCAGAAGTTCCAGCTTTATCTCTGACTGCTACAAAGTGCTGACACTGAACACTCCTTCCATACATGTTAGAGAAAATTAATCAACACCTTCTGACCAATCACAATCCAGAATTCAGCATGACTAACCCTAAAACGGAAATGCTTCTATAGCTGTAGTCTCTGTGAAGTGCCATGTATGTAAAAGTTGAGATGAGTAAGTGCTGAGCTGCATGGGTGGGCTTGGGAATTTTCTTTCTTCCGCAATCTTCCAGTATGTGGTGTAAAAACAACACCAGTGACCCTCCATGCATGAGCAAACACCCCGGCTGGTCCATACATTACCAAAGTGGCCTCAACTACATGCCAGAGTGACTCATGGGACTTAGATTTTCCCACAGCCCAAGATAACCGGGTCAACCCACTGTAGCCTTTCCCATAATTCCCTCTTGCTTCCCAGCATGCACTTATCGGGGTGGGGCCAGACAGTCTGGAATGGCAGCTAATACATTTGATACTGTAATTCTTCAGCAACTTGAAAGAGAGAGAGAGAGAGAAAGAGAACTTCCCCTTGCCTCCTTATACAATATGTGTATTATTTACAAACATAATCATACACAGTAATAATAATAATGATAAGGATTAATAATAAACAGTATGTTTAAATTATATAGTAACTTTACTAAGTCCAAGTATAATGATTAACCACATAATTATATTTAATTAGATATGACTCCACAGTGCTGCTGAATTCTGGATTCTGATTGGTCAGACAGTGTTGATTAAGTTATATTCATGCTCTCGTTCTAATACGTTATCATTTCTGTAGTAACAACTCATTCACAGAGACCTGTCTGGAGGAGGCTCCACATAAATGGATTCCTAACAATCGTTGATACGGTGAAATTTTCTGTAAGACGTTTATTGAGCATTGCTGGAAGGAGTCTCCAGTGTCAACTCTTTTTAACAATTCAGTTTAATTCAATTTAATTGTTCTTGTAAGCACTGAGATCTATTCATAGCAGCTGCAGTCCTAAGGCATATTAATGGCTTCTATGTGGCACCATCCACAGTAATCCCACTGATCCTTAAGCTGTCCATATGGAGCCATTCTCAGGTGGAGAGAGCGGTTTCAGGTGATGAGAACTCCAACCAGAATTAGTGTGTCAGGATGGATCAGGCAGGTCCAGAGAGCAGAAAGGATGAGGATCAATGAGGATGAGTGAGCCATTGCGGTGTAGATAAAATAGGGGTGATGTGCTCATATCTTCTGGTTCTAGTAAGGACCCTCGCTGCTGCATTCTGGACTAATTGGAGCTTGTTTATGCTCCTACTGGAAAATCCAGACAGTAAGGCATTACAATAATCTAACCTAGAGGTGACAAAAGCATGAACTAGTTTTTCTGCATCATGCAGTGACATCATATTTCTTATCTTAGCAATATTTCTAAGATGAAA
>JAQMYM010000006.1:21414417-21435851 GCA_030014255.1 Parauchenoglanis ngamensis
AAGGCACCCTGGGTGACCCGGGGATCGAACCCAGGACCTTCTTGCTGTGAGGTGACAGTGCTAACCACCACACCACCATGCCGCCCCCACTGAAAATATACAATAGTTAAATAAACAATAGTTTTATTTTAATGCACTTTTTCTAATACATTATTGTTTCTATACTAACAACTCATTCTATGCTAACAACTCAAGGGACTTACATAGGTAAAGTAGATTCTCCAAATAATCTAACACTAATAAATTAATTTTTAAAATGAGATGAAACATAAGTCACTCTGGATAAGGGCATCTGCCAAATGTCATAAATGTAAATGTAAATGTAAAATGTAAATGTAAAAAATGTGTTTAACACAGTAAAATGTATAATCCTTAATGAAGTTGGGTTTTTTTGTGTGTGTGTGTGTGTGTGAGTGCATGCGTGCGTGCGTGTGTTAGGACGTTTTGCCTGGCTGGTGATTCTATGAGTTCAAATGAAGAGACAAGGTGAGTCAGAGTCTGAAAAAGAGGCTTGGATAAAGAATATGAAGACTCATTTGTGGTCATCAGAATTAATGTATCAGACACCAGTACTGGACTACTGACCATCTCTTTCAAGATGAAATCATACGCATCTGGGTAAGTGCTTCTTGTACATAATATATTGAGATTAAAATTAGAGTTGCATAGACCTTTGTTTCCATTTCATTCATTATTTTCATTAACAGTCTCTCAGCACCTGCCTGAATGCTCTCTTCAATCAATCTTTTGTTTATTTCTCTCTCATTGAGCTGAACATCATTCATCCTGAGCTTCAATTTGGGATCAAAGTCACAAAGCTGGAGGCTTATTTCATTCAAAGGTCCAATGGGTTCTTCCCCTCTAAGGCCTGGCTGCACTGGTAAAGATCAGCCTCTAGGTGGTGTCATACCTCTGTTATATTTTGTTGTCTCTTGAGGCAGTCCAGTACCAGGTGTTGTCCCTCCTTATACATTCTCAACTGGTGCCTATTGTACATTCAATGATGATTATGATACTTCATAGGGAGGACACAGCCAGCTGAGGGCACAGCCAGCTGAGCTGTCCTATTGAACTGATCTTGAGTCATAATTTTTCCATCTCCCTGGAGCACTGTGTGACTCAGATGCCCTGAAAGCCGCAGAACATTGTACACTTCAGTTAACACATTCCCCAATGAAAGGCTCCATAGTATGAGAGAGAGAGAGAGATTGTTAAGGTTGATAAACCATTACACCATTTCGGGTAGTGATGATGTGACTAAAACCTGTCTAGAAAAGGTCAAGCTCAACTAGAACACAGACGATTTGGTTACCAGACAAAACAAGTGAGTTCACACGCAAAACCGGTGAGTGAATCTCCCATGACTGTACCTTCAGGTTATGGGAGAGTATTCCAACTCCAGATACTTTTGAGAGATCTATCTCATTATACATTTCATCCATGAGAGTGTCAAACTTTTCTAAAAAAAAATAGAAATCACATAGTGAGAAGTAAGTACTAACGACAGATCTCAGATAAATGAAAATGTTTGTGCCAGATACTATAGATGCTTTTTGTCAGCATGGGTATGAATAAACTACCCTCTTGACAACCTTATGTCATGGTTCTCTACTCATATCTAAGCCCAAACAACAACCTTTAATAAAAACAACCTTTAATAAAATTCACTGGAGTTGCTCTGATAAAAGTTGTTGGGGCCTTATATCTATCTTAATAATCTTTCCTTGATTATTCAACTGGATTTATTTTTTTAAATATATATTATATACAATTATTTATTTAAAATATTGATTTGCAGCATTTTAATCAGCAGTACTACATAACAGGCTTAATTAAATAGCAGTTAAATAATTACAACATTGGTGACATTTATCAGATAATCTGTCACAGTATGAGAATATTAGCAAGTGCTCATGTCAACCAAATAAATGTTGATACTCATTCAGTATAAGCATCATATATGAATGGTACTGAATAAACACTCAGACTAACTCAAGGTGATGGTATGTAGCCTACATCGTTTACTGTTATCACTTTTTATCACATTCCAAGCCATGATTTGTGCATCCAAATTCAAAATAAAGATAAAATAAATATCCACTGCCTGTTTTGCTCATTTAAACTCTTTTAAAGTTAATTTTTCTTGGTGTGTGTGTGCGAGCTAGGTCAATCATTTCCAATGTGTGGAATCAACTCCAAAGATTTGCTTTTGACTTTTAGTTTTCAGTGCCCGAGATTAGGGAATTGACTCTTTTTGGGATCAACATGGGAACCGAAAGCAAAATATCTTCGTTTAATTTTTTACTTTTTTAAGCTAATTGATTAAAAAAGATTGGCTAGTTACTGGTTAACAGTACATAACAAAATTGTTCTGGACAATTCGACCAGGAACATCATGCTTCTCCTCACATTCCCACAAATGAATGATAGCATTACTCACATTAAAACACAAGTAATGTCATGATGCCAGCAGGGTAGTGAACTGTATAGAGTTTCCATACATTAGAGAAAGTCCTACTAATGTTTCTACTCCTCCATTTCACTCAAATGTGTTTTTATGAAGTGACATAGCGTATGTGCTTCATAACGCAGTTAAACTAATAATGAAATTATTGGCAATTATTTTTATGATTGATTTTTATTGATTATGTTGATTAGTTGTTGCAGCCCGTATGCATTTTAACATCATAATCCTGTAAATAATCTCTGTATTTACTAAATGTATCGGTAATCTGATTACATCTTTTTTTTTTTCAGTAGCTAACTATAATGGAGCACAGTTACCTTTTTTGTATCCTAATTACGTAACGCCGTTCCATGTATTCTGTTACTCTCCAAGTCTGATGGCTACAACATAAGTAATAACAGGAAATGTCTTTTGGATGTTCCACAACATTAAATCTAACTATACATTGTTAAAATGTGTGGCATGTCATTTATTAATAAATCAAACGTTGTAAACATTCAAATCATGATATTAGCAGAATAATTAACACTCCACGCAGGAGACATTAGAGAGAGTGAGACTCATGAAAGTAATGAAATCACAAAGCAAACACTTCCCCTTTGTCCACTCAATTAGGTTTGTTGAGACCCTGCCATGACCAGCTGAAACCATCGGATTTAACCAAAACTACAGACATGAGTTGCTCAGTACATATTCATACTTTTACTAGCATGCACTACATATCATTGCACTTCTTTTTGAGTAATGAAATCACATCCAGACTTGTGCTACTTAGAAGCACACATAGCCTTCTCATGAAAGGATGTTGTAATGTTAGGACTTTTAAAATTAATTCAGACTTGCAGTTTCCTTATGACCGAGTGATGATTCTGTTACACCACTCAGAAGTCCTCCTTAAT
Source organism: Parauchenoglanis ngamensis (assembly GCA_030014255.1). Lineage (NCBI taxonomy): Eukaryota > Metazoa > Chordata > Actinopteri > Siluriformes > Auchenoglanididae > Parauchenoglanis > Parauchenoglanis ngamensis. The sequence continues at coordinate 21,417,784 of JAQMYM010000006.1, forward strand.
AAATAAAGTTTTAAAACTCCACAAGCACTGATGAAGGCATACAAAAAACATTGATCTTTTGGTTAAAGCCATTCCTTTGTTGAATTGGATTTATGCTTTGGACCATTGATGTGCTGAAAGGTGAAATTCCTGGTCAGCTTCAGCTTACTAGCAGATGTCTTACTAGTAATGTTTTGCACTAAAATTGACTGGTATTTGTATCTATTCAAGATTTTGGAATTATTGGAATGGAATTATTATACTTTTGGGAATCATTCTTATTGTTCAGAATCTGTCCTGTGGTATCCCAGTCTGACTCCCAGTCTGTGTCCTAATGCCTGTGTTAGTTCATTTCATGGACAATTACATTACTCTATATATATATATATAAAGTTCCCCCACCCCAATTTTTCCCCCAGTTTGGGATGGGTAAAGACTAAAACATTCTTTCTTTGAAACACATTAAGTCAGCCAACCGCATTTTGAAATCACTGCTTTTCACTTCTATATAAAGGTGCCTGCCAAAAAGTAGCAACTTTTGCTTTTGGGGCGAGGCAGTTGTGTGGTGGTTAAAACTGTCGCGAGGTTCCGGGTTCAAACCTAGTTGTGGAGTTTGTTTGTTCTCCCTGAGCCTTTTCTTCCCACAGTCCAATGACATGCATATTGGGTTAACTTGCTACTCTAAATTTCCCATGAGAGTGAATGGCTGTCTGTCTCCCTGTAATAGCTCTGTGATAGACTGAAGACCTGTCCAGGGTATTCTCTGCCTTTTGCCTGATGTCAGCTGGGATTGGCTCCAGCTTACCAAATGACCCACAATGGATAAGCAGTGCACATTATAAATTAATAAATAAGTTTTTTTCTTTTGATGTGAGTAAAGTTTTGGTAGGATACTTACATTTTAACTCAGTAAGATGGTTACACATTATATATCTTCACTTAAATATTTCTCAGTAACTTTTCCACCCCTGTTTATGATAAATGATAGATAGAAGGCTATAAGAACATAGAAACAGTATATAAGGTGCTTTACAATCAGCTAAGTATTCTTGTTAAGTGGATTATCGTCGCAGTGGTCTAATTTAATCAACCGCCATCTCCTGCTACTCCTACTTCATTTAATTTCCTGCTTCATTTAATAAATCCTATGATCAACCATCTACTGGAGACTACAATGATGTGTCTGGAAACCATAATGTATTCATAAATACAGAGCAGCAACCTAACACCATGAAGCATGGTTACCCTTCATGTAATCTAAAAAGAAAACGCAGGCAAGAGGAGGCTGAAAAGGAAAAACAAAACAGTGGGAAGTGAGAAACTATTACATTAAATAAATCAGTTATAAGTTAGAATAATTAGTGCCAAGGGTTTAATTTGTCCCGACAGATGAATGGGTTGGTTGTCAATTAAATTCTAACAGCAGCTAGCTAGTCAGTAACCTAGCTTGTTCTGTCTAAACTGTTATTAATTTTATTAACTGTTATTAATCTGTCAAAGTTAATGTGTTATTTACACATTAACGAATATATTAGGGCTGTCAAAGTTAGCACTTATGTCAATCACCTGTGATGATCTCTGGACAATGAAGATATTTTGGTTGCATTTGCTGTGGCCAAGACCTGTAAGCAGCAGTTTTAAAAGTACTACAGTTTTGTAATTAAATGTGCAATTAGAATTAAAGGCATCCAAAACTAAAGAACAAAGAGTTTTTATTTTCCTTTCTTTGTCATCTTTTCCTTTTACTTGTTTGTACATACTTGAGATTTGGAATTACACTTGACCTTAAGAAATGCATTGTTGTTGTAACACACTTGTTGGGTTTTTTTTGTGTGTGTGTGTGTGTTATTGATATGTATGCACAGCATGCATTTAGTTTAATAGGTTTGGCTGAAGACTAGAATTTTCAAATGTGTGTATGATGTGCCTTGGCTGGACAGGGGTGGGGCCTCAGAGTCCCTTTCACCTGGGGACCCCAGAGTCTTTCGTCTAGGGCCCCCTGGAAATATACACTTTCTGGTAGCAATAGTAATTTTCTACTACTTTTAAAATCTTGTTCAGTTTTGCCTTCAGTGTAGGTCTTTTCTGTACCATGTTCCAGGACAAAGGGGAAGTTGTATAGTTGAAATAATTCTTCAGTACACTCCACAAACTTCCTTTCAGCAATAAATAAACATTATATTTATATCATATTATATGACCCTTGTTTGAGCTATTTATGTTTGAGCACATGTATAGAATTTTGATGTGTCAGCACTACTGGAATTTCAAATGAATTACTGATGTCAAAATATATATATATCTCTGATATAAAATCTCTAGCAGATCTGGCAGCAGATAGCAGAACGACTAATGATTCTATGATTCTATCTATAATGCTGTTATAGGTTGTACCAATTATTTATTTATGAATTATGAATTAATGCAGCTTAAACAATGATTTTGCTCTTGAAGTCACAAAAGAGCTATTCTCTTATACTCTAAAAGCTTGGTTTTCTGCTATGCTCTTTCCTCTCTGTCTGTTCTCTTCTCTGTAACTACACTACTGTAGTTAGTGTAATTGTACTGTAGTGTAGTGCCTGTAATTTCGATAGACTGGCAATAGTTCACCAGTCATACCGAAGAGCTCAGTGACTTTCAACTGTAATGGGATGCCACCCTTTCTATAAATCAGGTCATCAAATTTCTGCCCTGCTGAAGTGTGGTTATTCTGATATGGAACCATCTAGGAGTACCAACAGCTCAGTTATGAAAGCAGGAGTCAAGAGTTAAAAATCAGCTGTCCTGCCTAAAATCTCCCATTCACAGGAGCAGACCCTCCTTACCAAGTACCAAAACGTTTCTGGAAGCAAGTTAGTACAAGAACACTGTTGGTAGTTTCATGAAATGGTTTCCGTGGTCAAGCAGCTGCACATGAGCCTATAATCATAATGCGAATTCCAAGCTGGAGTGGTGTAATGTTTATCATGCAAATGGACTCTGGAGAAATGGAAACTCATATGAAGTAATCCATCATTTCACCGTCCATCCAATTTTATTACAACAGCCTTTCCTCTTTCAGCATGATAAAGTGTACAAAAATGTTCTCCTTGTAAATATTCTCCCTGCACTTGCTTAACCTCTTAAAAAACATTCAACATTAGACTCACAGGAGCCATTAAACTGGGAAGTTGATATCTCCTAATAACAATAATAACTTAATACTAAATTTATTCAGACATCATGAGATTAATAAAAATTACCTTTGGCCTCTACAATTACAAGATTGGAAAATAATTTTTAAAGATTTGACCCCACAGAATTTAGCTGTTGGACCCTCCGAGACCCCCCCTGTTTCACAACCTGTTTAAAGTACAATTTAAAACATAAAACCTAAACAAATGTTTTGTCACATAAACAAAAACTGCACAAACCATCCAAAGTATCCATCCATCCATCCATTATCTATACCACTTTATCCACCTGGGTCACGGGGGAAGCTGGAGCCAATCTCAGCAGACACAGGGCAAGAGGTCAGGGTACACCCTGGGCAGGTCGCCAGTCCAGCACAGGGCCAACACAGACAAACAACCACACATGCTCGCATTCACACCTATGGACAATTTAGAGTAGCCAGTTGACCTAATCTGCATGTCCAAAGTATATTAAGTACTAAAAATGACACTCTATTTTCCTTTATAGTGAGTCTTCCTTAACTTAATGATAAGCTCCAAGAACAAAAAATAACCCTAATAACAATGCCAAACCTTTCAGGAAATGATTGCACCAGTGTCACAGATCAGTTTCCGGTTTGAGTGAACGCTGGTATGTTATGGTTGTGGCTACTCACTGGTTTTTGGTTTGTCTTGGTTATTATTTTGTTTTAAAAAAGTGTGAGCTGACAGTGATCAGTTTTAAACTGTTATTCTGGATTAACATCTTCACCTTGCTGGCTACCATCATTACTCCTACCCCACTAAAGGTCTCACTGGAGAAACTTTATCAACTCCAGAGAAACTACAGTCTTCCTGCTGATCTCCTGCTCCACCTGTCATATTCATCATGGATCTTGATGAAATTTCCACTTTAGCATGAACAACAGTAATAGGAAGATTCCTCATGCTTTTTGATCTGCTAGTGGCTGACATCCAGCAATTGTTGACCAATGTGTTGACCCCAATGTGCTCACTCCTTAACTGTACCTTAACTGTTTGAAATGTTCAATGTTTCGTCTAATACTAACAAAGCTTCACTGGTAGGCGATTTTATTACCGATTATAAACTGGACTCCAATATTATGACTTTTTACATCTGAATCAAGAAGTTCCACTGGGGATGGGGGTGTTTACATCTGTTAAGCTTGTTTGTCTACTTTAACCACTTTGTGTGCAATGTAATTTTAACAGGTTTTTAATTTACGCTTTAATTTACACTTTGAAATACCTACCAACATGGTTACTAAAGATTTTAATGCAATGTTGAATTGTTTTGATATAACTCAATTTGTGAATTTTCTAACCCTCAACAAAGGTCATATTATGGACCTAGTTTGTTGTATTGGTCTTTCACCATGCAATTTCATTTCTGTTGATTTACCTATTTCTGATCCTAAAATTGTGCTTTTTGACTTACTTCCATTTTCAATTCCAAAATTGCAAGACTTGATCAGCAGTTGGTTTCTTCAATCACTGTGGAGAATGAGCTACTAACAACCATCATCTGAGTTCCACCACCAACCACAGTTTCAGAGTTCAGTCTACCAAATGAAATGATATCCCTAAGCTCATAATCAAATTTAATTCCTCTACCTTACATTTAGACCCAATACCCACATGCCTTGTCAAGACCTGTCTGCCATGTATCACCTCTGTGATAACTTTGATCATTAATGTTTCACTCATTACTACTACTGTTTCCCAATCATTAAAAATCGCTTCAGTCACATCACTGATCTCAGATTAATATCAATCTTTTAATTCTTCTCAACCTCAGCTCAGCTTTTTATACTATATCACGCCAGTTAATTCTGGAACGTCTTACTTGTTTTGGATTTCATGGACTTGCACATAAATGGTTTTCTTTTCATCTTAGTAAAGGGAGGCAGTTTGTCCAGTTTGAAAAGTTTTCATTCTGAGAGTGCCGCAATTGCTCAGGGAGTGCACCAGAGTTCAGATTTGGGGCCATTCCTATTCATTAGCTACGTCCTTGGCAGTATCTTCTGGCATTATGTCATTCAGTTTCATTGCTACACTGATGACACTCAGCTCTACCTGTCCACCAAACCTACCTCTGTTCATTCCCCTGATATAGTTATTAACTGCCTCCATGACATTAAGACTTTAATGACAAAAAAATTTATTCAACTGAAAAGCAATAAAACTGAGGTTCTTTTAATTGGCACTAAATCAGCACTTGCAAAGGTTGATAGTTTTACAATCTCAACTGATACATCACTATACCTATCTCCATGCAGGTAAAGAGCCTTGGTGTCATTGTGGACAGTACCCACTTCTATGCTCCCCATATAAACAACATTTTCTGGACTGCTTTTTTTCCCTATTGGAAACATTTCCAGACTTCATCCTGCCCTCACAAAGCACAGTACCAAAGTCTTGGTTAATGCTTTAGTAACATTTTGCACTGATTATTGTAATGCCATTCTCTTTGGTATCCCTAATAAACTTCTCCAACAATCACAGCTTATCCAGAATGCTTCAGACAGGATCATTACCGGTTCAAAGTACAATGACCATAATATACCTCTTTTGATTAAACTCCACTGGCTCCTAGTGACTTATCGAATACATTGCAAAATATTGCTGTTAACATTTAAAGCTGTATATAATTTTGCCCTATCTTATGTCTCTGATCTTTTGCAGAATTACACTTCTTCTCGCTCGCTCCGTTTCTCACCAGCAGGTTTACGGTCTGTTCCAGACATTTTTCCAGACATTGCAGAGCTTTTTCTCACACTGTACCCAAACGCCAAAACTCTCTTCCCCTTTATATTCATCAACTGGACTCTGTAATCTAATTTAAAACTGCTGTTAAACTTATCTTTTTAAACTGGCATATTCACTTCAATTTTATTTGTTGAAAGTTCATGTCTCTTTGTTTTTATGTAAATTCTGGTGTTATTCTGTTGTTAGTGTTGTTTTTTTTTTGTGAGGTGACCTTGAGTGTCTTGAAAGGTGCCTTTAAATGAAATGTGTTATTATTTTTATTATTATAATAATTTTAGCCTCCCTTCAAGCTTGTTTGAGTTTTCAACTATTGTTCCAAAGAAAACAAATAATGTTTTATAACATTCAGATGTTTCAGAAGTGATGAAGCTAACATTCAGAGACCTTTTCCAAAGATTTTGTCTAGGGAGTTTAGGTAATCTGCCTAAATTCAGTAAATGCTGTGTAATTGGGAAAACATTTGTACACGGTTCTCTGCCCTCTCCAGAGTGAGCTCATATTTAGACATTTCTGTGTGTTTATTTCTTGAGAAATAGAAGAGAGAATCTTGAATGTGTAGCAAATGTCCCAATATAAAACCAACTTTACCTCGGTGAAGCTGGTACACAAAACTACCAAAACTACTACGAAGTATCGGCACAAGATGGGATTCTGTAGGAAGGAAGAACATTGCATGAAGGTTATTTGACACTTAATCTAAGTATAACCTGAAATTCTCTGACATATTATTGTCATTGTTGGAGGAATTTGTGATTTGCTTAAAACAAGAAAAAAAATATATATAATAGGATATACTTTATTTCTTTTTTTTTCTTTTAATTTCCTATACCTCTGCACCCCCAAACCCCCCCCCCCCCCCCCCCGCTGTTATTATAACCTCCATTTTGAGCATGGCTGCATAGACTTGTATAGCCACAAGAGCATCAGTGAGGTCAGGCACTGATGTCAGGTGAGGAGGCCTGGGGTTGAGTCGGTGTTCCAGTTCATCCCCAACGTGTTCAGTGGGGTCGAGGTCAGGGCTTTGTGCAGGACACACAAGTTCTTCCGCTCAAACTTTGGCAAACCATGTCTTTGTGGAGCTCGTTTTGTGTCCAGGGGAAAGAAGATATTCTATACAGTTCAGTGCTTACAACCTTATTGCAACAGTATGGGGACTGCCCACATATGAGTGTGATGGTCAGGTGTCCCCATAATCTTGGCATTATAATGTGTCTGAAATTCATCCATTGGTTGTATTTTATTTTTTTTATTGACACACCAATAGAGAACCCTAACATATTGGATACAATCTATAAATAGACCAAAAGAATCCAGGTTTCAAACATAATCTATAAATTCATAAGAAAACCTTCATAAGAATTAGGTTCACTGCAACAACTGCAAGACAAAAGAGGACTGAAAACAAATTAATGAATGAAGGAAATTAATTAATTAATTAATTAATTACATTCGGTGCATGTGCACTTCACCTTTGCACTCCATACGCATCTTCATATATTTTAATGCTGGAGATGAGGTATATATCAAAATATGCTATCTGTAGTTTCATACTCTGATACTCGGTATCACAGATATAGCTCTACTTTATTTGTGCCCACAAAAGTAGCCTAGTTGTGCAATATGTAAGAACATTTAAGGTCCTTGGTTAAAAAGGGAACTTTTTTTATTCCGGTTTATTTACAATGTAGGTGTTGTCTTATGTAACTTTTGGGCTACAGTACATATTAAAATAATATTGCTGATGTTAAGAGCAGAGGCAAAACAGTGAATATATCTGGGAGGAGCATATATTGTGATTCGATATTGGGCCGGTTTTTATTAGCCACTGGGATGGGTGTTAGGGTATAAATATAACACACAGACCTGGCATCCTTCTTCTGCATCATCAGAATCTGCGCAGTGTTGGCTCTTCTTCAAATCAGGTCAGTCTCATATATAACATCAACACAAAGTCCATTTCGGAAAAATATAGCGCGTTTTTCGTATTTATGCTTTGTTGATTCAAAGAAAGTGCAGTCACGCAGATTTGGTTTATACCGCAGGCTTAATTTTGAGGTGCGCAACAAATGTGAACAGAAGAAGATGCGGCAAATCCGCTTTTTGTATATTGCTACGGTACACGTACAACTTGGAACTTTTATTTATTTTATATTTTTTTAGGAACAAGATTAATAAAAGGCAAGTGGGCTCAGTTTCCCAAAAGCGTCGCAAAGTTAAGCGCCTCTTCATGAGAGAGAGAGAGAGTTCAAAGTGATGCTCGTGCTACCATTTAATGGGGCTCTTTGTGCCGCGATGCTTTTTGGGAAAGTCCAGCCTGAATAATTACTGTATTTTCTTTTCAAAATACAAACAACCTCCATAGTATATGGTACGCTCTCAAAAACGGTAATAAACGATAATAAATGCATCGTTTTGTACCTTTAGTTTGTTTCTATTACATGGCCATTTGCCAGTCTTTACCTATAATAATTATTTTAAGTTCATAACTAGACCTTAAGAACAACCACCTTTAATTAATTTAGGATTAGAATAATACCTTAAATATGTGCCTTTATGTATAAAAGTGGCATAATTCCAGTACAAAATTAACAACATTTTTAGCCTGAATGATATTTTCTGGTCTTTAAATAAATTAACAGCCTATATTATATAGTGACAGAGGAGGCAGGATAATATGAGTAAAGCCATGTTTAAATTGTATAGCCTACACTCCTGGGCAAAAAAATGAGGAAAACCCAGTATTGCAAAACATTAAGCTCTTAACAGTCTCAACAGCAAATCATTGGTCAGGAAGATTAGTAAGAATTAAACAAATAGGTAAAGTAAATTGGTGTGGGAGCTTTTCCCTCGATTTCCTTTAAATGTTGAAGTCTAAACCTGCCGACGGCTTTTTACAGAAAGAAGAGTCCATGTTGTTCCACTCAATGCTGAAGTCTTCAAACAGAAGTTACCTAGGAGTGTACATTACATAATATGGGCTAATGTTTGCTGCGGCAGACATAATGGTACATTGCAAAGGATAATCTTTGGTCATGAGTAGAGATCGATGGTCTTATAACGTATAATGTGATGTGCTCACCAGTAGCCGATTTAGTGCCACCGTGACAAAAGACTGCCTATGACAACATTCTGGCAGTGTTAGAAAATTTTGCTTAAAATCTCAAAGTGAAATTTAAAATCTAAACTTTATAACTGAAAACACAGGACAACTGCAAACACGCTAGTAGCGATGGCGTAACATAAAAAGACATTTTTATATTTATAGATGTATTGTTTTTATATAATTTTATATTTATAGATATTAAAGAAGAGCAGTGTGTTGAATTGCAGCAGCTGACAGAATGTCACTCTAATGTTCCATCATGGTTAAATCAAAAAAGTGATGCAACATGGAAAGATGATGAATTACAGTATTGTGTAGTTAGCTAATATGCATGCAAAAGCTCTGCTCATAGAGTTCATTTACTACTGTAACAATGTGAAACTAGTTTTATGCTTTCAGCTTGAAGATACAGACCTGTGCTGAGTCTCTGTGCACCACAGTAGTCTGCCTAAGACGGAATATTTTAACGCTTCATCTTTTAATCTGAAATGAAGAACATATTATTGCATAGTCTTTCATTTTGTACAATGTGACAAGTAATAATTGTAATGGAATAGCACAGTGAAAAACTGGCTTAATTAATCATCATAATTAATTATGCAAAATTACACTATTTATAGTTCAAGATGGTTGTGACATAAATATGATTTACTTGCAATGAACCACCCAAACAAATACAAAGCATCCACATTTCACCATCCATGGTGTTGGATTTCATAAGATGCAATCAATCACTCAATCAATCAATCAATCAGTCAAACTACATTATATCTTAAAGCTCACATGTCTACGCAAAAGTTTGGGTTTGCAGCTATTGATTGTAGGCTGGTGTTGTAAGCCGGAGGCAAGTCTTGACACTTATCCTTAAAAGTTATGTATTGTCATTCCTAGTTCACTAAATAATGGTACCCACTCCTGCGCCAGAGACCAGGCGTGCACGCCTGGAGTTCAGCGGTGGGAAATCTGCTGACATCGTGACAAAGCGAAACAGTCATCAAATGGTGGTTAAATATTCGCAGAGATATTTAAGCTCAAGATCGAACTGTAAGTAGAGAAAGAGCCTACATTCCTCCATTTCTTTGCTTCTTTGTGTTTGTAGGATTTCTGACACATGTATAGTTATAAAATGTCATCAATGATATCTGGTATCTGTAATGTGATTTACATTACATTTACATTTATATGATTTGAACTTGCACTTTTCTCCATGGTTCAGTGATTGTGTACAGGGTACCAAGTATAGAAGACAAAAGTGTCCACTTGGCATTCTGCTTTGAGCTGAACAGGGAGAAGTATTTTCCTGTAGTGGAGAAGGATTCCACTACAAAAAAAATCAGCTTCAAGGTAATTTCTCCACATTAACTTATTTTTCTTGTTCTGTTCCTTACTTAACACATATGCCTTGTTTAAATTCAACTCAAATGTTGAATATGCTAGCTTGATTTTGTTACTGTTATGCATCATTGTTCATTGACAGTATGACTAGCTTATCTGTGGATAATACTGTAGAACATGCAACCTCCACACAGAAAGGCACCCTGGGTGACCTGGGGATCGGGCCCAGGACCTTCTTGCTGTGAGGCGACAGTGCTAACCACTGCACGCCCTATGGTTAATGTTTGGTATTAAATGTCATTTTGTCCTCCCACCTTTACAGATAGAGGCACAGAATGAGCTAGATGTTTCTTGCAAGAGATTCCTGTTCAAGTGGGATAATAACGGAGAGTATGGAAGCCTGAGCTCAGTGGCAGAACCTGAACGTTTCCTGCATGTGCATCGCAATATGATCACTCTTAGCTCCAATCCAGACCTTGGTTTCAGAATCAAGTTTCTTGACGCTATCAATTTTAGCATGATGCATGTGCAGAACAGTGGCATAAAGGAGGGGCACAAAGTGCATGTAAGGCGTGCAGTCCAGAGGAAGGCCGTGCAGTGGGGGGCTACCAGAGGACGACAGAAAACTAGCGAGAGGAAGAAAAGCAGGGTGTGATCACTTTTTAAACACTTGGAAGCAAAAGTAGTGAAGTTTTTAAAACTAGTAGTGACAGAATGAACAATGGCAGCAAATATAGTTCACACTCAGTACAGCATCTCTAAATGCAGAAGTTTGTATTAAACCACTGGCGCACTGGCGCAGGAAGGTAGAGTTCATGCTTTCTTCGTTCACATATGGTCAGCCAATACAAGAAGCCAATTTGTACATCCGCATCCATATCTGTGATGTCAGTCTTCATATCCTAACATGTGATCTTGATCCTTTATAATGTTTAGCACAGGTAATTTTACAATGTAATACTCAATATATAAAATATCTTATATTGTATATGTAATGTATACTGACAATACATTGTAAATAAATGTTTAGATTACATTAGACTACTTATATCCATTTTCTGCTGTTTTTATGAAATGAATTATGTGAAAATAATTGATAAACATTTCTCTTAACCTCCTCATTGATTTGGTCATTATGCATTCACATCAGTATTACCATACTGCAGTTCACTAGTGTCTCTATATTTTAGTGTATTTGCTGCCTATGCTTATATTGAACCACTGTTATGATCAATTATATTAGATATGATTTATATGATCATGAATTATATAAGTACCAGGTATAGAAGAAGGGTTTGTGTTCTGGCTTTGTTCCTTCTATCATTATAACAACAATAATAAAGCAGAATTATTAAATTTTGTTCATGATTCTTTTTGTAATATTGGATTCACATGACACAAGTAAAGATACTTCAGATTTCTTCATGTCTTCAACTTCAAAACATGCCATACCAAGTGTCAATTATTTTGAAGAAAGATACCACAAACATAATAAAAAAAAAATAAATAAAATAAAAAAAAACTGTTCAAGTTTAGACAAAAAAAAGGAATTCAGAAACTCAGTAGTGGCTTCATTAAAGAGCACAGTTAAAGTGATTCAGTATTTAGTTTTCCATCCTCTGCTGTAAACAGAACTCCGAGACAATGTCTGGACAAGGTATCATCCAATTTCTGTAATAGTTTCATTTCGTCTACATCTAAACTAGAGCATCAAAAATCTACTAATTTCTTTTCCATTTCTATTCTATTGCAAAAAACACAAAACTAACCAAACAAAAACAAAACAAGCAAGCAAACAAAAATAACCCACAAAGATTATTTTTTCTGGAGTGGGTTAAAGGGGATCATTATCCTGCTGAAACACCCACTTGTGCGGCTTGAAAGTTTTCTTTGTTAATTTCTTGAAGTTTGCATTCAAAATGTATCTGTACAGCAGCGTGATGGTATCAATGCACACAAGTTTACCAACGTCTACACCAGCACCAGAAAAACAACCCCAACTACCTTCATGCTTTACAGCACACTTATCATTTCTGCAGTGACTGTTTATTCACAGGGACTTGAATGACAGAGGCTCCACATAATCTTAGTGTCAGGAACCGCTTCTCTTGGCACACACGTGTGCGCCTGATGAACTCGGCCACTCGCGTAGTGCTTTTGAACTCTCCGTTGCGCGCGCGGCGCGGAAGCGCGCACTTCCGCATTTTGGTGCGAGCGACGGAGGACTACAGCTCCCACTGACACACGCGCTCAGCCGGATTAGTTCAACCCGAAATTGGATGCAGCTGCATTCAATTGAGTGACACTTAGTTCATGTTTAAAAGGACTTCCTGATGCGCTTCGAGTTCGCGAAGCATTAGCTTAACACGATGTTAATCTTTGCCAAGCCTCGATTTACCCGTGTTTCATTTCTTGTGTTCTGGACTCTGCCTGTTTTATTATTGTGTTTTGGACTCAGCCTGTTTTGATGTTTTGTGTTTGGGATTTTCTTGGATTCACGGTTTACTGATCAATGGACTTTGTTTCTGTTTTTGGATTACTCTTCTGCCGATGATTTTGCACCTCTGCTTCGAACTGTGTATATAGTGTATATATTAAACTCAGTATGAGTTTCCCGAAGTCTCCCTTTGTCCTGCATATGCGTTCCGCCAAACCCAACCAGCCAGGCAAACCACGAAAGCCAGGCAATCGTGACACTATAATTCATGTTTAGTGTTTAGTCACTGCTCTGTCATTTATGCAATCAGAAAACTGTCAGATTACTGATCAACAAAATAAAATAAAATACTAAAATACGTTTTCCAAGATTCATCTTTCCACACAGAAAATATTTCATTAATAATCATTATATTTGTCTATTTTAACTTTTCCCCCATAGCATATGAGTTTTGTGGTGTCTTTGGAGTTTGGTCACAAAACGTACATCCCAGAAATCTCGGGTGTCGGTCTGTCCTCTTATTTATTTTTTCTAAAGACTTTGCTGAAATCAGATCGACATTCGAAGTGCTATTTCAAATGCAGTTGTTAGCTGAAGAAGGAAGAGATAGCTAGGGCTATAAACGACACATTTCTGAAATTAATTCACATAAACAAGCAGAACTTTATACTTACATGTTTATTCATGATATTTACAAATGACACCACTGCTGATTGGCAGCTGGGTGCGAGGTTCAGCCCCTTTGAGAAGTCAATCAGTCATCATAAGGAGAAGCTGTGCATCCAGGGGTCAAGATTTATGCATAATATAGACACTGTTAAACATTTCAGTGCCCCTTTTAAATAAAATTTTAGGGGAATCCGGGCTTCCTATATGGTCTCAAAACAATTACCTGCAGTGTGTAATAAGGCTTCAAAGAACTTAAGTAATGAATCTGTTAACATGAACTATAGGCAGGGTTGCCAGATCTCAGCAAAACATCCATCCCAGCTACATATCAGAAGGTTCAGACATTAGAAAAGAGAGATAAACTACATATTTATTCATTCTTTTTTTAGTTCACACATTTTTGATTTTGCGCTGTCTGCAATACACCATTTACAACAATCTCATCATCTGCTGTGAACATTTTCCACTCCGTAATCCCACTTCCCCTCGCCCAATCTTATATATATATTATAACATAAACAATTCTTTACATCCTATACACACTGTCTGGACTTACACTTTCTCTTTGCTTGCAAAAATTGATCACGATTATTTGAAGTAAAACAAGATCTTGGTGGCCACAGTGTGTTTGTAAGTTAGCCCTGCACTATAACTGCATGAGCTGATGTTATATTCACTCCTGATGAACTCTGATTCAGTAACCCAACACTACTGAATAACTGAACCCCATGCACTGTAAGGGCAATTTAAGCCTCAGACTGCTGTGGAACCTGCTGTTACACACAGAAAAAAAGGAAAAAAAAGGAAGCAGGTGACCGCCTTCGCCCTCCCTGGTTGGTGTGTGACAGGAGAGAATACCTGATGGGTGGGAATTGGACCCAACTAAATTGGATAGTATATCAGTAAATTAGGCCAATATTGAGGTTAAGTAAAAAGTTGCTGTTTGTCATTTTGTGACATTTTGCTGTTTTGTCACTTTGACAGTTTGAAAGAGAAATTTTCTCATTTTCCTGTAAAGCATTCACCAACTACTGTATAAACATATACATACAGCTGGAAATATAAACATGATTGTAACATGAATAAACTGACAGCAAAAATGTCTGAATGTGTTTTTAAATGAATTTCCCAATTTCAATATTTTTAAATAAACAAGTTGAAGGGGATGTTAGTGCTGTACCCTTTTGCTTGTAGGATTTAGGCATTTAATATTAGTAATGTATTACTTCACTTTAATGAGAACCTGGAAGGTTCAATTTAATGAATAAACCTGTGTTAAACTAACACAAGACACATACGCTAGATTTACAAATTTATTTATACTAGAATTACTTAATTAAATTAAACAGAAATAGGTATCAAAAAATTAGATACAACAAATAATTTGAGTGAATTTAATTGGTTTACACAATACGAGGTGTTATACATTACATAATTCAGTTCACTAATTAGAAACGTGTTTAAATTAAGTTTAGTTTAAGCAGTGAAATCTCACCTTGTTAACCATCAGGATGTGAACTACACTACATTTTCTCTTACACAGACACCATGTTCCATGTTTTTCAGTACTCTGTCTCAGCCTCGACATGCGTTTCTGATCACCGCAGTTGTACAGAGTGCTTATTTGAGCTATTGTAGACTTCCTGTCTGCTCACAGCGGTCTGGCCGTTCCTCTCGGTCCTCGCTCATCCACAAGGAGTTTCCACCTGCAGAACTTCTCACCATAATGAGTCATAAACTCGAGACTGTGTGTAAATTACTCAGAAATACTCAGCTCAGCCTGATCTGATGTTTGGTGTGAACATTAACTGAAGTTGTATCTACGGCCCTGTTTACACTTGGCTTTAATATGCGTCTTGGGTGATCGGATCACGAGTGGACAGCGAGACACATCACCACTTACACCGGTGTCCATCACGTGTCTCCAAGGGGTCCAGCTGACCACTTCCTGATGACATCACTTCTACTAAGAGGTCAAAGGGTCAAGAACTAATGTACATGTGAGGGCTATTCCACCTGCTGAGATTGGGAGGAGAGTCATTTATGATTTGCAAAAGAGCGCACGACTTTTATAAAAGGAAGAATCAAAGGAAACTCTCTCAGCAAGTGGTTTGAGAAATCAGATCACGATGCGTCATTTACACTTGATCCGATCACCAAAGACGCATTTTAAAACCAAGTGTAAACATTGTGATGGTGGAACACATTATCCCCTTAATGCATATTTATATGAAAGAAGAAATAAACACTACAAGCAATTTCACAGTTTAGCATCCACCTACACATGCAGAACCACCGATGGACAAATCACAAGTTTTATTCATTCACAGAAATTCCGAACATGTGATACGATGATGCAGGAGTCATAATAAACCTCTTCTTACTGCAGTGAATCTATAAACTCTGCTACAAAGGCACTGAGTTTTATTTATTTACAGAGTTAATCAGCTGATCATCATGTGCTCTGAAACTGGATTTCATCTTCATCATTATAATTACGTGGGTTTACAAAACACTACAAACTCACAACTGTACTACAGCTACATATAAATCAGTCCAGACACACGTGAGCTCAAAGCTAAAGTGCTAGCCTTCACGTGTTAGCTAAAACGTTAATAAACAAACACTGTGCTCATTTCATTTAGACTGAGACTAAGAAAGAAAAAGTTGTCATAAACCATGTAGATGATTGTAACCTTTTCTCCTCTGGTGCGTTTACAGTCACTGAAACCTGATTAAAACCCAGCAAGAGAAAATCTTTTTAGAAACTGTTTCACATGAAATGTGAGAAATGGACAAAAATAAAGAAAAATAAAACATGACCATTGTTAATCACACAAACACTCAGAACATAGGCATATATATGTTTATAAATAATAAATAGACACTTATGCAAATATGCAAATGTATCTAATATGACATTATTGTTACATTATTAAACTTATTTCTAGATATACAGTATGCATGTTTATTTATTTTAAGTGGAATTTACTTGGAGACGCCATTTTTTTTCACACGTTAACAGAAAAACAATTCCCCAAATGTAGATGTATATATATACACATGTGTACCCTTTAGTGTTTGAGCAGAAATTTGACAGCAGGATTTAAAGTGTGTGTGTGTGTGTGTGTGTGTGTGTGTGTGTGTGTGTGTATGTGTGTGTATATGTGTGTGTGTGTGTTTCAGGAGTCGTACTCTTGCCCGATGTATTTTGCTATAGTGCTCAGCTGAATGTTGGTCGTTCCCTCATAGATGGTTCCTGTGACAAAACACACAGGATGAGGCAGAGTTACTGTTACCCCCTGAAGTTGATTATTTTCCTGTAACAGCATGTCCCTAAGTGGGTTATTTCTCTTATACAGCAGCTGAGCAGTTTACCAACGATTACATTTTTAATATCATTTTTATCTGTTTATAGTCACATAGATGAATTTCAGTGAAAGGAGTTAGTGAGAGATATAACTAGTGTTACAGAAGCTATAAGCAGTGTGTGTGTGTGTGTGTGTGTGTGTGTGTGTGTGTGTGTGTTGTACACGCTCACCTATCTTACAGTCTCTGTAGTATTTCTCTACAGGATAGTCCTTGGTGAATCCGACTCCTCCCATCCACTCGATACACTTAGACGTGGTTAACGTGGCCACCTGCACAGCACACGTCACTCCGTCACTCTCTCTATCCTTCTGTCTGTCCCATTTTCTCTCATCTCCTTCACTTTTCCCCATTTCTAAGCCCTTCCTTCCCTCTTTCCCATGTTCTTTTCCTGCCTCTCTCTCATCCCTCTTTCCTTACCAGTCTCTTTTTTCATTCTTTCTTTTTCGCTCATTCACTTGTTCTCTACCTTTGCATCTTTCCCTAGTTCCTTTCCTTCACTCCTTCCCTCTTTCATTATTCCTCCTTCACTTTCCTCTCTTTATCTTTCCTTCCTTCACTCGTTCTTTCCCTCCCACTCTTTTTCGCTCTTCTTCTCTCTTTCCCCTTGCCCTCTCACACTCCCTTTTTTGTTCCCTATCTTTCCCCTGTTCTATACTGCTCTCTTTCTTTCTCCTTCACTTTGCCCTCTTCCCGCTCACTCTTTCCTTCCCTTTCCCATATTTTGTTCCCTTTTAGCATCTTTCTATCCATTTCTTTTTTCTCTTTCCCTCTCACTATCTTTCATACTTTCTCTTCTTCATTCTCTCCCCTTTCGATGTATCTATTTCTCTCCATCTATCTTTCTCTCATTCATACTTTCTCTCTGTCCATCATTCTTCACCTTTCTCTCTATCTCTACCTCATTTTCCTTTTCATGCATTCTCTCTTTCTCAGACTATTTATGATATTATTCAGAGTGCAGTAATGAACACAGCTGATGTGTTGTAATGAAAGTTATGATGATGTTGATGGTGTAGTGAGTGAGGAAGAGAATGGGGGAGTGAATGAGGGACTGAGTGAAGGAATGGGGGAGTGAGTGAGGGAGTGAGTGAGGGAGAAAATGGGGGAGCGAGGGAGTGAGTGAGTGAATGAAGGAGTGAGTGAGGGAGAAAATGGGGGAGTGAGGGAATGGGGGAGTGAGTGAGTGAGTGAGTGAGTGAGTGAGGGAATGGGGGAGCGAAAGTCTGGCTAG
>JAQMYM010000006.1:21437088-21449413 GCA_030014255.1 Parauchenoglanis ngamensis
TGTGCCGGGTGGTCAGCAGAGAGTGTGTGTGTGTGTGTGTGTGTGTGTGTGTGTGTGTGTGTGTGTGTGTGTGTACCGGGTGGTCAGCAGAGAGTGTGTGGACAGTGGTGTACTCCAGCTCTCTCGTGTCCACGGCACCGAGTCGAACAGCAGGATGTCTTTCTCCGTCATCGCCATGACGACTGGCCTGTACTGGTGACGCCCATTTTCCATCGTTACCTGAAAAAATACAAATACAGTTAGGCACATGTCAGACAGACAGACAGACAGGCAGACAGACAGACAGACAGACAGGCAGGCAGGCAGGCAGGCAGGCATTCAAATAAACAGATGGACAGAAAAAGATGTTATGAGTGACAACGACGCAGATGTCAGACACACACAGTGTGTGTGTACATGTGTGTGTGCGTACCTGTTCTGCAAGCCAGCTGATGTGTTTGAGCTGTGGGAGTGTGTTGGAGGCGCTCAGGTAGGCGTTGATGTGTGTGAGTGTGTGTGGCAGCAGCGCGGCGATGTTAGCATGTATGGCGGTGAACCAGGAGTGTGCAGTGGCCGTGTCTTTACAGCGCAGAACCACCGAGTGCTGACCGTCAGGGGAGTGCAGCTCCAACAACCTACACACACACACACACACACACACACACACGCACACGCACACGCACACGCACGAAAAGTGCACATTCTTGACTCACTGGTCAGTATATTAGGAACATTCATAGAATTATCTAATCAGCCAATCGTGTAGCAGCAGAACAACTGATGGGATAATTCCACAACACCAAGGACAGTGTGTGATGCATTAAAAATTGGTCTCTCTCTCTCTCACACCCCCACACACCCCCACCCACACCCACACACACCCACACCCACCCACACCCACCCACACCCACCCCCACCCACCCCCACACACACACCTGTTCTCCAGGTCAGGCATGGTCAGGTTCCTGCAGATGAAGCTCATTTTCAGTGGGATGATCTTCCTGTCTTTGGTGGTGTTGTGTTTGGGAGGGTCTTCACTCCCGTCCCAGCTCAGCTCCGATAAAACCGACGGCTTCTTAAAGAGAGGCGACACCTCGCGGATATACCTTACTGTGGAGAAAGCACACACACCACAAATTTTACAACCAGTCCTGCTTCAGTGCAGAAGAGGAAATCAGCCCTAAAGCCTGGATTAGACTCGCTTTTGTGCACAAACTCAGAAATCAGCGCTATGCTGCAGTACCAGTGTACACTGTAGAGGGCAGTGTCCACATACTTTTGGCTGTACAGTGTAGCACCATGTGACACATGACGAGCTCAGACTCGGACAGTAAACGGTATCACATGACTTCTATTTGTAACGCAGCAATTCAATAATGTTTCTCTGCTACAAAACCATACAATGACGTAGAGAGAGATTATTTGAAAAGAATCAGAGTTTCAAAGACAAATCATCTCACTAGCCTGTTAAATTATTTACATATCAGTATAAAAACATTTTTTTTTAATACACCATCATCACAAGCAAACATTGTTACACCTTATTGTCTGTTTCATTGCTCCAAAGCCTAAAGCTAATTTATTTGTGAGATTTAAATTAATCACATTATTATATGCATTGTTACTGATGTAACACTTCTCTCCGGAGGGCGTGGTCTCTTCCAGGCTGACTCCGCCCCCATGCACAGGCCTGCATGAGGATTTACGGATGTTTATCAACGGCTCATCAACTTCACGGTGATGAAACTGTGTAATGATGTTCAGAAAAGATGGACAAAGTCATTACGGTTTCATGTGTACCCTCTCTATATAAACATCTTTGTTATTTGCATTTAATTGCCTATTAAAGTGTGCAACAGGCTCTGAGAGGCGGCGCTGACGGCTGATGAAGTGATGGAGGTTTACTGTGGAAGGAGGTAAAGACAACTTTAACAATTAGGTGGGGTTGATGTTTCAATAATTCTTAAATTCTTTCAATAAAGCCCCCAGGATCTTAGGTCTCCTGTATGGTTTCTATAAAATGACTGACAGGAAGTGCATCCACACACAAACAAGCGCTCTGAACCAAGTCAGTACAAACAGCTTTCTCAGCAGCTTAATAAACGTTTGTGAAGGACAACAGCGTAACACACAGGGTGTAAATAATAAAACAAACTGACTACTGCACCTTTAATACATTTCATCAGCAACCCTGAAATTAATGCCTGATCCAGCAGTGCCTTCTCTCACACACACACACACACACACACACACACACACAATAAATTCTTAAAGACTCTCACACACTCTCACACACTCTCACACACTCTCACACACTCTCACACACTCTCACACACTCTCACCATAGATTCTTAAAGCCACACACACACAGTCCTTTGGATTTGAGGTTTTTTTCCATAAATGTACTGAAAGCAAATTCAATCATTGTTCATTGTGTGTAAAGGAAACCTAAGACACACACACACACACAAACACACACACACAGAGATGAGGTCATTCCTGGATGTAGAGAAGGATTACATAAACTGCACTGGGGAAGTGAGTGTGTGTGTGTATATGTGTGTGTGTGTGTGTGTGTGTGTGTGTGTGTGTGTATATATATGTGTGTGTGTGTGTGTGTGTGTCTATAATATTTGCTCTTCTTTTCACCTCCCCCTCAGAACTGACCCAAAAGGGTTCTAGATCCACAAGCAGAACCGAGGCAGTACTGTCACTCTTTTTGCTCTGTTGTGAGATGTGATGTTTTATTAACCAGCTCTCGTTTCTCCTCGTCATCACTCTTATACACGACCTTCAGATGTTCTCCAAGGAGTAAAGTTTATTAACGATAATCACAAATTATTAATTTCATTATTTTAACCACTATAATAAAACTATATTAAACAAATTATTAGTTTAATTGTTCATTATTTTAGGTATTAATTAATTATGAAAAAAACAATTGTGTGCTCATTTACACACACACACACACACACACACACACACTGTAGAATATTATAAATTTGCAAAAACACATCCTGTTAAACATTTAATAAGTAAATAACACACAACAGTCAGAGCTTTAAGTGGAACATTCCAGAGTGTTCAGAATGTGTGTGTGTGTGTGTGTGTGTTTCATTAATGAGCTCATCAGACTTGTCACTCAGCCCTCATTTTAATTAGGACATCACACAGGAGGACCCAAATGTGTGTGTGTGCGCGTGCGCGTGTTTGTGTGTGTGTGTGTGTGTGTGTGCGTGCGTGCGTGTGTGTGTGTGTGTGTGCGTGCGTGTGTGTGTGTGTGTGCATGTGTGTGTGCATGTGTGTGTGTGCGCGTGTGTGTGTGCGTGTGTGTGTGTGCGTGTGTGTGTGCGCGTGTGTGTTACCTGGAAGTCAAAGATGCGTTTTCCGAACTGGACCCTCTGCCTGGTGTAGGGAACGGTGTGATCGAAGCAGCCCTGAGCTAAACCCAGCATCTGGAACACACCAGTTTCAGCTTCACACAGGAAGTGGCTTTATAAAGCGGCGTGAGGGAGGTGATACGAGCTGGCGTACCTGTGCGGCGATCCCGATCCTGCCTTCGTTCAGCATCCCAATGGCGTATTTATAGCCCTGACCCACTGCACCCAGGACGTTCCTCTCACTCACCTGTAACACGTTAAACACGCCATTTACACGCAACAGCTCGACATTACACATCATCAAGATTACAGGAACATTGGGCCCTGAATGCGTAAAGACCCTGAGACACGTGTGTGTGTGTGTGTGTGTGTGCGCGCACCGTGACATTATCGAAGGTGAGTGCGCAGGTAGACGAGGCTCTCAGCCCCAGTTTGTTCTCCTTCTTGCCGATGTGAAGCCCCTCAGTGTCCCGATCCACGATGAAGCACGTGATCCCTCTGTAACCCTGTCACACACACACACACACACACTTCTGTCTCTGAGGGCTTCAGTCATGATTGTCAATTTGTCCATCTCTGATTAGTGTGTGTGTGTGAGACTCACAGCTGAGGGATCTGCATTAGCCATGACCAGAAACACTCCAGCGTGCTCGGCGCTGCTGATCCACATCTTTGATCCGTTAATGACGTACTGATCTCCGCGTTTCTCAGCTCGAGTCTTCAGAGAGAAAGCGTCGCTCCCAGAGTCGGCCTCGGATAAACAAAAACTCCCATTCTGCAGAACCACACACACACACACACAGCTGTTAAATAACACACATCCCAACAGAGCTCTGTGAACAATAACGTGTGAACGTGACTCTGTGTCAGTCTCAGTGAAGGAGGCATGGCCTCTGTGTGTCAGTCTCACATGGAATTGCGATTTCTCCAGCTTGACATATAGTTGATGTTGCAAAAGCAGCTGCAGAACCCGCCGCACATGGACCACATGTTCGTGTTGATGAAGCGTTGGAAGACCGCAGGAGCGTTCACCAAGCCAAAGGGCATGACCAGGTATTCGTAGTGGCCCGTCGGCGTGATCAATGAATTCATCCCCTGCCCTGATGTGGATCAAATTATAGGCACTGCGCAGGTCCAGTTTTGTAAAAACTCTGGCCCGCTGCAGGCATTCAAAGGCCGAGTTCATCCAGGGTAGGGGGTAACGATCCTTCTGCGTGATGGAGTTCAGCCCCCGGTAATCGATACAGGGTCTCAGGTCCCCTCCCTTCTTCTTGACAAAGAAGAAGCCTGCCCCTGCTGGCAACCTTGATGGTCGGATAAACCCCATTGCTAGAGCCTCCCTAATGTACTCCTCCATCGCCGTGTGTTCAGGCAGTGCGAGGGGGAATAACCTGCTCCGAGGAGGGATAGTAACTGGGAGCAGGTTAATGCCACAATCAAAGGGCCTGTTTTTGGTAAGATCTGTGCCTTACCCTTTGAGAATACCTCCTGGAGGTCCCAATAATCTGGGGGAACTCCAGATAGATTTATAGGATCAGGCGGGGGCCCAGTGGGAACCTGCATATCTTTTAAGCAGCTCTGTGCACACCGCGAGCCCCAGATTGGGATTGATTGGGTCTCCCAATCAATGCGCGGGTTGTGGCTCTGTAGCCACGGATGCCCCAATACCAGCTGCAGCTCTGGTAATTGGGTAATAAAAAATGCCAATCGTTCAGAGTGACGCCCTAATTGTAGAAGTAATGGGTGGGTCTGATCACGGATAGACCCTGTCCTCAAGGACCGGCCATCAAAAGCAGCAATTGGGATGGGGTATGGGAGAGCCTCAATTAGTAGGCCTAATTTGCGGGCCAACAACCAATCGAGGAAGTTCCCCGCGGCCCCAGAATCAATAAAGGCCGTAATATTAGCTACCCCCTCTTTCCCCCACCTTAACCTGGTGGGGATGAAGAGGCCTGGCATAGAGGAAGCTGATCTCGGGGTCATCACAGATCCCCCATCCTATGATTCCCCTGGCCATTTGGCTCCCGATACGGACATGCTGCCCACCTGTGGCCTGTCTGGCCACAGCCCCGACAGTCCCCGTTTTGTCTGCTACCTCCCCTCGCTGCTGCCGAGGAGAGGTCTGAAACCCCTACCTGCATGGGTTCTGGACCCCCCAGCCCCAATATTAAATCACCGGGTCGCTGCCTCTGGTGTACATTGTAGTTAACCCCTGGCGTTCTCGGCGTCGCTGCCTTAGGCGATTATCCAGCCGAATCGCCAGGGTGTACAATTCGTCTAGACTGTCCAGGGGACCACGGGCCGCTAGCTCATCTTTAACATATTCTCCAAGACCCGTAATAAACACTGCCTGAAGGGCCGCATTGTTCCAGCCTGAGGCAGCTGCTACCCTGGCGACTACGCAGCAAGGAGGATGCCCCTCTTCCAGGGCTAGGATGATCAAAGGTAGCCCTAAAGTTGGCAATAAAAGCCTGGAGTGTGGAGCGGGGAGTGAGTCGGTTTTGCCAAACTGCAGTGGCCCATGTAAGTGCCCTTCCAGACAGCAGGGCTATCATAAAGGCTATTTTGGTACTGAGAGGGTTGCATCTCAAACACTAGGGAACACTGCATGATAAAAGGATTACAGTCTCCAACCTCCCCCCCGTAGGGTTGGTGAGTAGGCAGTCTGGTCTGCACAGGGGCTCCCTGTACTTTTGCAGTGCTAGTTGAATGAAGAGGGGCAGAGGTGGGGCAGAGGGCTGCAGCAGAGACTGGATACGAGAAATATTCTCGGATATGCCGCGAACCTCATCAAACAGGGCAACAAGAGCCTGATCATGTCTCCCAAGGGCCGTGGCCTGGCTTTAGACAATCTCATTTAATTGCTCAATACCCGCTGGTTCCTGTCCTGGCGCGGACATTCTGTTATGGGGAAGGATTCCCGAGGTGGTTAGTGGATGGGAACCCTAGCCTGTCGGCCATGATGTAAATGGAACCAAAATGCGTAAACGAATCAAAGGAAAATGAGTGCTTGTGCAACAGGACGCAGCCTTGACCTTGCTAAGGTGGGGATTTGTACTAGCTCTCCCTGGCGCTTCGTGTATATACCCGTTTGCTTAAATGCCCGTACCAAAATGTTTGCTTTTCTTTCAACCAAAAATCTCTCTTCTGTTTCTTTTAAACCAAAAATATATATATTGCTTTTCTTTGAACCGAAATCTCTTCAGCTCCGGCGGCGTGACGTGCAACAAATAATGTCCGCGCGCCAAACTGTGCAGCTCGGCATCTTTTAAGCACGGCTCACAGCTGCGGCATGTTTCCCCCGATTGTGGCCATGTGATTGTCACCTAGCGACTGGACCTCTATTAGGACCCTGGGTTGGCCATGGCTCCGCCTGTGAGGTGCTTGGTGATGCCACAATGGCTCGCGATGTTACAAGTTTAACATTTTTAAATGTTTATTTTTCCATCATTTAGCATAATTTTCATACATTTAGAGATAAAGTTCGACCTTCTTGAACAACCATTAGCAGCACTAGCATAGCCGGAATTCCCATGGCTACTAGCAGCATGAAGTCCTCCACGTTGGAGAGAACAGCACAGTGCACCACCTTTCAAAGTAAAAGCCAAAAGTAATCATAGGAGCGGGGCTAATTAGCATATCTTCTAAACATTTAGAGTGCAACATTTAGACTTAAGTTTTTACATTTAGATTTAACATTTAACATCTAACAAATATATATTTAGATATAACATTTAAATTTAAATTTAAATTTAACATTTACATGGCAAGAACTAACATGAGGAAGTTTAGCACTGTTTTTTGGATCACTTTATCTCTAAATGTATGAAAATTGTGCTAAATATTAGAAAAACAGACATGATTAAAAATGTTAAACTGTTTTTATAAATGGTGCCACATAAACATTTATTATTTTTTTTAACAGGGAGCCCTAAAGCTGAGGTGTCCATAAAACCTGTTACACATGTGTTCATTGGAGAGAGAGTTACACTCAGATGTGACATACAGGGAGGAGGAGACACTCAGGGGACGTACAGCTGGTATAAGAATAATAACAGACTCAGTGGATATGAAGAGCAAGACATGTCTATCAGGTCTGTTAGAAACTCTGACAGTGGTAATTACACCTGCAAAGGGCAGAATTCCCCCCTCAGTGCTGCTGTTACACTGACTGTATCAGGTGAGTCTGTGGGATTGTTTTTGTTCTTAAAACCTTATCATTAGTTTGAGGTTTCAGATTTTGAGCTGTCAGTAACTGAGGTTTGTTCAGTGTTGATTATGTTAGTCCGAGACACAGAATGAACTTCAGATAGGTGGGAAAACTACTTCATTTTACTGTCTCATCTGGCTTTTTGTAGCAGGTTAGTTTTGGTATATTGTTGTTGCTAATTTTATGCCAAACTGTTCTTATGAATTATGCTAATTGAGGGAGTCTGTTTGCTTTGCAGACTTTTACTGCACATTTCTCTGAGCTATATTCAATATAGTATGTGATTAATATATAGCCTAGTTTACTGTAGTGTCCGTTTAAGTTTTGAGAAATATTGCTTTATCGAATCGTCTGAAAAACCACCTCGTTTGTGTAAAAACTTTTTTTTGTGATATTTGTGAGTTTATTTATTTTATTTTATTTTCCAAGTACACGTGTATCCATTACTCAAATTTTAGTTGCAAATTTCAAATTGTGCATAAAGCAGGTTAATGAAAACCCAGATAGTAATGTGCAAAAAACACCCCTGAATGTCTCTCATGTGTCTCTGCATTTCATTACCCTGCGAATTAGGCATCTATAATTTTGGAAGAGTCTTACATAGTTGCCAAATCATGCACTTTTTAGATGGTCCCTTACTATGGCTGTGCCCCATTACCCTTATTTTGAACACTCCCTCGTTCCCTAAAGTTGAAAATTCCTGAAACCATCAAGGGAGTGATGGAGTGAGTGAGGGAGCTAGCAGTTAAAACAGTGGTATCAGGACACCTTTGTAGCCTTGATGGTCCACCTGTTATATATGATGTCATGACTGAAGCAAACAGACTGAGATGAAGTTAGTTTTATGTTGGATATTGGACAGACATTCACTTGGGGCTCAGCGCGGCTCCTTACACAGTGTCACCCAGCGCTGGCTGCAGGAGGCCGGTTAGCTCACCTCCGAGCACGCGCTCCTTACGGCAGTGGTGTCACTCAGGGACCATCAATAAATTACTGTCTGAATGCCATAAACTAAATGTTAGCATCAGTACAATCATGCTGACATCCACATATTAATGATAATTATATGTATCATATAGGGTATAAATTAGGGTATCATACAGCATACATATTTTGACTGTTAATGTAAAAAAATTGTATTTAACAAATATTTTACTATAAGAAAATTTTTATTTATTCAATAGCTTCCATGTGACTCACTGACTCCAAATCTACACCAGATATTATTACTATATTGGACAGTTAGGACACACCTCTTTTTATTGGGTTTTAGAGCTTTTCTAGATTTTATGAAATAAAAATAGAAAACATGGCAAAATGTTTAGATGTATTACTTGGAACAATGATCATTGCATTTATGGCATTGTAAATCCTTATTTTGACTAGTTAAAAATAAATTAATTAAAAAAAACATTTGCTTTTTAAAGTAGATTATATATTTTTGCATCCGTTGGCTACAAATGATGCAGTATTTGAAATCCCATTAACCTTCAATTGCATTATTTCCTCGCTCTTCATCTGCCTTTAACTAACATTATATTGTAATTACAGATGTAATATAGAAAATGAACAGAGCGCTATGTGCAAGTCACGATCATTGCTATTGTGAGTCATGATGAATAAAACAAATTTTATAAGCTTATACTGAAGAAATGACATGGCGTTTACTAACTGTCCTTTCAAGTAGTGCTTTCGACATGTGTAGGTGTCCCCAAGGCTATGCCTCATTAGCCTTATTTTTGCATGCTCCCTTATGCCAGGGAAATTCTCTAAAATCCAGATGTTGAAGTGCTGCTCCAATACCATAGGGGACTTGAGACAGAGGTCTGATTTTGCTGAGATCACCTGTTCACTGGAGGTGTACCTGAAATCTACTTAGTAGCAGACTTTGCAGCAGAGAAATACACCCTTGGTGACCCCACACATGATGAAAGCTCTAATTAAAAGGAGAATTAGCATAAACAGCGATGTCATTTTGCACAGAGTGCAACTACATGTTTCGAAGTTGTTGAAGCCAACATTTAACTGTAAGTTAATTGTATGGTATTCGTTTTTTTTTTCATAATTGTGCTAGAGTGGTCAGTCTGCCACATTTTTGCCAAAAGTTTGTTAAATGTTGGTTTAAATAATCAGTAGTTAGAACTTTTTGATTACTACACAGAAGTTTGGGCAGATTTGGTTAAGCAAGGAGAGACATTTAACAGTAGATATAAAATCATTTAATATTGCTGCCCTTTCAAAACTTCATGCCCCATTTGCTTCAGTAATGATGTCGTATATAACAGGATACAAGGTTACAAGGTCCTGATACTACTTTTATAACCGCTACCTCTTTCACTCCCTCACTCCATCACTCCAATGGTGGCATCAAGAACTTTCAGCTTTAAGCTGCAAGGTAGTGAGCAAAATAAGGGTAATGGGGTACAACATGCCTATAACATGCCAGTGACCTGCATTTCTGAACAATTTGCTTCGGTGACAGAAATTTACACCAGAGTAAGAAGATCCATATTTTGTCCTTTTTATACGCATAGCCTGGCGAAAGTGAACCAGCCCAGGACAAAGCAATGTCTTTTTTTGGGTTTTTTTATTCTGAATGTAAAAATTGTGGTTCAATAAAATAAAATATACAGTACAAGAGGGAACTCTTTCCTATATGCACAGACAATAACTGTTCTGGTTTGCATTAAAGTGTATCACCAGGACTTTTTACTCCCTCTAGCATGCAAGGACGCGCAGTTGAGACTCATCTTCTTGTGCACACAGTCTCAAAGTCATCACTAACTGTAGTTAGTTACCAAATGAGAGCTAATACTTAAACTTAACACTGATCTAAATAAAAGAATAAGAATTGTACAAACACAGTGCAATGACAACGCAAAGATAACATTGGTGGCCCCTCTGTTCAGTGCATCCACTAAAACACGACAGGACACCACACAGACTTTTCACAGATCATGCGTTAAACGTCTCCACGTCTGCTCACATCCAACACAAACAAACAAAATTAGTAGCTAACATCCAACTGTACATCTGTCCACAACACTCTTTAACGTTTGTAACTTAATATTTTAGTGCTACAGATACAATTTGTGACACATGTACCTTGAGAAATCTGTTAAAATCTGTACAAAACATGGCTTACTTGTAATAATTAAACGTACTTCCTCGCTGCCGCAAACGAACGAATTTCCTGTTGTTGGGCGCTCAAAACTGTACCCCAACATCCGCTGTATTCCCAGGGGTTCCCCTAAAGATGCAGCGCCCTCTGGTGGTGTACATAAAAACTAAATGCACTATTCCCACTCGGCTACATATGTTTACTTTTTGAGTAATAGCAGAAAAAACCTCGAATGTTCAATATAAAACCAATTTTACCATGATTCGTCTGCAGGCTGAGGCTGCTCCCCATTACCTTTATGTTACACACTCCCTCACTCCCTAAAGGTGAAAGTACATGAAGCCATCAAGGCAGTGATCAGAACAGTGAGAGAGGGAGCGTGCAAAAATAAGTGTAATGGGGCACAGGCTGAGTGTGATTCAGTTGCAGGCACAAGGCCGCAGGCTGAGTGTCGTAGCTAATCCCAGCCGTGCTGATATTCAGTACAACGACACGACCTCGAATGTGAGATTGCTTCTGTACAACAGCTCTATAAACAAGAAATTAACACTGAGTAAGTGACATTTCTGACACAACATGGCCAAATGTTTACTTTTGCTCCACTAGTGGAAATACATCCTGAAGAAGCCATATTCACTTTATAGTAAAGATGAAATGGAGTGAAAATTTAATATCATGATTAAAGAGGTTAAAATTATCACAGTTATCAGTATTATTGTGGTATTGTTAAAATGTGCTGAAAATGGTTTACGAGGTGCTAACAAACAAACTGAAATAATTTCATCAGGTTTAATATTGAAAACCAGAAATAAAATTAGCAGCACTGTGCACTTTATGTTGGCAATAAACATTAAAATAACAACATTAGGGCCACCAATAACTATTATTTTCTATCGATTAATTGATCAACTCTTTTATAGATTAGTCGATTAATTTAAATGATACTTTTTTCTTCAAATAATCAAATTGACCAAATTAAACTGGTCCATTATTCAGTGTGATTTTTGCAGAAAGATGCCAAGACACAGAAAATAACCCAAATTACCTGCGTTTAATTTTTTTTTAACAGAGAGCAGAAGAGAAAAATTATTAAATTATTAAAAATAATTAATTAAAGCTATAGTAATATTCCCTATGCTCCTTTAACTTACACTTTAATTATATTGATCTCAATTATTCAAACATTTATTCAAACAATTGTATTCATAGATTTCCCTACACAAAGAAATGTGCTTAAAATAATGATAGAAATAAAATAATTAGATAAGGTTCATGTCCCAACAAGCCCAAAGCACATGAGCACACTAAGTATTCTAAGATGGCGGCACCGCAGTAAGCACGCAGCGGCCACTCCGGATCGGAAATGGTGCTTTTTTTGTGCTATTTGTCTCTCTTATTGTTTCTTGGCGCGACTCGGTCGGCACATGGACACCGAAACAAACGGTGTTCATGTTTACCCACGGGAAACATTACTGGACATTAAGAAATACTCAGAAACCGAACTACAGGATGACCTCTTAGAAACGCTACGCGTCCTCGGGTTGCTGCGGAAACCAGACCTCCAGTCCCCGGCGTCACCCGATGCCAGCGGCCGGGGGAGGGTCCGCCGAAAGCGGTGTGCGAGGAAGCGGAAGC
>JAQMYM010000006.1:21485135-21499813 GCA_030014255.1 Parauchenoglanis ngamensis
TATATATACGTATATAACTAAAACATTGCTAGCATGTATGACTAAAACTTAGATACCATGTACAACCAAGCTAGCATGTGTGATTAAAACTTAGCTAGCATGGACAACTAAAACTTAACTAGCATGAATGACTAAAACTTTGCTAGCATGGACAACGAAAATGGCATTCAACTTGGCAGGAAAATGGAGCTAGCCAGGGGAGGGTAATCTTGTTTTGTTTTTATTGTTTTTTTGGTAGAAATATGCCAGTGATGAAATGGATCATTTTTAATATATAAAGATATTATTGTACAAACATTTTGACACTTTCAGGTGTGTTCCGATGCAAAGCTCCAGGTCTGAGAGGAAAACCATCACACAGCTCCATCATATTAAGCGTGATTGAAGACCAGAGCCAGCATCCGAGCGTCTGTCGGAAAACATGCTGACCTTTCGCTCCCGACCTCGAGCGGAGACGAGCAGCGCATTGATCTGCAGGAGCAGATTTTTAGCATGATAAATGTCACGTGTAATCGTATAAATCACTCATGCTCTTTCATCTCGCAGTTTTTATCTGATCAAGTGGACCAGAGGGAAAGCGTTTCTAAATCTGACCTCAGCGTACATGACCATTAATCTCATCCCGACTTCACTCGCTGGTCCAGACTGAGGCGCTGACATAAACCAGTGTTAGCATTTTACCAGAGCAAGCTAACACAGCAAGCCTGATTTAGGGGTTTAATAACTGCTCATTCTAACAAAATACGCCCACCTGATATATCCTTATTTTTTCTTTCTTCCATTGATGCTCATTTTTAACCATTTATATTAGCTAGCTATCTTGTCATGCTAGTTATCATCTCATAAATAGAATTATTCGCTTGCAGTTCAGTCAGCGACTGGCTTTCCACTCATCAGGAATTAGCACCGTCAGCTCCAGAGACTTTATATTGCTCTCGTGCTCTGTCCTGTACTCCATTTCACTGACGGCTGTGGCATTGTACGGATTCAAATCCGCGAATCCCTGACGATAACACAATCGCTTCTCTGTTGCACCATTTGGGAGTCATAATTATGTGCTCTTATAGTAGCTCTTATTTCTTACAAATCTTTTTCTCTTTCAATCTCTTCCTTTCCTAATCACTTTTCTTCTTTTGTTCCCTCGTTTTAGCCATTTTACTAATTTGTTTCCTTGTTTTGGTTACATCGTAGTTAATTTTGTGTCATGAACAGGGCTGCATAGAGAAGTCATTAGTGTATCTCTAGATTTTCCCAGAATTTTTCATCATTTTTGACTGTTTTCCAGAATTCAGGTAATAATTTTAACTATGGGAAAAACCTGAATTACTGCTTTAATTGTAATAATTGCTGTTTTCCCATAGTGCAGAAGGTCAAAAGAAACAGTAAAATAGAAAAGAACAGACAAGACAACAAAGACAAGACAATAAATAAAAATAGAGAAAGACATAAAGGTCAGGATTAGCGGCTTGCGTTGTTCCCTCAGCTCGATGGGATTAAACCTGACTGTTTCAGGAGGGTCAGTTATGGCAAGAAGAGTAAAAGCAGACTGCTGAAGGAACTTTTAAACGAGTTTAGTGACTTGCGATGTCTGTGGAAAGAGCAGCGTATAAGGAAGCGGTGATTGGTTCTTTTAAATGAGCCGTGCTGTAAGGTAGCACTTGTAGCTCTCAGCATGTTCTCACAGCTATTAGCTAACGCTCCTGCCACAGCAGCCAATTAGAGCTGAGTGTGAGACGGCTGGACACTCTGTCCTCTAATACAGCTCTCTCTCTCAAATGTCACGCTGGTCATTACCACGCACACACACACACACACACACACACACACGCACGCACACACACACATACACTCCTTTCAAACATTTACACAATATTCAAATGAGCCGCCTCATCTTTTCTTCATTTCCACTTTCCTTCGTCCCTCTTGCCTTAATTCTGTCCTTTTATTTCCTCTCCTCGTCTTTGAATCTTTTCTCTTCCCTTAATTCCTATTCTTTTATTTCTCTTTCTTTCTTTCTTTCTTTCTTTCTTTCTTTCTTTCTTTCTTTGTGTTATTTCCTTTATTTTTCTTCATTTACAATTCACAATTTACAATATTTTTTGTTCTCTTCTTTTCTTATTTTTCTTTCTTCTTCTTTCACTTTTATTCTTAGACCTTTTAAAATCTTTCTTTCTTTTGTTTCTTCCTTTCTCCTCATTTTCTTCTTTCCTTTCCTTCTGCCGTTTTTATATAAATGTCGGCTGCGTTAAATGCCGTGCCGGGACGAGGAGTATGGCATGTTTTTGGGAGGGAGCTGTCAGTGTGTCCAGCGCTCCACTATTCATTAGAAGAATATTTTTGCATTATAAGCAGTAATTAGTGTGGGAAATGTGCAGGCATTAAAAATACCCCGTGTCTGTGTGCGTGGTGTTTTAGGTCAGTTGCCTGGTGATAATTGGCCATTATGAGGATGTGGGTTTATTCTTAGGACCCTCGGCACACATTACAGGCTGAAAAGCGGAAATCTGCTTGGAAGGTTGTTTCAGGCTGGACGTAAGATTCCCTTCGCAGATCTCTATTATCTCGTCAGACCGCTGGAGAAATCACTCAGATTCACCCAATCAGAACAGAAGAGCTCAGCCCTGGAGGACAGGCCGGTGATTAGCTTCAAAAATGGAAGTGATCCTTTAGGCGCACTTAATGAAGTGTTCCCTCAGCGTACAGCATGGTCAAGCGCTTTATAACCTTGAGTTCGGTTGTGAGGAGATGATTAAAGAGTCACGATGATGTCGTTTACTGATGAGACACAAGTGTCAGGGTTTCCAGTGATGTTTTTATAAATTAGCAGTAAAGAGAAGATGTGATGAAGCAGAGTTACTGTTACCAACCCAAAGTTGATTATTTTCCTCTAACAGCATGTCACCCAATGTTTTTTATTCCTCTTATACCACAGCATTGTTACTGATCATTTATTAAAGAACAGCTTATATGTTTTATGCTTTTTTAGTTACATTAAAGGGGCGGCTCACCCTTCCCAGAATCCTCTGCGCCAGGGAGCGTTCCATTTTGATGCCATCAGTATTCCAAAAACAATCCGTGATAATCCGATGACATAAATTATTTTGACTGATCCATTCTGTTTTTGTGGTTATTCCGTATATAATGGACCAGAACCGGTGAAGGAAAGAAAAGGTAAGGCCTATGTCATTCAAATCTTCCATGTAGACACGTGAATGACTAAAAAGTATGAGATGGGTTCCAGTGGATCACTAATGGTGAATTTGCAGAGCTTTTCTGCACAGAGAGCCAGCAGGTAGCGCTCATGAGCTTTCAAAACAAAAACAACACACTGGATTTTGGGAAGAATGAGCTGGAATCTCTACTCTCATGGACTGTACGAGAAGAGTTAGTACTTGAAAGTCTGGATTATATTTGCCTTTAACTACATGTGTATGTATGTAAAATGGCTGCTGCACGTCCTGTGATTGTTGGGAGCGTCGCTGGGGAACATCCTCACAAACGAATGCTACATGTTTGTGTTCTGCAATACCGACATAAACAGGAGGGGCGCTGTAGCATCAGCATCAGTACAGGAGACGCACATTCTCTGTTTGTTCTCATGACCAGATTGTTTTACTGGTCTAATATACGATCTATGCTGGTGACACTGCAGTTGCTTCTGCCATCTTTACAAGATAAACAATAAAGTAGAGATAGTTTTATGATGTTCATTGTTAACATGCAAAATCAGAAGAAGTTGTTATTAAAAGTATTCCACTGGCAGCCAGGGATGCATCAGTCCTATTGTATAAGTTGTGAAAAGAGAACAAGGCTGTAGAGATAAGGGAAAGCTGTAACTTTGTGTTTCAGCCCGTCACTGTGTTTTTGTGGGACTGTGGGAGTGTGTGTGGGAGTTCGATCCGAGGCAGCGGGTGTGTGTCGCCCCCTGTGTGCCTGCGTGTTGAATTCGGATCAGCAGAAATGTTCCAGGCTTCAGGTGGGTTTTAGCACTATTGACTTAAAGACCCTCCTTCATGCTGCTCTGTACAGGGATTATTCAAAAAAACACCTCTGAAATCTTCGGAAAACAACACTAAACCTGTAACTTTTCACCAGTGGCTTTGGATCACCATCTTATTACTGGAATGGAGCTTAATGAAGAATAAAGCATTGTTTTAAATGTTTAGTTTATTTGGTTGTATTTTTTGGAACAATTAGAGATGGGGGACTGCGATCCGATTGGTTACATACGTGTTGGGGTGGAGCAGCTGATTTTATTGATTACAGTGATATTGAAGATGGGGTCAGGCTGTGATTTGATTGGTTGCAGTGCTGTAGGAGGTGTAGGATTGATCTGATTGGTTGCAGTGCTGTAGGAGGTGTAGGACCGATCTGATTGGTTACAGTGCTGTAGGAGGTGTAGGACTGATCTGATTGGTTGCAGTGCTGTAGGAGGTGTAGGAGGACTGATCTGATTGGTTACAGTGCTGTAGGAGGTGTAGGACTGATCTGATTGGTTGCAGTGCTGTAGGAGGTGTAGGACTGATCTGATTGGTTGCAGTGCTGTAGGAGGTGTAGGACCGATCTGATTGGTTGCAGTGCTGTAGGAGGTGTAGGACTGATCTGATTGGTTGCAGTGGTGTGGGGGAGGGGAGACAATGATCTGATTGGTCTGAACATCAATGTAAAATAATTCAATAAAAGTCTCAGTTTGTCTCTCATCTCTCATAAGTATCTTTATTGCACATTACGTAAACACATTTCTTTCTTTTAACAGAATCTATGATAAACCATTTTTATGTTTTAGAAATTAAATAGAATCTGTACTCTGATAAAAAATACATGGCACACAGAATTATGGAGGTGCAAAAATAAATGGTCAATGTCTTAGTGTTTGAATAAATAAATATATCTCTGACAACACTTTCACTACACTGACACTTACACGGCAAACAGCCAACACACAGCGACATTTTAACACATTTAACTGGACATTTTATGCACATTACATGTAATGCAATACAATATTGTACAATAAATTAAAACAGGATGAGGCGATACTGTACGATATAATTTACTGTAGCATAGATCTTGGTGCATAAAAAATAAACAAAACTAATAATAAATGTATGTATTAATTTGAAATTTTAAAGATTTTATTCATTTTAAACCATGTATACTACATACAACTTTTAAAATGCAAAAACAACACATAAATAAACAGGGAACAGTTTAAATAAATAAACAAACAAACAAACATAAATAAAAGCATTTATATATGCATAATATGAGAAAACAAAGGAAAAATAACCAGAAGCAGTGAACTTTGGGGTCCAGGCACTTTGCGTAAATCGCGTCCCAGTGGCAACTTCATGTCTTCAGGTTTTATGCAAAGCACGCAATCATGAGTTACAGTTGTTGTTAGAATAATTTTGGCCTCGCCTGATTAGCATTGATTGACATGCTGTTTAGAAATGGCAATGTTTTTTGATAATTGAGGTTCATGATGAGAAGTGTGACACTAAAACGCTAAAATTGTATAATTGTGAAAATAGACCAAAAATTGTATAACTAGTTCACAAAAGTAGGTTTTTCATATTGTGCAAATTAGCAAAAAATAAATAAATAATTCATAATCATGCAATAAATTCACCTTACGCTAAGGAATAAGAGGATATTGGGTGCATGACCACGTGCTTGGACCCCTAATAAATTAGCAAGAAGCGTATGTAGTATTCATCCTGTATTGCATAAATACACAGAGAAATAATTTAACATTTATTTAACAAATACCTGTCTAAAAATATATAATAAATCAATTATACATTTATGTATTTTTCTATTAACATATGTTTCGATAATTTAGAATGCATTTATCATAAATGTATAAGTCAACAAAAATAAAATAAAATCTCAAATCTTTCCATCTTAAATACATAAAACAGACACATTGAACATTTTATTCTTTTATAGTTTCATTTAGAGACATTTGGCGCAGAACAAAGCAACGACGACGCTCTGTTGTATATTATGACAACGTCCATAAACCATAAACTTTGTTAAAATATATAATCAACATTATTAGGTAACAACAGACCTTTTAGAAACTCTTTTATTATATTTTATTTTATTTTATTTTATTTTTGTAGTTGCTGTTTTTAAAAGAACAAAAATAAATGTTAAATATGGCTATGTTTGCTAACAAATATAACAAAATATCATAAATTATAATATGTAGATATATCAAATTTATGTAAATACTTATATACTGACGTTTACAACACTTCACGGTAACGCACACGTAGATCACATATGGCATTATAAAGAGGTTTACCTCTGAACTTATTGCTGTGTATTTTGTTTTATTTTTGGTCGACACACAAAAATAGATTTATAATTGCACATAACATTACACATAACTGCTGGATGTATTTTGATTGCACATTGTTTAGTCTTTACAATATATATTTTTTTAACCTAGAGTGCAAATCATTTGCTTTTAACTCATTGTAGTTTAAGTACATGATAATATAATGAGACTCTATTTGTGTTAATAGCTGTAATCCACAGATGTGATCATTTAATTATTCTGCAAAAATGTTAACATTTTATCATATACAGTTAAACCTGACATTAAAACTTTCTGTTCACACTGAAATTAAAAAAAGCTAAAAAAAAAAAAAGGTTTTAAATATAACCACAATTTGATTAATGGATTGTGGCGCATAATCAGTGACTGTTACAAATTTGGCAGCGTTGCCTTTAGAATATGAATTAACCGCAAATAATGCCTTGTGCAGGAAATGTGCAAAACTTTCTTTAAAAAATCTCTAAGTGGAAACTACAGCAGATCTAATAAACACAATGTTACACGTTACTTACTGAACACATAAGATAAGCTAGAACCATCAGACCATGGAAATGTAGGACCCTGGAAACACAGGACCTTTTAATCACCGGACCCTTAAAAAATGAGCCAATGGGAACATAAAATGCTTAAAAACAGGGCATACACAGTACTGTGCAAAACGCTTAGGCGCCATAATTTTAACACAACTTTTGCTATTGATGTTTATTTTATGACTTCTGCATTATTGAATCAATGCATAAAACATTTTAGAGTTTTCCAAACAAAAAAACAATAGCTATAAAAAATGAACACTATAAAACATAATGAAGGTTCCTGGGTTTCGCACACAGAAACAGAAGCAGTGCTGCAGGTCAGACTCTCCAGAACAGTGCCGGGTTCTCCAAGATAAAACTCCACGCTAAAACTTATC
Organism: Parauchenoglanis ngamensis; assembly: GCA_030014255.1. Classification (NCBI taxonomy): domain Eukaryota; kingdom Metazoa; phylum Chordata; class Actinopteri; order Siluriformes; family Auchenoglanididae; genus Parauchenoglanis; species Parauchenoglanis ngamensis. Next base: position 21,492,395 of record JAQMYM010000006.1, read on the forward strand.
AGCCAATTTCTTAAGAGACCCACACAAGGTTACCCGAGACTACTGACATTTTTTTAAATCAAAGGGTTGTCACTCCAAATACTGACTTTACGTTATCATTAATTCCTGCTCTTTCGAGTATATTTCTGTCTGTAGAAACATTTCATTTTTTTAAAATTATTTTAAGGCATGTACTGTTTACTGTGTACAATATTTCTTTACATGTGCGTAAGACTTTTCCACATCACTGCAGGACATCACCAGGTCCTGGGGACATATGAATGAATCTGGAAACATAGGATTCTGAAAAAAAAACAAACCAGGAATGCTGTTTCCAGACCCCAGAAACATGGGACGCCTGATCTGTGGGAGCGTGCCATCCAAAATTCTGGAAGCTCTTTACCCTGGAAATATATAACCCAGGAATCACAGGTGCCTGGGAAGGTAGGACAATATCCTGGCAATAAAGAATGCTGGCAAACTGATTTACTAGGAAACTGTGACGCTGCAAACATGAGGCCCTGAGAACAAGAATCTGGAAACACTGGACCCGCAGAATGTGTATGTTTGACCCACAACACTACACAACACAAACACTTACACTTGGCTTGCTAACTGGAAGTTCTGCACGTGTCCTGCTTTATAGAGGCTCTGAACTACTAGCGTCCACTTGGTTTTATTGTACGTGGTACAACAGGGATCAGTTTCAGGTGTGATAATGGCACGACTGAGTATCACAGTGTTCAGTCCATCACAGTGTCTACACACACTTCCCTGCTGTTAAACAGGGTGACTTGTATAACACTACAGTGCCGGGCTTCGGTTATTTGGTGAAAGAATGAATTGGCAACAAAGTGACATGAGAACTATCCATAGTTTATACTTTATAGTTTATCTCACACTGGACACGCAAATCATAATCAGTATCTGGGTTTTTTCACTGTATAGTGGGCATGGCTTTTGTTTCTAAAAGACATAAGCACACACACACACACACACACACACACACACACACACACACACACACACATCTGTGTCCTGCTGTATCAAACTAAACTCATATGTAGGTTCTGTCTGGATTACAATATTCTTTTCATAATTTGCACACATTGCACTGATGACTGCCTGACATTTTATCTTGCTTAACATCACTTTACAAATACATAAGTTACATTTTGATGCACCTGTCAGCATTTTGACCGTGAATAAACTGCGAAAATGACGGTGGGGTTCAGCCTTAATTACTAACGCGCTTGCTATCTTTTAGCCTAATCTGTTTTTACGCTGCAAATCTTTTTAGATTATTCTGTTAGATGATTTCAGATTATATGCTACAAGTGCTCTACCGATAAACAAAATGACTATGTTCTGCTTATGACGTCGTGCAGCATGATGCGGAAATGAGGTCACGCAGGAAACCGAACTCGACTCGGGACCTAATAATTATTTTGCGATGTGCGATTCTGCGATATTGTCTGCGACAGCAAAATTAGCCTGAGAATTCTGCAGCATAAAGCCAGCTTTATAGGAACGCAACATCAGTGAGGATATGTTCAAGTGTTTGTGATAATAATATAGTGTGATTGATATTACAAGTCATCGTATAGGGCTCTATAATCATCAGTAGTCCACTACTGAGAACTGATTTAAGCTAGCTAGCAGAAACAGAGTGACGCATCGTATTTTGAGCTTTCAAATAAAACAATAGCTACCGATGATGTTAGTGATATCTGAAGATACCTGTCAACTTATCATGATTTACTTCCTGGGCGTGGCTGGCTTAGCCCCACCCTCTTTCTGACTGATAGCACTGCATCTATTGCACAGCTCCCTCATGTCTATAAGCACTTGATCTAGAGCCTTCAACAGCAGCAGAGATGAGGTGGACACACACTCACGGAAACTGGACACGCAGAACAGGATGTGTTCAGCCTGAGGATTATAACATGCCCCGTAACCATTAGCAACCACCGGGCCGTAACAGCAGAACATGTCTACTGTTGTAGGAACCTACAGGGAGGAGGAGAAAGTGTGTTGTTTCTCGCCATCATTCGTATGGAGTAGAAAAGCTGAGAAGGGTCAGCCTGCATCCCTATAAATCTTAGAAAAAAAGAAAAAATCCTTTCCTGTATTTTACTGCTATGAAAAAGATATATATTGAAAACACATGTTTTACCATCTGTGACCACTTGGGGACTCTTTTCCCTTCAGAGACTGGTGAAAAAAACCTGTGATGTAATTACTAATTATTAATGACTAGCCAATGAGCTTAGTTCTCCCTGCAACACTTTTTTCATTTCTTGCACCTTGTGGTCAGAACTGGTATATATTTTAATTGTTAGCATTTAATTTCCCTGAAATTTTTCCCACAAGTCTCTGAAGTATTTTTTTTAAATATCGGCTGATCCAGAAGTCGAAGCTGGTACATCACCTAAAAACTGATTAAACATTTCTTTCTTTTAGTGACATTTTTTTTTCAAATTTTCAAAATCTATATTTTTTTCACTATTGAAATGCATTGAAAGTGTAAGAAAAAAAAATCAGAATTGAATTGGCTAATAATCAGCATGTTGTACAAACTTTGACCACTAGGGGCAACTGACCTTTTTTTCTAGTGAAAACAAAAATGTAAGTAAAATGCTAACAATTAGCATACAAAATGTATGGTTAGCTGTCACTTTGTCGCTTGTGGGTTTGAATGTAGGCTTAATGACTATTGTGTTTTAAATAAAACTCTTAAATAACCAGCTTGCAATGTTCATGATCCTGAAGCTTGCGGCCAGAAAAGTGTGTAAAACCTCAGAGAGTCGGTATGTCATTGCTGGAGGCTGAGACTCGCTCTTACCTGACTAGTGGAGAGGATGAACTGGTTGCTGAGGAGGTACGTCTCGTCTGTGAAAATCTCTGGAGTTTCCATCTTCAGCTCCCTGGCGATTTCCCGAAGCCCGAGCAGGTGATTATCTATTCCTAATCCTGTAACGGCCTTAACGGGATCAGACAGAAGAGTTAGTGTAAGAGTACGCTAGTGAAAGTGGACATGCTGTTTACTAACGCTGGATTAAAGACTAGCCTGTTTACTATAATGTGAGTTTAAAGGTTAGCGTGTTGATTCTGCATGCAGATGAGTAGAAAACACTGAGCATCTGCTCATGTATACAGGAACGTCACTGCGCACCAGCTGTGTGTACTGCGTCTGGGTGTCTACAGCCTTCCTCAGTCTCCCCATCTTCTCCGAGTCCTGAAAGACAAAAAATTCAACAACACACACATTTGTTTTTATACATTTTTATTTAGTTTAAAGTTTTTAAGCTGCGTGTTGTGTATTACGATAGGACAGAGGACAAACTATTTACATAAATGACTCAAATGCAATTTCTCATAATTACACATAAAATAATGGATGAACATTACAGGTGCATTATAATCAGCTATGACAGTTATTATGAAATTTATGAAATCACCGTATTCAATTATACTGTATATGTAGAGTTTCATGTCAGCGCTGCTGAGTTCTGCGCTCTGATTGGTCAGAAGGTGGTGATTAATTCTCTATAACAGCGGCTCTGACCGCAGTGCAGCTTTATATTAATGCACTCGCTCTACTACGTTATCATTTCCATAGTAACGGCTCATTGGCAGCGCACGCACTGCATAAACCGATTAAAAACGTTTCTAAGGAGGTGTGTGTGTGTGTGTGTGTCGTGTATGAAGGAGTCTCCAGTGTGAGCGCTGTGTAACAGTCAGCGGTAAAGCTGGAACTGTAAGGGTTCCACATCTCCAGCACAGAGGAGATTACACTGCACTGTGGATTTTCAGTCACATGATACGCTGTGTGAGATAGAGAATAGACCAAGGCTGGTGAGGGAAGTACTGTTTATAGCTGCTATAACGTAAGCGAGAACACTATAAACTAAATTGTATCTTGGAAGTTCTACAACATTAAATATAAACAGATAAAAAATATGTGTTCTGTAATAAATAAAAATTGTCCTCGATGGTAAGCTGATGTGGTTATGTGCTGGTACATGATGAAGTTTAAAAGAGGATAGAGCTGTAGTAGAGCTTTGTAGCTGAAGTGGGGCTGGACGGCGAGTCAGTAGTGAAGATGGAACTGTAACAGTGACGGCGGTTCTGTTTAGCGTCAGAACGCAGGTTTATGGGTTTTAATTCACAGATCGCAGCATGATGCCTCGTCTCCATCGACTGACAGTGAAAGGCATTACGCGCCGTGCTGCTCTCTAAACCCTAACGTGATTAGTGGCCGGTCTTAGCGGAGGAGACAGAGGCCGGTGGGACTCGTTTAACAGCGCGCCGTGATGGACGGAATTAGAAGCGAGGAGCAGTAATGGGGGGATAAGGAAGAAAGATGAGGCACCTGTACACACGCTCCCTCATCTGTCATGGCTTTGGAGAAGTGCAGCGCCTCGGCAGTGCATGAGCGGATGTTGTCGACGCGGCCGTGACGGAAGCGGCGGGTGGAGGCGCTCTCGTAGGTGGAGACCGACCTCCCGGTGCATCTGAGGAAAGAAAACACACACAGCTTTGTGTAATCACAGGCGTTTGTGCTGAATGTAGCAGAATGCACTTTCAAAACAAGGTCGTTATTGGCTTTTCAGGACATTCATATGGAGATTCTCTTTTAATAAAAAAGAAGATACAGTCAGTTACAGTACAGTTCGCTGAATCAGTAAAAGGTTTCAGAGTGAATGGACAGTTTATAGTTTGGATGTTTTACCTGTAGAAGGCCACCTGTAGTGCCACCTGGATATAAGCGTCAGGACTCATCTTCTGCTTCTTGATGAACTCTTTACCATATCCTCTGAACGTGAAAACTTCCATATCCAAATTCCTCACAAGCCTACACAGAGACGATCAGAAATATCCAGTCATTATCCAGTTTAATGGCAGTGCTGAGTCTTTTTTTTCTACACCTGAGAGAGTGACGTGTGCTTTATCATTTTTCAGAGAGAGATCCCTCTGATTAGTAAACAAAGTACCTGAGGAATCATCTCCTTGTATACTGTATGGATATCGGAATAATATTTTGAGAATTTACACTGAGACAAATTAATTTTTAGCAGATATTTAGTGCTATCAGCATATTCTCATCACACACTGTTTATTTTTTTTATTTTTTTCAAAATGATTGTGCTGCTGTATGTCAGAGACCTGACACTTCTCTTAAAGAATACTCATCCAAAAACTACCCAATTGTAATAATAAATAAGGAATAAACCCTGATTGCTGAAAGAGCAAAACATCATATGTTTTATCCATTTTTTGTTACATTTAGTTACATATGGAATATCCATAAGCAGTGCAGCGCCAAACCTGGTATTATCTTATCATTCTGAAATGAAAATATGTGAGTTTTTAATACATTTTTGTACTCTGTGTAATTGTTAAGAAACCTCCCCTGCCTAACTTTCATCGCTGCTATCTTTAGGCAGAGTCATGGTCATAATTAAGGGGTCAGTTTGGCCCCCAAATCACCATAATTCACGCTCTGGTCATAAGAACGTGTTAAAACTCCATCAATCGTACAGTGGGGCCTTCACGTACTCTCAGCCATCATCGAGGTTGGTGCTTGTGATCTCCAAATGATTGGGTGAAATCTTAATCAATTTTCCATTCTGGTCAGGGTTGCCAGGTCTCAGCCAAATTCCCAGCATACCTAAAGATCAAAATCTGCACAAGACTGTTTTTACCTAATTTGAAAAAAATAACAGCCACAGACTTAGAGAATGTTTTTCCATCTGCCACCTTGTTCCAAAATGGTGTAAAAGCCGTTTCTGGCAGCCCTGACCCAGGCTCTCTCAAAAATCCACTTTTAACAACTTAGCATCACATAAAATTGGTATTAATTCTATGGAATTGGGCGTGATTTCAAAATAAAGTTTGAATCCAAGAGCGGTACCTTTGGGTCTTAGTGTTTCAGAGCTTTGGTGTTCTATATAAAGAGATAGTGACACGGTGTGAGACAGCGCGTGTTGTACAGAGCTCACCTCTGCAGGTTGTTAGCGGAGGACGACAGCATGCTCAGGATCTGAGAAGAACAATTCCAGCAGAGTCTTTGTGGAGCTGGGAGATCACTCACACTCGACCTCTTCATCAGCTTACTGGGGCTTCTGGTCCTGACGGACAAAAGGAAACAACCCTAAGGATCAGCCATCAGGATCGGTGTGTTTTATCTGTTTGGAGAGGGTTTATAAGATTCCCCTTCATGCACACTTCTACACAAAGCACTATGGAATCCCATCTATGGAGAATTTGAAATACATTAATATGACACAATTAGTTAAGAATATATCATCTCTTTAAAGTCCATGACAAAGGTGTTATTTTTCTCTCAGAGGACAGCAGAGGAAACGCATCTAATCACAGACATCGCTCTTCATGAGGCGTGAATACTTAAGCCTACAATGATGATGAATGAAGTTCTAGTTTCTCTGTAAGAGTAGCACATGAGTGCTCAGTCTGATCGTCCTACAAAGCATTATTTCAGGACCTCGATTTAGTCTCACGGCTTCATTAAGTTGTGTGCTCGAGAAACTGCAGGAGCACCATATAAAGAATATGATGTATAAGATGGTGAATAATGAGTCTGCAAGACATTTTCTTATGTGATAATTAATACTAGGACTTTTCATGCAGCAATGTATTGACAATATACTATGTAGACTACGATTAGACGCTTCTACTCAAGAAAATCTGGCAACCTTGAACTCTTGAAGATATCTGAAGAATCTGGCAACTCTTGAAGATATTTTTCTGTGCTAAATAATAAGTATGATCCTCCATTTTTTTACAATTTGGCATCTGAAACTTGTTCTCCAGCTCCAGCAAACACTGATTCCTCTTCCTTTCTCACGTCGCAAATCACACGTGAGAAAAGAGCGGTGTTTGGTTTAGTCTTTTCTCATTACACAAACGTGACTGAGGATACAGAGAGGAGAATTTTAAGACTGAGCCGCATTAACTGCTGTTATATATGTATAACTGCTGGAAACATCATCCACATGTTTAAAGCTCCACTCTGCGTGACTGCAGCCCCCTGACCCCCCCTCTCTTACCCCTCCCTCTCCAGGCGTGTATTAGAGCGTGCGCTGGCTGTCAGGTGCCCGTAGCATACTTCCAAGTACTTACATTCACACTCTCTTGCTTTTTCTGTGCTAAATAATAAGTACGATCCTCCATTTTCCAAATTTGGGTTCTCAAACTTGTTCTCCAGCTCCAGCAAACACTGATTCCTCTTCTTTCCTCTTCCTCGTCTAATTCCTTCTTCTTCTCTGTCGTCCTTCCGGTGCTTCCTTCCGGATTCACGCTTCTGCTTGTAAAAACGTGACACGCAGAAGGCGCTCTTCAGAGGTTTGTCCGTTCTGGGCTACTGTAGCGGCGCAACATGGCGGCTCCGTAGAGGTGGACCCGCTCCCTGTGTAG
>JAQMYM010000006.1:21546795-21564295 GCA_030014255.1 Parauchenoglanis ngamensis
CCTTCTGACCAATCAGAGTGCAGGGTTCAGCAGCAGCGTGGTGTAAAAGGTTACGTTGTGTTCGCTAGCTCAGTTCATAGCAGTGCACTTTTATGAAAGCTGAGGGAGCGGTCGCTAATCCTAATCTCTTCATAAATCTCGTTTCATCTGCATCCCATCCATCTACTTAGACACAAACACAACACACACACACACACACACACGCAGACACACACTTTGAGTAAAGATTTAAAGTGGGTCATTTTGAGCAGAACAGAAGGGTTAAACACTCGTGTATGTTTTACACGTCTGCTCTCTGCTTCTCTATAACACCATTATTGCCAGATGGCAGGGTTTGTTCTCTCTCTCTCTCTCTCTCTCTCTCGCTCTCTCTCTCTCTCTCCACCCTTTTCAGGATAAAAGCGATGGCGTGTCATCCTACTGGCCTTCGCTTAATGCAGCTTCAGCTCTGCTTAACATTCCCCGGTTGAAAAACGCTGCGCCACACAAACACCGAACGCTAATACCCTTCTTACACACTCCTCTTAGCCACTCTCTGAAAAAAGTCATGGCTGCATCCCAAATAATTATTACAGGAGTTCTTATTGGAATTCATTCCAGCTGCTGGAGAACAATACAAAAAGAAATCATGACATTTAGTAGCTGCGCAATGAAAATAATCTTTTTAAAAAAGCCTGCTAGCAAATTAGCTAGTTAGCAACTAGTGTGTGAAATTCGGTGCTTAGCAAAACGGACACGTGACGTTTAGCCTTTGTTCCAGATAACACAGAGCTAGAGATTTCATTACACACTCGTCTGAAAGTTACATTTGTAAACCTACTCTTCGTTCACTGAGCATTCTGGGTAATATTAACGCTTTTTGTGTCTCAACATTGTCTTTATTGTATTTATTGCTCTATCATTTCATTGGTTTTCAGTTTAGCTTAGCTTATTGCCTAGCTATGCATTTTCTTATGACATTTTCCTCACTTCCTGGACTTACTGTTACTATAACAAATCTTGTAAGTAATCGCTAGCAGACCCAGAGTGAGCACGCACATGAGAGTTAAAAAGAGACAATTTTAGCTAATGTCTTCTTTGGCAGTCAACAGACTGACAGGCTTCAGCGTTGGTCAGCTCAGTGCTTCACACACATGTTGGTTTTACTATCCCTGTGAGGACCTTCCATTGACATAATGATTAATGCAGCTAACTAACGCTACACCTGCACCTAAACCCAACCCTGACCTTTCCCTCAGCAATGAAAAAGAAACTTCTTGGCTCTTTTACTTTTTCTTATTTTGGTTTAAAAAACAACAATCCAAATGTCCTCACAAGGCTAAAATTGTCAGATCTTACTATCATTGTGAGGAGATTTGGTCCTCATAAGGGTATATAAACACGTGCGCGCACACATTTGGGTTTCCCTATAGAGGCGTACACCCAGACTGGGGTCCTGCTGGATTCCGCAATATCACAGGAGAGGTTGGGGTTTTTTTCTTTTTTTTTCATGCCAGCTGTCCGATATGACGCTTGGTACAAAGAAATACCACATTCATTAATATCAGATGTACTGGATTACTCAAGCACACATTTACTGCATTCATTCATCTTCAGTAAGTGCTTTATCCCAGTTACAGTCACTGAGGTTTAGATGACTGATTTATTTTACTTGGGGGCATGGAAAGGAACCAACTATGTTAATTAGAAAATATTGCACAACTGCACCAGACATTATGTGGTAGTGTTAAAAAAACCTGGAAAGGATTTGCCAAACTTCCTCCAGGATTGAACAGACTCGGCCAGAACTTCTTTAGGAGCAGACAGGACTTTTTTAAATTTCTGCTCCACAAGGAAGATTGAACAATTCTGCCCACTCCTCAAGGAATTTGGCCAAAAGGAGATTGGCCAAAATTCCATCAGAAGCAACCGGGATTGGCTACAATTCCTTCAGAAGCAACCGGGATTGGCCATAATTCCTTCAGAAGCAACCGGAATTGGCCATAATTCCTTCAGAAGCAACCGGGATTGGCCAAAATTCCTTCAGAAGCAACCGGGATTGGCCATAATTCCTTCAGAAGCAACCGGGATTGGCTAAAATTCCTTCAGAAGCAACCGGGATTGGCCATAATTCCTTCAGAAGCAACCAGGATTGGCTAAAATTCCTTCAGAAGCAACCGGGATTGGCTACAATTCCTTCAGAAGCAACCAGGATTGGCTAAAATTCCTTCAGAAGCAACCAGGATTGGCCATAATTCCTTCAGAAGCAACCGGGATTGGCTAAAATTCCTTCAGAAGCAACCGGGATTGGCTAAAATTCCTTCAGAAGCAACCAGGATTGGCTAAAATTCCTTCAGAAGCAACCGGGATTGGCTAAAATTCCTTCAGAAGCAACCAGGATTGGCCATAATTCCTTCAGATGCAACCGGGATTGGTCAAAATGATTTCAGCAGCGGGCGGGGTCAAAATACCTTTAACTGCGGAAGGGATTGATCAACACTGCTTCTGGAGCAAAAAATATTGCAATTGGAAGAAAATTCCTTCAGGAATGGCTACTATTCCTTTGTGATCAGACGTTGGTTGGAATTTCTTTAAGAGTGTGCATGAGTGAGGATACAAAAACAGTCCCACACACATCTCTAGCTCCTACCTTATTAATCCTTTGCTCCAAGTCTCCTTGTTTTCCACCTGCATTGTTTGTTTTCCTGGTCTCTCATTGCCTTGTTTTGTAGTTGTTTCCTCATTTACTTGTTCTTTGGAGTGTTCCTAGCGAATTTTATTAGAGATGAACTTTGTTTTGAAACTAACAGCTTCATCTACCTTTCAAAAATCTGACTTCAGGCTTCAGCAATGTCTTCTGGATAAATTGTTAATTTGATTCCTCATCCAGCGCACTTCACTCCAGCTGATAAAGTCATTGAACAGCCATCATGATGGTGAAGGGATCTCGACCAAGGGGAAGTGGAAATATTGGAAGATATTGGACCTCTCCATCACTGCTCTTTTGTAGCCATGACGAAGCTTTCTCCTGCTAATAAATACGTCTGAGTTTGTGTGTGTGTGAGAATGAGTGAGTGTAAATTCAGACTGAAACGACTATTCCAACATTTATTTATTCCTTCGGAATTGTTCTCCACAGGAAGTTTGTAATAAAAGCCCCCAATCGATGATAATGGCATTTGCGCGTGTTTGTCATCTTTGCGAAAGCGTAGCGTGCAGGAATTTGTTCAAATTTATCCGTATCTCAGAGCTGTAAGTGGTGTGTAAATTATCCTGAATGAGTGTGCAGCGGTTTGTCTTGGTAAAGCTGCGCCGTTGCACTCAGACATTAATGAGGCGATCAATGGCCGAGCCGTACGCCGCCGCGCTGCTCGTCTAATGCACACGCTTCTCATTATTTATGTGTCTTTTACTTTTCACTCATGTGTGGGTGTGCGTTTGGGTTTGTTTATGCACATTTTAGTGTTTATTTATATTGTATTTAGGTGTGTATATTCAGCTTGTGTGTGTGATTGTCTGTTTGAAACACTCACTGTAAAGCTATTTGTCCCTGTTTCCCACAGTGAGCGGATTAACGAGATTTTACTGCCCAAAACACCATTCTGCTGAACACATGGGCTGCTTCTGGTGTGTGTGTATGTGTGTGTGGCTGTGACAGACAGGATTGTTCCAGTTTAGGGATTTGATTTGCTTAGGGTCAGTTGGGCTACAGTTAGGGTTGGTCCAGGGCAGGGTTAGGGTTAGAACGTAAGCTCACTTTCCCACTAGACGGGTACATCAGTGTAAGGAATATCACTTGGGTTTTTAGTCACTTTAGTCCTAATTATAAATCTGGAATGAAACGGACGAGGGCGGCATGGTAGTGTAGTGGTTAGCACTCACAGCAAGAAGGTCCTGGGTTCGATCCCTGGGTTGGCCAGGGTGCCTCTCTGTGCAGAGCATGCATGTTCTCCCCGTGCCTGTGTGGGGTTTCCTCCCACAGCCCAATGGCATGTGGATTAGGTTGATTGGCTACTCTAAATTGCCCATAGGTGTGAACAGTTGTTCGTCCCTGTGATGGATTGGAGACCTGCCCAGAGTGTAACCCCGCCTCTCACCCAAAGTCAGCTGGGATTGGCTCCAGCTTCCCCGTAACCCGCGATCGATAAAGCAGTGTGGAGAATGAGTGAGTAGTGTGGACAAGGGTTGGGGAAAATTCAACTCTCTTTGGGTTTGTTTGCCTAAAAAGTTGTGGAAACCCAGCTTGAGGTAACTAGGGTTAGGGTTAGTCTAGGGTAATAGACTAGGGTAGGGTAATAAACAGTGGTCACCATCATGTCAGATAAGGCAATCATAACATAGTGCCATAAATTCTTGCCATGTCTTGGTTGAGAGACTGGCAACATAAAAAGTTTAACCCCGACCAATCGTAGTTCATGTACTTGCGTGTCATCAGGGGAGAGGGCCAAGAGGTTGTCAAGGAACACAATGTAGGAAACGACAAAATTTGTGAGAAAATGTAAAAAATTCTTACATGCTAGCCTTTTCATCAGGGTGTTGAGGGGCCATGTCCCAAACCCTGTTGTTTGAATTTGTCACGCTACAAGGCCTGTCCATCATCCCCATCATTCACATTAGGGTCCAATGCTGGAAATTTGTAAAGAACTTGTCAAAAACGGGTTGAATCTGTGTAGTCTGATCTTGGCATTAGGTCTGGAGTAAAGAGCGGTCTAGAGTTAGGAGTAATCTAAGTTGAGCCGTGGCCTAAGCTTAGGTTTTTCTGTTTAAGTTTTTCCTGATTCACATTCCACCAGAAAATAAATTGCCAGGTGGGAATTCAGTGTTTCTGTTCAATAATTCAAATGGATGGAGCTACAGTGTTCCCGGATTGATGGCGAGAATTTGACCTGCCTTGGAAAAGCATCATCTAAATGAGCAAATACAAAATTAATTGAAAAATTACAGCCATTTCTTCTCCACTGATAAACATGCCACAGCGGAGTATTTTATGAGGCCGAGAATGACGATATGTGGTAAGATCTAAGAAGTCTACAAAAAATGGAGCATCCAAGGTAGAGACTGTTCAGTGCAACCTTCTGAGAAGAACATGGACTTAAAGGAAGATGGAAGTCCCAGTGTGCAACAGGAGGACACATTAAGAAGTTCGAAGAACCAACAAAAACACCACCACCAAGCAGACTTAGAAGATCAACCAATACCAGGCCCATCTTCTATCAACTTCAGATTCAGAATTTCCATCCAGCTCTTCTGTTGTGGCATCCAGCAGTGTGCCTGGCAGTTCTACTAAAAATATATGATGCATCTCACCACAAAGTTCAAACTGCTGGAGGCTTTTTCATGGTCAGCTCCTGTTAAAACGGCGTCTCTGTTTGAGAGCCACAAGTAGGAAATTTCCAGATATAAAACAACGATGCAGCCTGGAAATATTTAGGAAAGCTTTAAAAAAATTGGCTTCGCAACTTCACAACCTTCCATCCAGAAAGGGTTTTTGTATCACATGTGTTTTTTACGTAGTGCTACCATGTGTTTCGAGTTTAACTGCTTTGATTAGGGGAAGGTTCTTTATTTCCTTCTTCCTTTCAGAAGCTTAAAAGGCCACAGGACTCCCCAAAACAATTAGTGGTTCTGTAAAGTACTTGAGTTTGTCTAGATAGAGAGCTGAGTGAGGCAGTGATCGGGATTACTGTTGAAGTTCAACTAAGAAAATTCTTTTTTTCCAATTTGTTATTAATAAAAATTTTTGTATAAAGGTAAGATTTAGTAAAGATTTTCTGTTTCCATATAAGCGTGTTCACACATACTGCAGTACTGTGCATAACATTTATATTTTAGACACAATGTTTTGATAAACAGTTAAATACATTCAGAAAAAAAGGTAAAGGTTTCAAAGTTAATTAAAAGTTCATTAGCATTTCATGGTCCTGTTTATTACATTTATTTTAGCTGCAGGGTGTTTATGTCTTCTAAAGGTCAAAAAGGTGATCCAAATTTTCAATAATTTGTTTCTATTTGATAAAAAGTTGAACCATTTTTTTAAACACTCAGAATTATTTGATTTAGAGTAAAGTTACCATGTTATTTCCCATATTTGGATATTTTGAATCCAAACATGTAAAATCCATCCAGATTTGTAATCATTATACCAGAATTGTGTTAAGTCTGTAAATTAGAACCTGTTTCTAAAACATGTTCCAAAATTGTGATCTGGATACCAAACTTTGAAATTTAAATTTCATCATTGTAATCATGTTTCTAAGAACTTGAGTGTTTTTTTATTTATTATACATTTGGAAACAGTTCTTGCACTAATATTACATTTGTTAAATAATGTTCAATGTTTTGGAATAAATTCCAATATTGTAATTCTAATGCCAAGATTATAATAAGTATAAATGTATGTTGTTATTGAAAAGAAATTAGGGAAACTCAGTCACCTTTATACATTAACATGTGGAATTCAATAACCTTGAATTATTATTTTTAAATAACGAATATTATTTTCTGATGCCTCTCTGAAAAGTGTTAGTTTACTGGATCACCATGATGGGTTTAGTGTTGGTCTAAAGTTAGGGTTAGTTTAGGCTTGGTTAGTCGTAGGGATGGTCTAGAGTTAGTGTTGGTTTAGGGTTAGTGTTGGTTTAGGGTTAGCGTTGCTCTTGGGTTAGTGTTGGTCTTGGGTTAGTGTTGTGTTAGGGTTAGTGTTAGTTTAGGGTTAGTGTTGGTTTAGGGTTAGTGTTAGTTTAGGGTTAGTGTTAGTTTCGGGTTAGTGTTGGTTTAGGGTTAGTGTTAGTTTAGGGTTAGTGTTGGTTTAGGGTTAGTGTTGGTTTAGGGTTAGTGTTAGTTTAGGGTTAGTGTTGGTTTAGGGTTAGTGTTGGTCTTGAGTTAGAGTTTGTGTAGATGTAGGTTTGGTCTTGACTTTAGGTTTGGTTGTTGTTGGCTTTAAACCCAAGTGATGACACGATGAGCTGCTCCAAATGATTCAGCTTTATTTTTGCGTATAGATTAGACTGCACAGATCAGACTGTTGCACAGAAGGCGTGAAGTTTTCAAACACACATGACAGTAAATAGTGCTCAGAAAAAAACAAGACGGTCAACACTTTTCTCAAACTGTACAAAATTTACAACAGGTGTTTAAGAGGCGGCAAAGCAAATCATTTCATTTTGTTTCTTTTGGGATCAGTTTGCTGGCTGAATTAATTCATATTAATAATATTTTATCCAAAAATATAGTCGTGTTCACAAATAAATAAGGATCTTCTTGCAGATATTTTTATATTAATGTATGAATTTGCCTAATTATTTCTCTGAGTTTAAATATCATGTTTAGTATGAAATTTCTTCTCATTTCTTTTCCAATTTTCCACAAGTCACATGGTAGTTATTTTGTGCCACTGCATCTGGATGGTGGAGTTGCTACTTCAAATGAAATATTTCTGTCGATTTAGTCATAATTCCTTAACAAATAAGTAACTACAATACTGTTTTGTTCATGAAATATCAAACACTACAAACAGAATGCAATTGGCGTCACGTTTTAAATGCTGCGTGATCACTACATCAGAGTGCACTATCATGAGCTGGTTTTGTTTTCATGGGCCGTCAAACACTAATACAATTTGGAAAAAAATGATATTTCTCCACAAGTCTATCATCTTTCACCAACATATGTCAGTGTTACTGTTGACTGAAAGCAGCAGGGATGACAAACGTGACCCTGAAAATATCTCTCCTGTTTCCTGTTTTCTAATTGTTCTGAAAATGTTCTTCGTACAACATTACTGCAACGTTTATTAGTTGTGAAGTTAAAACAAACATTTCCAGTAATGTTAAGTTTTTGTCTAGCAGATGGCATTGCACAGGCGAACCATTATCACGTCACGTTCCAGAACATCGTCACTCCACAGCACTGCTGAAATCTGGACTCTGATTGGTCAGAAGGTGTTTAATTCTCTATAACAGCGGCTCCGACAGCATTGCAGCTGCAAATCACAGCTTTATTTATAATTAATGCACTCCTTATAATACATTAATGTTTCTATAGTAACGGTTCATTCGCAGGGACGTGTACGGCAGACGATGCACTTTAAAAACACGTGTATTTGTTGATAAGGTGAAGTTTTCTGTAAGAAGTACGTGTGTGTGTGTGTGTCCTGTATGAAGGAGTCCCCAGTGTGAGCGCTGTGTAACAGGCAGAGGTAAAGCTGGAACTGTAAGGGTTCTACATCACAGCACAGAGGAGTTTACACTGCACTGCACTTTCTCACTCACATCACACGCTGCATGGTTTTTGTCTTATTAACATAAAGAGAGAGAGAATAAAGAGCAGCTGCTGAGGGAACGACTGTTTATAGCTGCTATATCGTAAGCGAGAACTTGCTTGGTAGACGTTCCACAATATTAAATGTAATTATAAACAGTTAAAATGTATGGCATGTTCTTTAATAAATAAAAACAATATTGGTAATTGTAACTATGGTAATAGCATTGTAACTATGGTAACAGCAACTCCATCACACCGCCTGGCGCTGATTATTTTCGTATAACCGCAGGACGCACAGTGTTCTATTCCTCGTGTAAAACCTTTCCTACTCACAATTTACACATTTCAAGCATAAGCCATTTTTCCTTTGTAAAACCCAGAGCTGTGTTAATGAACCCTCGCATTTTAGTTTGTTTTCATACCTTGAACGTTAAAAACGAGTGTTTTTCGTAGTCGATGGCACTCGAGTTCTCTACGATGATGGTGACTTGGGCTTCATTCAGGACAGTTTGAGGGACGACACGGAGAACTCGCCCAGGTCCGACCAGCCTGAGTCTGAACTTAGCGTTCGCTCCCTGGGGGAAAGAAAAACACAAACTTTACAGAAAAAAGAGAATTTCTTACACGTGCTACAATCTTGAAGATAGTTTATGTTTAAGCCTTCACAAAAACGTCTTTTTTCATTTTTAATAAAAGGGATATTTTAGTTAATTATATTTTACTCCATCCTTTACAAATGTGTGTAAATATTTATTTTTGATTATTAAGAAAATGAAAAAAAAACAATTTAATGTAACAAAATGAATATTTATGTTGATAAAGAATAGGAAAATAAATGTTGCATTTTTGGTAATAAAATTTTCTTTTAATTTTCTTTTTTTTCATTTAAAAATATCTTGCAAAATCGAATCATGAGCCTAATATGGTGAAATGAATCGCATCGTGAATTGGTAGAATCGTTACATACCTCCTCACAATGCTAACGCTAACACTGCATTCGATTAGAAGTCATGGCTTTTACTTTCCAAAACTTTGTCCTGTAAAAAAAAAAAAACAAACAAAGAAAATGCCCTGTCAGCTCAGAGTTCCTACACCGGCCGGTCTCCTGAACCCCGAGTTCAGCAAGTGACATCACTCACCATGGCCGCTCACAGCATCAGCAGTAAACACAGCAGCGCTGCTCACCTTTAAACAAGCCATACTGTATATACACATGTTAGCTTTAGATCAGCATACAGACATGTTCACCTGGCAGCTCTATATCACTCGACACTTCACTGTTCTGAGGAAAATTTACATCACTCAGCACCGTTAGCTGGCTAACACACCGCTAATAAAAGACAAACAGAGGCGAATGTGGATTTTTTCTGCATTTTGTAGATCGTCGAAAATGACGTCATTCCTGCTTGTGACAGAAGCTGAATTTAGTTTGCTCTCGAGCTCTCTTCAGTGTTAAGACATCTGCTAGCTGTAATTACAAAAGCTAAAAATTGTGGCCTGAGACATGAGGCAGTGTGTCAGATAATAACAGTGTGTGTGTGTGTGTGTGGCTTTATTTCTTACAATTTTTGCGCTTTTAACAACAGACATTGTCATGAAGCAGCTTCACAGAAGTATATATTTATTTTTTCATGTTGGGGTGAAGTGAGTACCGTACGGTATAAACACTTTTCAATGCAGCTACAAGTTAAACAGCATGATTTTAAAGCATATAAAAAGTGTGTTTTCTGTAGTGTTTAGAGATTAAAAACTTGTGATGTAAAAGCTCGTAACTGAATGACATCCTGATTTGACAGATTAGACTTCTGCTTTGAGCTACAAACATGTCAACAACCGTACTTTACCTTCTTTACCTACGTGTACATTTAGTTTGTTTGTGTTATAAAAGAGAAATGTGCAGGAGCTCTTTGCTCTGTCAGACTATAACACCTAAAGATTATATTAAACTGAACGTTCCTCTCCACGTCTCGCCTGCAGCTGTTGTGTGAATTTTATCGCCGTCTGTAGTGCTGCCATTTTGTGATAATTACATTTTCCTGCCACCGCCTGAAGATTCATTCGACTCAGACAGAAAGCCGCATTCTATAGATAATTATATACAGTATACGGCTTCTAAATCACACAATCCTCATTTTAAAATCATCTGCTGTACCTAATGAGTTTTACTGAGCAGTTCTAATAGTTTCATCAGTAACAGTTATAATTATAGATGTTATAATGTTATAGTTATCGATGTTCAGAAGAACCTTTATACAATATTAACACATGCATGTAAAGTTATTTAACACTGACTATAAATTAAGAGCAAATGTATAATATAATACTATAGTATAGTATGATTATGTAGTGTAGTATGATTTAATAATATATAGTATAATAAAAGTGGGCCGAGCACTGAGCCTTGAGGAACACCTCAGAGGAAGCTGAAAGGGTTTGGAGCTAAAAACCCTTTTTTAAATTATCACTTAAAGTTCTGGACCAGGTGAGGACACGTTATTATTAACATTATACAAACATTTCATGGATTCCAAAATTGCCTTCATGAATTAAAAACAAGTCTCATTAATTACAATCTTAAAATATCAGTAAAGATTGAGCCAAAATGTATCATTATGTTAAATAGTTATAAAAAAGGAATTCATTTATGTTAGATAGGTTTTTAAAAAAGCAAAAGGTGCATTATTTTATATGTTAAAAATGTATGTAAAAGTCTCTAATTTATGTGTTAAAGTTGTTTAATACCTATTAATCTGTCAGAAAGTTATTAAAAATAAGTTAGTTTCATTCATTTACATTAAAAAAATTTATTATTTACAAAAATATATTAATTAATAAGACTGAGTGTTAAACATTTTTCTAGAAATTTAAATGGTTTAGGAATTAATAGTAATCTTAGGACTTAAAGGAGTTAATGAGGTAATGGTATATTAAAGTGTGTGTTACCTGGTCAGAATCGTTGACGGTGATCTTCAGCCCCCTCAGGATTTCTCCCTCAGGAGGATGTTCACACATGGTCAGCTCAAACCTGTCCTGTTTGCCGGTCTCGCCGTAAAACGTGGGCGGATGGTTGTTCAGATCCACCACACGGATGGTCACCACCGTCACGGCCGAGTCCCGCGGCTCGTCCTCCGGCCCCACCTCTGAGGCCTTATTCAAAAAAATATTAAACATTTTTCTTATTACTTAATACATAAATTTGTATTATTGCCATGACACATTCAGAACATCTGCGTACCTTAACCTTCAGCTCATATAACTCGTTTTTCAGCTGGACAGGATATGACATCAGAATGATGGAACCGCTTGAGTTGTTGATGCTAAAAGAGCCGTCACTTCCTGTTGGGGTCACAACGAAAAATCAACAATGAGGAAGAAAATTTGTTAACTTACAATGTAAGCTATAATATATTCGATAAACTTTGATTCAAGGTTTAAATTTTTTTAATGTATAAAGAAATAAAAATGTCAGTCATCTGATTATAATATGATTATATATAAGTATATAATAATTACGCCGCTTACCATTAACAATAGAGTAGTGAATGGGGTTAGGGTTGGTCTGATCCCCGTCTTTAGCCGACACGGTGAATATTTCCGAGCCCTGAACACATGAAGGGTAAATAAAGGTCAGTTCTGTTTTCTTTACAGTCACATTCACTCTGTAACACTCTGTTAAACTTACTGTTGAATTTTACAATTATTACTGTACGTTTCAACCAAATTTTTCCTCATCTTGTAGCTCTAGATTCTATTAGACTAACACAGTCACTAGTGGGCGCTGTAGAGACATCAACAAGTCGGCAGGTGAAAACAGCGAAGGGGCGACGGTAAAGAAAACAGCAGTGTTCATTCTGACAAGAATTAAAAATTTTGTTTTAGTCTTTTTAGTCACTTAAAATTGTAGTTGCATTTTAGTTTTTTTGTTTTGTTTTGTTTTGTTTTAGTGAAGATTTAGTCAGTGGCACACGGGTTTAACATTAGTCTAATTTTAGTCAATGTTATAGTCACAATATTCTCAGGTAGTCAGTTTACTGATGGGGGAGGGGGGTCTTGCTGACTTGCGGTCTTGCATGACGTCATATCGATGTTCTGTGGAGTTAGCTGTGACTCTGTTTCTGTGTGTGTGTGTGTGTGTGTGTGTGTGTGTGTGTGTGTCCTGACTTATACACCTGTCAGAGTCCAGGAGCATCATGAAAGCTGTTAGCAAACCTAGCGAACTAGATTCCCTCAAATGAGTACTCGATTTTCTTTTTCTTTTTGGGTCGACCACTAAAAATGAAGACTAATAATTAAATACAGGAGTGTTCATTTTCACCATAAGCGATTATGCAGTACAGTAAAGATTTAGCATAATTACAATACGATTAGAACAGAGAGTGTATCAAGGTGAAATTAAATGTTGCATTATAATGTATTAAATCAAGTCTAGGTTAAACCTAGTTTTTATACATTGGATTGTTGACCACATATAAAGGTTTTCAAACACAGATTATAAATAACTTGTATATGGAGTTGAATATAGAAGCTTTAGAGCAGCAGCATTATAAATCAGCTACTATACAGTGGTGTGATTTATCTTTTTATTATATATAATAAGCTAGTGTTGCCAATAATAATAATAATAATAATAATAATAATAATAATAATAATTTCATACGTACAGGCTCTGATACTTCGTAAACGTATCCGAAATACGGCGTTCCCACAAAAGTAGGAGGCGAGTCCTGGGCATCAAGAACGTTGATAGTTATGGTGGCTGATGATGTCATCACCTGGTGTTTCCCATTATATTTCCCTCCACCATCCTGAACACATCACAACGACTCAAGTTCTCAAGTTATAATTGTCAACTGAAGTCCTCCAACAGCACGTCCCCGGCATTTTATTCCTCTCACACCACAGCAACTTTCCCACAAGGACAATTATTATTTATTAAAGAATGTTAAAGAATAACATTTTGTACTTCATCCATTTACATTTACATTTAACATTGAAAGTCTGCAAATAAGTGAGGTCCTGTTCTCACTTACTCACGTTATAGCAGCTATAACCAGTCGCTCCCTCACCAGCCTCTCTTTATTCTCTCTCTTCAAGTTAATAAGATGAGTAAATGTACAAATTGCAGAGCATAAACCTGTCTGTCCTGAAGTTACAGCTTTACCTCTGACACTGAAGTCTCTTTCCATAAACATCTCCTTAAAGCAACTGGCATGTTACTATAGAAACGGTAGCGTATAACATAACGACAACGTAACACTGCACTTCCGTCAGAGCTGCTGTTAGAGAAAAGAATCCACACCTTCTGACCAATCACAGTCCAGAACTCAACATTCTGATCACATGACATTTTTTTAAAAACAGTTATTGCTTATATTATTCCTGCTTATGGTGATGTAATTTTAAGAAAATGTGACAAACGGATTTTATGTATAAATCAGGCTCTTATGTATTATGGTGTTTGTGTTAACGTCACCTTGGCTACCACGGTGATGAAGTGTGTGCTGGAGGTCTCGTAGTCGAGAGACTCGCCTGCTTTGATACGCAGCACGCCACTGTGACCATCGATGGTGAACTTGGTTTTGGGAGACGTCTATTAATAACAAACCAGAAGCAAAATCAGCAGCAGCAATAATTATTAACGATCCTTCAAAACATCCGTTATTAACAATCATCAAACGTTAATCAGGGAATTAATAAATAATTGTTAATGACCAGCATTAATTAAAACAATTATTAATTGTTAGAATGATTAAGTACTAATTAAAAATTAATTAATGACCATTGGAAAAATAAACACTAGTACAAATGAATTAGTAGCAAATTGAAGGAATTAAACTGACCAGTTTCACAATAATATATTAATTATTTCTCAAATCATCATCATCAATAACAAGGCCAACTCTCTGCAGGAAGAAGATAAATTAGTAACAAATTCATTCATAATGATCCAGTGAAATAATGATGCTTTTATTAAACAACAAATAATAACATTTTTGATTATTAATGATCATGAAAACAAAAATCTGGAAAATAATTAAACATTTATGAGTCTCATACTGATTAACTACAAGCTGCAAAAATAATATGAATTATTCATTATTTATTAATATGTGTGTTTAATAATATCCCAGCATGAATCGATTTTGATGGATATAAATGCAAATAAAATAAAGTATCAATAGAACTGTAGGGTTGATTTATTTGTGTTATTACATGTTTATAAATGTTTATTAAACCTTTCTTCAGGATAAAAGATGCAGATATAATGATATGTAAATATAGAAAGTGTTGCAGAAGTTACCAGAAGCCACTGACGCTGAGGTGCTCGAAGCTTTGGTGTGCGTGTGAATGTGTTTGTGTGTGTGCGCATGTGTGTGTGTGTGTGTGTGTGTGTGTGTGTGTGTGTGTGTGTGTGTGTGTGTGTGTGTGTGATATATGATACAGACATAGCGCTCACCACCACACACAAATGTGATTGGAATTTAATCCAGTGAAGCAGCAGCACATTTCCTGATGGCCTTCTGCAATGTCATTATGGATTTATTCTGACTGGTTTAATGCAGATTTTTAATTTCACATCAGCAGAGAAACGACTGAGAGTTACTGTTCCCACCCTGACGTTGATTATTTTCCTACATTCCTTTTCCACCACAGAAACTTACTAACAATTAAAATTTTTATTCATTAAAAGCACATCAAACTTTTTAGCTAGTTAATGTTTTAGCATTTAATGTTTAAAACATTTTAGTTCCTGTTCTCACTTACAGCGGCTATAAACAGTCGTTCCCTCACCAGCGTCTATTCAGCGTCTCTCTTGACGTTAATAAGACAAAAATCGCAGCTTGTCATGTTACCATGAAACCGCAAGGAAGCGTAAACTTCTCTATCAGAAAACTTACCAAAAGGTTTTTAGTCCCCGTGAACGAGTCGTTGCTATGGAAACAATAATGTATTAGAGCGAGCGCATTAATATAAACCTGCACACTACTAGCCGCTGTTACAGAGGATTAATCACCACCTCCTGACCAATCAGAGTGCAGAATCTGGGAAAAAGGATAAAACATTGCTGCTTTTTTTTGATGATGTCATCTTGTGCCTCTTCTTTGAAAATTCAACAGTCACGAACCTCTGAATATTTACATTTGCTTTTAAGACAAAAATAAACTCTTTAGATGAGCTTTATATGGATGTAACTGATAGAACTAAAAAATGATTTAAAAGATACATTTACATTGCCTTTCTGCAAGAAAGAATTCAACATCCTGATATTCGTAATGATGTCTAAAATAAGTTCAAATCAGATAAGTTCTTAAAAAAGTAAGATGTAATGTTGGCATTTTAATTTTGATGGATTTTGAGGTTTTCCTGGTTTGCAATCTCACCTGCAGGAAATATGTGACGCTTCCTCCAGAACCGAGGTCTTTATCTACGGCTCGCACTTTAAAAATGCTGCGTCCTGCCTCCGTATCCTTCAACACAACACACACCACAGCGTTGTCAACATAACCACAGTTAATGCATTAATAACTCACACAATATGTATATACAATGAATCTTTATAAATACTCGCGTCATGTCATTCATTTCACTATGAACAGATCGTAAAATAGCAAAGAAAGTCCAGATTTGTAACTATACAACAATCGAATTCCCACTACAATTTCCTTTCCACATGTAGCTGTAATTAAAGTTCTGTTCGCTAGCCCCGCCCCTTTAGCTTTACGGGATTTCAATTAAGAACGCACAAAGTGAAAGTGTGTCAGTATAACATGAAGTTGAGAATATTACATTTCTGACCTCAGGGACGTTGACGATGTAGGGCAGGCTGAGAAACTCCGGCTTTTCATCGTTAGCATCGGAGACAAACACGCGCACCTTCTCTACCACCTGAGGAAATAAAAGCCAACTGCACCTGGAACATCAGCCCTGCAGTGACCTTTATCACACTGTGATTACAATAATACACAAATACACAGAAATGACTGCTCTGTAACATGTACAGTGCACGTGTGAAACCCACTCCAGCTAATAGCTGTCTTTATGCTACAGGAATTTCTCCATGTAGTTAGCTAATGTAGCAAGCTAATGTCAACACTGGCCATTTTATGAAGGTTTAGAGACGACACTACACTGACCTCACAATTAAAAAGGAACCATTTTAAACATTCTACACATTAAAAAGACCTGACAGAGTCTTACTGTAAGCAAGTAAAAAAAAGCCATGTAAAACCAGTCAAAGTCAAATAACGAGTAATCCTGAAAAACCTCAACATCTGGCATAAAGGGAGAAATGCAACATCTGTCCAGCAGTGTTACCTTATTCCTGCCATCAGTGATGCTGACCAACACCACAATTTCATCTTCAACCTGGATATTAAATATGAAAACATCACAAACACATTAAAGGTTGGGGTATATGCTTAAGATCTTATCAATAAGTGGAAGTGACATCATTTCCTGTAGCTTACATATCTGTGGCAGATAATTCCACCAATGTAAAGGAAAAGTATGATATGGTAACAGAACTGACAAGATTCTCGGACACACATTTTTGAGAGATAAATGTTATTTTAAAATAATTTTAATATAATAGAATTATGAAATTGACTATTTAGGCATTGTGTACATAAAATAAATGAAATGTTACCAAAAGAAAAGTAATGCAAAATATTTCTATTACATACCAAGTCATGATGGACAAAAACCACTGAGCAATTCGGACAATAAGAAATCATGTTTTTCAGCGATATAAGACATAATAATGCTATGGCCTGTGACATCTTATGATCCAGGAAAGTGAGTAGCAAATTACTGAAATCAGAAAAAATTAAGCCATTTGTGGAAAGCAGCCAAAAATAATGACTTCAGACACCAAATGTACCCGCAATTATACTTTAGTATTTTACCCACTTACTTTAGTATTTTTCACATAGTACATGTTGTAATATTGTATGTTACATAAGGCCGTGAGTCATGTGCTATATGCCAACATACACTATACTGAGATCTGTACTGTACTATGATTATATCCTAAACTCCAACACATGCTATAACACATAGCATAGTAACACATCTCAGTACCTTACAGGTTTTGATACAGTAAATTTTGGAGTACAGGACTTGATTGGCTATAATACATGTTTGAGTATGGCATGTTTAATATGCGGCATGCTTCAGAATGATTTATATTTGAGTACTGTATGTGTTGGAGTACAGAACATATCAGAGTATAGCACATGTTTGAGTGTAGTATCATGTT
>JAQMYM010000006.1:21569295-21574209 GCA_030014255.1 Parauchenoglanis ngamensis
TCCTGGTCTTCACATGCGTAATGTGTACAGCTTTTCTTAGAGACAGATGAAACAGACCGACCCTTTAAAATCCCAGTGTCTTCTTCCTACTATTCCATACTAATAATACTCGAATACGGTGTCTTGGTTGTAAAGAAAAATAAAAGCATAAACAAATATAAAACATAAAGAAAAACATAAAGAAATATAATAATATATATAATATAATAATAATATAATATAATATAATACATAATAATATAATAATATCATCCATCAAACGTTTTCTGTACCAGACACTGAACAACTCCACACAGCCTTTTCTTCACATCACGTCAATCAGTAATCTTATTAAATATTTATTTTATTCAGAATCTTTCCTCCCTCACTTTGTGGTGTTTCCTTCAGGGAATGTAGATCACTCCGTTTTCTCGTTATTACTGAAGCATGGATGTGGATGTGACCTCAGTCTTGTGAACACCTGTCACATTTAAACAAACCTGAACATGCTCAATAATTCATTCAGGAGATTAAATCACTCAGAACAGATTCAAAGCAACAGGTGGAACAATATTTACGCCAATTAATGTGTCTGATGATGGAAGTAGAAAAAAAAAATGTTCTGTATGTCATGTGTCCATGGATAATTAACATCCATGCTAGCATTCTAGGCTAGGGTTAATCTAGAGAAATTAACACCAGTATTTTATACTAATCAGTGTATTGTGATGAACAGTTTAATGCGACGCATTAGGAGGACATGATGATGGACACACCACAAGCTCAGGTGTGTTAGTTACACACACCAACACTGAGGTCATGCTGAGGTCACGCAGGTGAGCAGGTCAGATAACAGATTCCAAAACAGCTCTCTCATCCAAATGGTGTGTGTGCATGTGAGTATGTGCTTGTGTGAATGTGTGTGTATGTGTGTGTGTGTGTGTGTGTGTGAGAGAGAGAGAGAGAAAGATACAATGGAGAGTGGAGACCAATTACTATTCCCTCTGCTACACCTGCTCCATGCCTGATTACCTTCTAATCTCACTTACTACACACACACGCACACACATGCGCACACACACACACATGCGCATGCAGTAGTAATTTTCTGTCCTTCGTTCTTCACTCCCTCTCTCCTGTAATTCCTGAGGTCTCGGTAATGAGGAGATTTGGGTTTCTTAAGAGGATTTTGGGACATAATGCTGCAAAAGACTTCATCTCAGCAGTCTGTGTGTGTGTGTGTGTGTGTGTGTGTGTGTGACTGGAAGGAAAAAAATTATAATTCCTTGTTCCTTCAGACCTTTCACACTCTGAATGAACTAAGAAATGTTCTAAACCAGTACATGTCATGTTCAATTTTTGCCAGTTGGTTAGTAATATACTCATAAAAAAATAAAATATTAATAAATTAATAAATTAATAATACCTTCATTAAATATTTTTAATATTATTACAATCAAATAAAGATTTTTTTCATAGAAAAAGACATTTATTTATGCAAATGGGGCTTCATCTAATTCACTATGTGTAAATTTGCAAACTTAATAAAATCTAATGTTTGAATGATTTTAAAGACTATGTAAAACAAATTTTATTTGTATTGAGATTTGTTTCTAAACACTTTACACATGTTAGAAAATAGTTGCTGAAAACATGAAAAGACTGTAAAGTGTATATTACTGAATTGTGGAGTCCATGATTTTCATCATTTTCATGTTTTTTGTGATTTTTTGGGGCGGGTCAGAAATGGTGGCTGGATGACGTGTTGGAGCCACCTGATTAGCATAACCCCTCCCCCAACACTCCAACATGTACGGCTGTACACTCCAACGAAGCTGCTAGCATCGGTTTTTCAGGTTCTAGTGATGAGAAAGTTGGTATTACGTGAATGAGCGTTTTTTCAGTGCTTTCAGCAGACAGGTCTCCAGTGTCTCAGGGAAGAGAATATTGCTTATTTTTTCATAAAAATATTTCTTTTGATCTTTTTTTGGATGATTTATATTTCCTTATATGAACATTTTATCCTAAAATCCTATGTGTAATGTCTCTCTTTAGTTGAACAGCTGTAAGTTTGTTATCAGACTGACTTCGACTTTTGACCCCGTGTGTTGATTCACTCTCTGGAATGTTTCTGAGTCTTACCTGAATCTGATCTCTCTAATATCAGACTGGATTTGTGTTCTCAGGTGTGGATCAGGTCACACTGCTTCTCTATCTTGATTTGACTGGTTGTTTCTCTCTGCATCAGATCAGATTAGACCATTGTCTCTGTGTCAGATGGACTGTGGAGGACTGTGCTGTCTTTCCGGCTCAGATCAGAAGATGAGTTTCACTTGGACTGGATCATACAACTAGGATGTATCTGTGTCTCTCTGGGTGAAACCAGATTGGACTTGGTCAGTGCTTTTGCTCTTGTTATGCTGTATTTTTGAGTCTCTGGGCTGGATCAGATGAAGCCTGTTTTTCTGGATTAGACTGGATTAGTCCTGTTTTTTTGGATTAGTCTGGATTGATCTTGTGACATGGAGTTGTCATTTCAATGACAGTGACATTCTGTGTAAACGAATTTTGATGCTGTCACATCACACAACTGATTTGATTTTCATATTGATTACTGCATTATTTAATTTGTGTTTAAAGAGTTAGCGTTAGAAGTGAAGTATAGCTACTACTGTTTCTCATGGGAACTGAAAAACGCTGGATAGGCCACTCCCACAAGAGACACCAGGAGCAATCTCTACATAGCCATCAACTCACATCATAGCATCAGATGGACTACAGATTGGGTCTGTCTCTCTGAGTTTGATAGAATTAGATGTTGTTTATCTCACGACACACAAACCCACACAATAAAAGGGAGTGATTTACTGGTCTTGATGTCTGTCTGTCTCTTTGTCTGTCTAGCTGTCTTCCTGTATCTCACATTTTTTTCCTGTGTTTGATATTATCCTCATCCTTTTTTGTTGACCTTCATTTTTACTCTCCCAGGCCTCTGGTCCTCCGTCACATCTCTCCATTGCATGTCAAGAACCATGCTTATTTTTATCAGGTTGATTCTGCAGCCATGTGA
Organism: Parauchenoglanis ngamensis; assembly: GCA_030014255.1. Lineage (NCBI taxonomy): Eukaryota > Metazoa > Chordata > Actinopteri > Siluriformes > Auchenoglanididae > Parauchenoglanis > Parauchenoglanis ngamensis. The sequence goes on from JAQMYM010000006.1 coordinate 21,572,345, forward strand.
GCAGTTCCTAAGCAACACCACTGTCTGTCTGCACAGGTTTTAAATGAGCTGCAGTAAGACAGACACCCGGAGAGAGAGAGAGAGAGAGAGAGAGAGAGAGAGGCAGAATTAATAAACACATCTACAATTACACTGTTCATATGAGTCATTCACATGATAACCTATTAAACTGTCCTCTCTGTGTGTGTGTGTGCGTTTATTCATCATGGGAACTTGACGTCTCTGCATGATGTTAAAGCCGAGCTTTTTGTTAAATTATTTTTTTAATGTACAGTCCATCTTGCATCACAGATATAATGACTCAGAGCACTAATCCTTACATTACATAGCTAGTTAGCTTATATATATATATATATAGAGAGAGAGAGAGAGAGAGAGAGAGAGTCCCCCTGGAAGCCAATTTCAAGGCCATTGTACAAGTCACCATAAAGTGCAGTATATACCAAGGTGATACACTGTCCCTGCATAGGCCTGAACCCCCTCAGCCTCATCACAAAGAGCGGCTATGGATACAAGTTCAGAAGTGGAGTAACTATCAGCCACCTCCTGTACATGGATGACATCAAGCTGTATGCCAAGAGTGAACGAGACATTGACTCACTGATCCACCTCACCAGATTCTACAATGAGGGCATCGGGATGTCATTCGGATTGGATAAATGCGGACTGTGACCTGCACAGGAACAGGCTCTGTGAAGAGTACAGGAACAGTGATGGGTGCAGAAACGGGCTCTCTGACGTGTGCTCTTGCTGGAGCAGGCATAGGTTCCATTACTTTTACAGTCTCTAAGATGCTTACTGGGACAAGTTTAGCGACTCAAGCCGACAAAAGGTGCTTTAGCCCGTACTGGAACATTGATGAGCACTGGAACCATCTCTGTAGCCATGAAGTGGGTAGTCTCTGTGGCCAGTAAGTGAGCCTTCTCCTCTTGAATGACCTTGGCTGGAATGGGAGCGGCACTATGAACTGGCTCCGAATTGGACTTGTGCTATGACCTCTGTCTGGACCTGGACTTGGGCTTTGAGATGGGTTCCGGAGCAGTAGCCTCCCTGTTGGCCTCCTTTTCTGCCACTGGAGGGGGCTCTGGAATGATTGTCTCCTTTTTGCCACAGGAGGGAGCTCTGGAGTGGTAGCCTCCCTTTTTAGCCATTGGAGGGAGCTCTGGAGCGGTTGCCTCCTTTTTGCCACTGGAGGGAGTTCTGGAGCGGTTGCCTCCCTTTTTAGCCATTAGAGGGAGCTCTGGAGTGGTTGCCTCCTTTTTGCCACTGGAGGGGGCTCTGGAGTGGTCCTCGTTGCTGCATGTATCTGGGTTAGTTCTCTGGAACTCTCAGCGTAATCACCCCCCCAAAAATTTTTTCTTGGGGTTGTTTCCTCTGGAAACCTCAGGACTCACCTCTTGCCTCATAATATACCTTGAGAGCTTCTCCGAAGTCCTTTTGGTTCTTTAGGCATGGGTGCGCCTTGCTGATGAGGCGCTCAGCGTATATACGTGCAGGGCCAGTTAACCAGTAGATCATGCACTGTACCCAAATGTCATTGGCAGGTTTTGGCTCCAACAGATCCTCATAAAACAGCCTACACTGGGGAAAGAAGCCATTCGGGGGGAATTCCACTCCGTCATAGGGTGCAGGAGTGTCCAAACCATATCGCTGCCAAAAGCATGGCGTGATGTGTATCCGGCCATCCTCCAATTCTCCCGCTCATTCCTGGTCGGGTGAAGCATTCTGTCATGTTGTTGTGGTTGTTCAGAACACATGTGCAGGAGAGGTGACAGTATAGTGAAACTCATTGTAGAGTTTATTTACACACTATATACACAATATACACTATATACACGCGGGAAGCTGAGGTACAAAAACGGCAT
>JAQMYM010000006.1:21645006-21657913 GCA_030014255.1 Parauchenoglanis ngamensis
TCTAATGTTTATCAGTACATTACAGAAAATAATGAACTTTATCACAATATGCTAATTTATTGAGAAGGACCTGTACTGCTGTCTCTGCGTGAGCACGAGCATCCTGCTGCTGAGCCAGCACGCGCACACACACACACACACACACACACACACACACACACACACACACACACACACCAGCTGAGGAAGGATCAGGATTTTCCTCTCATGCTGTGATGTTCTCTTTTCTTCATTCCTCTCATGCCTTCTTTATTCCTCTTTACTTCATCTCCTCTCCTCCTGTAACCCATCCCTCCTTCTTTATCCCCAGCCTGTCATCTGTGTTCCCTCCTTTATTCCTCCCTTTTGTATTTACTGCTTTTCACTACAGTGCTGATCATTAATCTCTATGAACCATGTTTCAGTATTACACACACAAACACACACACAGTTGGAGTTGAAGTGGTGTGTGTTTAATATAAGGCACGTGAGCGAGCGGTACATCACACACTGATCTTATTTACATTCACACTGCTCATTATTATAAAAAAACTAACACAAAAACAAAATGATCATAAAAGAGAAATGCATAGACCCTTAATAAACACTCTTATACAGGCGAGTGTGTGTTCATTAGTGTGTTCAGCTCAGTGAGTGTGTAAGACGATCAACAGTGTGTGTGTGTGTGTGTGTGTTAAATACACCATTAAAGCACCAAGACAAAGGCTTATTGGAGTTATTATTAATGCAGTTTAGTTCAAAAATAAGAAGAATTTTAAGAATTAAAAAAATATTTTAAAAAAGAAATAAAATGCCACTTTTGCACAGAAAATAAAATCCTCCATAAACCAACATGAAGTAGTCCAACGTCCATCTAACCACAGATTCAGAAACTCCAGAATGCTTTGAAATAAAAAACTAGTGACGTGAAAATTTCATATCAATTATATATTTAGTACTTTTAATGATCTATAAAAAAAAACAAGCTGCATCCCAAATACCACATACTAACACACTACACAGCATCATAACTGAACACACACACACACACACATTGCCATAGTTACAGTGAGTAGTGTGTATTTTGGGATGCAGGCATGAAGACTCTTAATGAGCTATTTTAATAAGCCGTCTGAGACACAGACATATTCATGATATTGTGTGTTCTGTGTCTGCAATATATTATATAATGTGTTATTATATAACAATTTATTATATAACTAGGTAATATCCTGAAAACCAATAATACAATATACTGCAATATCTAACAATATTTGATATCATTATAAATGTCTGATAAGATTGTTACTCGATTCTTTCTGAAAACAGATCTCTCATCTCACATTCGGAACAATTCCGCCGTGGCTTCATGAGTCAAAAAACAACATGATGAACGTTCAAAAGTACAGTTTCTGTAACGTTAAAAAGTGGGCGGGGCTGAGTAGCTTGATTACAAAAGGGGCGGGGCTAATTTCAGGGCCAGAAAAATGTAAACAGAATCCTGAACTGACTTAACGAGCGAGGTAATCTAGTGATGTGGAGAAAATTTGACCTCAGTGTCTTTAAAATGATTGAATTATTTTACTGCAAATAAATGTTATACATTACAAACTGCAACTTTAAATAAAGTAAAAAATGAGATGCTGCCAAGCTTGAAATAAATGTAGTGCTTTTTAAATTCAATTTTGAGATAATTAATATGGTGAGAAAATGTGATTAACTCATTTTTACTTTTATGAACATTTATATCAGCGTGTGCAATGCGTTTTTGGCACAGACTTGACAACACCAAAAAAAACCATCCTGAGAATCTTCATGACATTCAGACACATTAGAAAATTCAATAATTCAGAGACTGAATATTAAAAAAATCAGAGTTAAAGGATTTAAATATAAAAACATACAGCTGAGATCTCTCACTGAAAAACTGCAGTTTATTACAAATGATCGAAAAAGAGGTGAAAGTGGAACCGTCGCTCATCAGATGGGTTTGGACCTGAGGGGGACTGTGTGTGTGTGTGTGTGTGTGTGTGTGTGTGTGTTTGTGTGTGTGTGTGTGTGTGTGTGTGTTTCCTTCCTCCTCCTCACTGGTACCAGGGGGTCTTTCGGACCCAGCGCAGCGTGAAGCCGGCATCAGTGCGGATCTTGATGGACGCCGCCTCGGCCTCGCGCACCGTCTCTTTCACCGACTGCATCAGATTCTGAGCGTTGTGGACCAACATCTCCGTTGCCTACACACACACACACACACACACACACACCTCTCTGACACTCAGCAGACTTTGACACACGTTTATATTTATAATTTCTTTAATGAGGTGAAGTAAGAATCCACTGCTGATTCCTGAGCCTGTGACGGGAACGTGACGGGAACGTGACGGGAACGTGACGGGAACGTGTTCACTGAAATTGGGGCATTTGTTAGCTATCTAAATATTTAGTGTAATCATGAGCAACGTCAGATATGAAAATACCAGCCAGGATGCTGTAAAGGTTAAGAATAAGCACTAAGTGATCACAGGTTTTATTTTTATAAAGAGGAAACCACAGTCTCGTCCTTTTATGGTTTATATTGCCTGATAATTTGTTGGTGCAAAGTAACCAGAGTTAAATTTAATTTAATATTTAAATATTATTTGTGCATTAGTGACACTGACACAAATATTAACATGTATCATAAAAATCCATTTAGAAATATTTTGTAGATATTTTAATTTTATTCATCACTTCCAGGAAAAGAGCAGTGTGATTAACTCGATCAAACTGATCTAATTAAATGGAGTGTTCATGCCCCACCCTCCTGGGGGCGTGTCTTGCTGTACAGTTTTAAGTTCATTATAAGTAAACGTTGTTCATCTGTGTGTTTTTGTCCGCATGTCTTCACTCACACACACACACACAGTTAATTTTCCAGCTGAGAATAATGTTTGGAGTTTGTTGATGAGGAAGGGGGCGGAGTTTGTGGGAGTCGGCGGCTTTGCAACTTTTCAGGGGAGAGATTTCTGACTCGGAGCTGCTCAGTGTCGGAACGCCGCTGCGTCTGACGGGGACTGCTGGACAATTCCGTCTGTATACGCCATCTCCATCAATGAGTCAGTAAAATGTGTTCTGCTTATTTAGCCAGTTAGCTAAGATAATTACTGGCAGGCTTGTTGAGACTGGGCGGGGCTGTGGCATATCTCAAATGCTATTGGCTGTAAATCAGTCAGGCTCCGGGGAACCACAGGGTTCCATCACGCAGAACCAGAACTCCAATTTTTAAAGTTAATGAGCTTTAATGATGAAACATCTATAAAATAAATCTGCACTGTTTGTGTGTGTGTGTATTTATAGTGTGAGAAGCTGCAGCTGACCTGCTCAGACTCCTCCTCACTGATGTTGGTACGTCCGAGCATGGTGGCCTTCACTGTGGAAAGAATCTTCAGCTGAGTGCTGATGGTGGGGATACGCTCACACACCTACCCACACACACACACACACACACACACACACACACACACACACACACACACACAGAGAGAGAGAGACAACATCAATTACACTTAAACACATGGAGTGTATTAACTGAGACTGCAGTGATGTGTGTGTGCGTGTGTGTGTACCTGCAGCAGGTTGGTTCGGATACGTTTATCCGTGCACTGCTTAGCCACCTCCTTAGCGAGGCGTGTGACCTCGTCTGAAGCTTTGGCGATGTCTTTAGCACACTGGATGAGAGCGCGCTTGTTCCCGCTGCCTCCTCGCACCAGACGAGACATTTCTGCCATCAGCAGGGCCATGCGCTTCGCCGCACCGATGATGTCATTACCCTACAAACACACACACACACACACAAGATAAAGATCACACAGGCTTGTACTTTCATGCTGATCTTCAGTTCATGCTAGAGCACACACTCTCACACACACACGCACTCACGCACGCACTCACGCACGCACTCACGCACGCACTCACGCACGCACTCACGCACGCACTCACGCACGCACTCACGCACACACTCACGCACACACTCACTCGCACACACTCACTCGCACACACTCTCACACACTCACACACACTCTCTCTCGCACACTCTCACACACTCTCTCTCTCTCGCAATCTCTCTCTCTCTCACACACACACACACACTCTCTCACACACACACTCTCTCTCTCGCAATCTCACTCTCTCACACACTCACACACACTTGGCGCATTTGTTTCTTTCTGTTTTTTAGCTCACTAGATTTGCATCCTGTGTGTGTGTGTGTGTGGACTGAAATTTGACTAACAATCATCTTGTGGTTTGATCTTTCACTTGCAAATAGTACTGGTCTCTTTATGTGCTTTGTGCCTTTTTCGTTTATTCATAATGAATCCGACTTTTAGGATGCAAACAATTAGAGGTAGATTTAAAAAATTAAAGCTGTAATTTTGGCTTATTCACACACCTTCAGCAAGCGCTGTATCCTGATCAGGGTTACGGTGGATCTGCAGCTATATCTGGGGACTATAGTATCTATATTGTGATAAAATCGCCGGTGCCAACAGTATTTTTATAACAGCGCATTCTGGAGTTTATCCCGGGAACGCTGGGTGTGAGAATGGGAATAAACACCGGATGGGATGCTGGTCCATGGCAGCTATTCTAGCTATAATAAACAGTCTTTCCCTCACCAGCCATGTTACAGAAACTGCAAAATTTAAACTTTAAAAAAAAATAAAAATAAAAAAATACATCCAGCGAACAGGTCCCTGTGAATGAGCCGTTGCTATAGAAACGATATTGGATTAGAATGAGTGCCTTAATATAAACCCATGAGTTACAGAAAATGAATCGCCACCTTCCGACCAATCAGAACGCAGAATTCAACAGTGTCGTGTTGTAAACTGTGTGTCTTTGTTTGCGTGTGTGTTTGCTTGCAGCACTGCGTGTCGTGCAAGAAGCCGATCGAGCCCGAGGCGCAGCGCGTGTCCTACGGCGAGCACCACTGGCACGCCGAGCCTCAGTGTTTTCAGTGCTCGGGCTGCTCCAAGTGCCTCATGGGTCAGCGCTTCATGGCCCTGCAGGGGAAACTGCTCTGCTCTGTCGAGTGCAAGAAGAAGGTCCTGGCGTCTTAGAGCTCCACGACACGTCATCACTTCATAACCACTGGCTTCATAACCACTGGCTTCCCCTTTAACTGTTCCAAGTTGTTTTCAGCAAGCACTTCTTGTTGTTATTGTTTTTCTTTCTCTTAATTCTGCCTTAGCTGGATAAGAAGGTAAATATTCACACAAGTTCTTTTGCATTCGGCAGCCTGCAGGTAGGCAGCGGTACAGTAAATGTAAATCAGCTGAGCTTCAGTAACGGCCCGAGGCTCCGCCCACACACTGTACGACACACAGGTCTACGTCCTGCTGCTGTGTTCCGACCCGAAACTCAGTATTATACCAATTCTAAACCTTCCGGATTCTGCGTCATTTTTTTTTACGATCACTAAAATTGCACTTTATTTAGATTTTTGTTCCACTGTCCTGGATTTGTAATAAATAAATAGCTTGCAAGAGAAATTGTGGGCATTTGTCCTTCTTGTCGTCTGATCATTTAAAAAAAAAAAAAAAAAACCTAACTGACTAGTCTAGCCTCTCTCTGGGATCAGCTTGATTATTCTCCATGATGCTGACAGTGACGAGGAGGTTGTTTTGACATTCTGTAGCATTGGAGGCAGAAAAAATCAAGAGAATTTGAGCTACGTGTGCGAATTGAACGAATGCATCTGCGGTTAAAGCGAGATCTCGCATTATGTAGCGGTGAACATCCCAAAGATACACACGATGTTATTTTGGCAGTGAAATATTTTCCATTCAGCATGTCGTTAATCTCGTATTCGTTTGCTAGCAAGACTAAATAAGGCTAACAAGACACGTTGTCCAAACATTGTTTTTTAATGGTTTGCCCCAACTTGCAACCTGATTGGTTGAGAAATGAAAAAAAAAAACGCATTCATTTGCTTAAAAACAGGATTTCTTGGATACTAAAAAGAATTTGTGTATATAGCCTTGAAAATCATATGAACTTTTTAGAGTCTTAATACAGGAATAATATTTAGGAATATTCTTTGTTTCATGATTCTCGATAGAACCTTTAAGGATTGCTGTAGAAGGCTGAACCACAGAACCTTTAAAAGAAGCTAGATGGCATATTTCTATGTACAAATCCAGCAATATAACTCTACACACTCTTTGCATCGTCGTGTGACGTTCTGGACTCCTCATATACTACAGTAGGTTCTTCAAAGGTTTCTTGGATGGTTCCAAAAGTGGGAAACGTTTATGAAAGGTTGTGACCTGGTTTTCTGACAGTACAGTACATAATTACATGATGTTTGGTCTATTTTATAATCAACGTCCTTCAGTCTTGGTACATGCTGCAGGTTCACTAAAGCTAAAGACAAGCATGCGCCCCGTCGTCAGGCCCTCCTGGAAAAAGGCAAGCACGCTCTGCTGTGTTCCGACACGAATGTGGAAACCCGTACAATTCAAGGAAGCCCGTTTCTTATGAGCTGCTATTGTTTTTTTAGTGGCAGCCGGCTGAAGAGCGTGACGCCATTTCCTGCAGCTTACCTCTGTGTGTAGAGCGCTACGAGGCTCGCCCTTCAGCCCCTGTCCCCTCAGATCACCCCATATATTACAGGGCGGAGTTTTCCAGGAGGGAATTCTTTCCTTCGATGTCATCCGCGCACCAATTTGCATGGTGGTTTCCGTGCCAAGCGCATTACCACACACACACACACACACACACACACACAGCAGAACTCACTCACCCTCCTGAAACGGTCGCTTTGCTCTCCTGCTCCTGCTGCTCTCGGGTTAAACGATGTGCTGATTTGCCTGTGGTCACCTCGGACGACGAGAACCAGATGCAAAGCTTTTCTGCCGTACTGGAGGGCTAGCGCTGTAGAAAGGCTGATCAAGGGCCACACATACACTCACACACACACACACACATACACAGCTGAATTCTGAAAAAATCTGCGCTAGTCATTCGAAAGAGTTCATAACACTATGGATGATAATAGCATGGCGTAGTATTAATACACTTAGCATAACGTAGTGTCCTTGGAGAAAGTCATTCTGGATTCTGATTGGTCAGGAGGCTTTCTATAAGAGCAGCTGCAAATCACGTGTTTATATTAATTATGTTACACATGTAAATATGTTGCAAAACGTGTGTGTAATCGACGATATGGTGACGTTTTCTATAAGGAATTTTTTTATTTAACATTTCTGTAAGGAGTCTCCAGTGTCAGCGCTTTGAAAACTGTAATGTTTCCAGGTTTGTGGCTAATTTGTAACGTTTTATTTTTTGTTTTTTGTAATTAGCTGAGGCTGGCGAGAGAACAGCAAATATAAAGCAAGTGAGAAGAGGTTCTAATATTAAATGTAACTAGAAATTGATAAAAAAAAAAAAAAGTACAAAATATTGTTCTTTAATTTAAAAAATGTAACTTATTGGCTAATTGTTGTGGAATAAGTTAAACCAAACACTTTGGGACTTTACCGTTGTAACGTTAACCCTAGGAGGTTGATTATTTTCCTAAAACAGAATACAATGTTATGTTTTATTCCTCATTTAACGGGTCATGAACAGATTTCACTCTTTACCTTCTGACCCCTGGTCTCTATCTGCCCCAGCAGTAGTAACTGATCCTTACTCGTACACATAAGTGGTGTACAGAAACAAAGACGGGAAGGTAAAACGTCACATTCTCCTGTTACCAGCGCATACTTTCCCTTATTAATCATCAGTGTGTGTGTGTGTGTGTGTGTGAAATCGGTCAGCTTGGTGTGCTACAAACCACTGCCTGAAACTTCAACTGAGCTGAAGACAACAAATGAATAAACTGAGCTGTTTACAAATGAATATAAAGCTTCTCCTATATGCTTCCTATAAGTTCTCCCATATGGGTTCCTTCCAAGCAATCGCACCAATGCTGAACCTGTCCTGCACATCAACGACTCTTTTTATTTAAAACTGAACAAACCCTCAGTTTTAAAATTAGTCTCCTGATCAAACACTTGTCTTCATGCAATAGTTATTACAGTCCTGGAAGCAGCGATGGATGGAGTGATGGATGGATGGATGACACTGTTAGAGTTACAATTACTTCCAGTGCTTTTAGGTTCCATTGCTTGTTTCTCAAAGAGAAATATCCTAGAAGCTTTTTTTTTTTGTCCTAAAGGTCCAAATAGAACCTTCCAAATAGTCCCGCTAGGAGTAAAACAAGCGTTTCATTGACAAAATGTTCCAGGTAGAACCTCTTAGTCAAGCTAGAGCCCAAAACATCCCATAAACACCTGCCTTACATGTATTTGTTACCGAAGTTATATCTATAACTTACGGTTCTTCACTTTGTCCCTCTATGAGAACCTTTAAAGACGCTGTAGAATCCTATACATTCCTATACCATCCTAAACGGTTCCAAGTAGAACCTTTTATTCAACCTAGAAGCGTTAAAATTCAAAACAGTTTTTAAATAGTGTTCCAAGTAAAACCTTTCAACCCCTGCCTTACCCATATTTTCTGCCCCATGCATGTCCTTAAGAAAGGTTAATCTAGAACCCTTAAGTGTTCCTTGGTTGGGCTGTCTGGGAGAAGTGTTGAAGGTTCTGTGTAAAATACAATGGTTCTGTTTCAGAAAAGGAAGCAAGCTGTTTAGTAAGTTAAAGCAAGAAACTATCTTGAGGAACTAAGAGTTCTTCATGTCCCTCCTGACATTTTTAGAGAAATGGTTGTATCTATCACAAGGTTCCAACTAGAACCTCTTAATAAAACTAGATCCTAGAGCCATTTTAAAAATTGTAAGGAACCCTTAAAGGTTCAGTGTAGAACCCTATAAAAGTGGATTTCTTCATTCAAATAGGTGCTAAGTAGAACCTCTGTAGTAATCTAGAATCTTTAACTACCCAGAGAACCCTCTTTTATTACTCTTCAGCATTTGCCTCATACATCTTTTACTTTTGTAAGTGCATTCTTGGGAAAAAAAAATCTGAAACTCTTTAGGGAACACTTCAAAGGTTATTTGCGACATTATTTCCGAAGATAAGAACCCTTAACTCTTAAAGAACCCTTGAGGAACCATTTTGCTCTTCAAGTGTGAACTTTTGCAGCAGTATTTCTGCAGGGGGCGCTCTTCCATACTTATAAACAAATTTAATTTAATTTTTTTTTGATCATCTCAAGGTTTAAACCATTTGTTAGGAAGTGATGAAGTGTGTCTGGAGGGAGCAGCTGCTGTGTTCAGGACACGCCCAGATGGTTCAGGTCAGATAGAGAGGGAGGAACGTGTGGAGAACTGTCTGCAGAGAGCCAGGGAGAAAACCAGGTGAGGAAATGGGCGTGGTTTTGCATGGCTTGACGTGGGCTGAGGAATAAACATCAGCTGGCTCTGCCTCAGAGGAACCCGACTCAGCCTCCACGTTTCTGCTTCATGAAAATCACTCCGTTGCTTGCTTTTTAATCAGAACCGTCTCAGACTTTTGTGCTGTTCTCTCAGAGCATCTGCTGAATGCTGGAAGTTCAGCGTTCTTCTTTCATCTTCCTTGAATCTACCCATACCCCACTGAGGCTGGAAGAACATCAATAACACCGGCGAATAGTAAAAGCAGGTCTGTGGAGCTTCAGCGAGTCCACGTTCACGACACTGATGCGTCCCAGGTCTCAATGACCTGCTGCAAAAGGAAAACAGAAATAATACGTGAGCTGCGTGTGTTCCTTTCGATCAGAAGCACGGTGTTTATGGGAGGCGTTTAGGGAATGACTCACGCCGAGGTTCTGTCTGATGGCCTGGGCACGCTCGCTGAGTGGAGATGTGAGCCGAGGCCTGGGGGAAAGCTGGCGCTGCACACACACTTTACATAATAGCTGCAGTTTCTTTCCCCTGAGCGCCATCCAGTACGCACACTCCACTTTTATACTCCTCTTCTACACTCCACTTTTATACTCCTCTACTATACTCAACTTTTATACTCCTCTACTATACTCCACTTTTATACTCCTCTTCTACACTCCACTTTTATACTCCTCTACTATACTCAACTTTTATACTCCTCTTCTACACTCCACTCTTATACTCCTCTACTATACTCCACTTTTAAACTCCTCTTCTACACTTCTCTTTTATACTCCTCTTCTACACTCCTCTTCTCTACTCCACTTTTATTCTTCTCTTCTATACTTCAATTTTATACTCCTCTTCTACACTCCAGTTTTATACTCCTCTTCTACACTCCTCTTCTATTTTACTCTTTTATACTTCTCCTCTACACTCCACTTTATTACTCCTCTTTTATACTTCTATACTCCTCTTTTACACTCCTCTTTTATACTCCTCTTATATACTTTATACTATTCTTCTACACTCTTCATCTATACTTTTTACACTCCTCTTCTACACTCCACTTTTATACTCCCCTTCTATATGCCCCTTTCTACTCCTCTTCTACACTCCTCTTTTATACTCTTCTTCTACACCATTTTTATACTCCTCTTTTTACTCCTCTTTTATACTCGTTTCTACACTACTTTTATTTCCATTATTTTGGGTTCATCCTGATCTGTGGCTTACAGAGGAACCTGTCCAGCATCATCTCCCTCTCTGTCTTTCTCCTTCTTTCTCTCTCCATCTTTCCTTCTCTTGCTGTATCTCTCTCCTTGTCTCTCTCTTTCTTTTTCCTTCTTCCCTGCTGTCTGTCCTTCTGTTTGTGTCTTTGTTTCTCTCACCTTATTTCACCCTCTATTTATATCCATTTGGTCTCTTTCTTGCTCTCCTTGTCTCTCTCCCATTTTCTTTGTCTGTCTCCTTCTCCCTTTCTTTCTCTCTTTCACCCCTCTTTCTCTCTCTCTCTCCTTCTCTATCTGTCCTTTTTGTCTCTCTTTCTTGCTCTCCTTGTCTCGCTCACCTCCTTTTCTTTATGTCTGTCTCTCTCCTTTTCGTATCTCCTTCTGTCTCTCTCTCCTTCACTAACACTGTTCATACTCCTTCTTTCTCTCTCTCACTCTCTCTGCTTCCTTCTTTCTACTTCTCTCTCATACTCACTTTCCTTTCTGTTCTGTTAACTACTTTCTACACATTCTCTCTCTCTCGCTCTCTCTCTCTCTCGCTCTCTCTCTCTCTCAGGGATGAGCCGCACCCTGCTGCACAGATACCTGTCTCAGTACGTGGTTTAGGATTCATAGCTCATGTGTTTTCCAGATTCTTAAAAAAAAGATTTTTTTATCAGCAGGGAGGAGAGCACAGGAGAGATACTGAGGAAGGAATAATACACCCTGTGTCTTGCTGTTAAACGAAAATAATCAACTACAGGGTGTGACCCTGCATAAAGTTGATTATTTTCCAACAACTGCACATCCCGAAGTGTTTAATTCCCCTCTTACCACAGCAATTTGTCAAGAATTGCAATTTTCTATTTATTAATAGAAGTGCCGACACTGGAGACGGCTTCCATAAATATTCTGAATAAAAAACACAAAATGTGTCAGTATTTGTCCATTCAAATCACCAGGGGAAAAAACCCCACAAAATACTCTTTCCAGTCATTACAATCTTATACAAAGCCTCTACCAAGCAACAGACATCTGTTTGAATTCATCATAAGCACACGGAAACGTCATCAATCCAGTTTTGACGCAGTTTTGAGATCGCGTAAGTTAAAGACTGACACTCCTCTTTACACCCGCTGGCATTTTCAGCGTTTTGGAGCAACTGATAAAATTCCAAAATGGACATAGTATTTTAAAGACATAAGCTTTTCTCATAACTGTTGGGTCATTAAAGAATGTTAAAAGGACATAAGCCAGGCTGAGTGCTCAGTAATGAGGCCCTGAAGCCATGACAGGAGGAGATCATTAACGCTCGGAGGGTTCACTCACATACACAGCGTTCAGTGTGCTCGGTCCCACAACTTTTCCAGTTATAAAGAGATTCGACTCTGAATCGACTCACCTGCAGGAAGTGAACCCATCATGCCATTTGTTTTGAGTTGCAACATTGAAAATTTTAGTGATTTTCGGGAGATTTGGTGAACAAAAACCACAAATGTTTTAAATAATTATCGATTTGTTTATTTAGCGCATGCGCCATGTTTTTTTTGTGCTCAGGTGACCTTTTTCTGTCACTGCATTTCTGTCCGAATGAACAAGGATGGTTTATGAGCATCTTTTCATCCTTACATGCTCCTTAACCAATGTTTTTTTTTCTCTCTCTCTGCTTACATGCAGTTTGAACCCAAACCAAGCAGGGAACGAATCAAAAGAATCAAATTCACTCTGATTCAGTTCAGACTTGACAAACGAACTGACAGGATCATGAGAACGGGAAGGTCCTGGTGGCCAGAGAGTTCTCCAGGACACCATTTTCCACCTGATTATGATATAAAAATAATGTTTCAACAAGAAATGAATCAATCATTTGCTTGAAACTGCAAACCTTGCTGCTTCTCAGCACCGCACTCGCACCGCCTGCTCTGGTTAACAAGGTTGTGTTACAGTTTCCGCTTCCTGCCATTGTACACGGTCCTGTTTCCCATCTCTCCACGCTGGAAGGAACGGGTCACGTCCAAATGTGCATACCGTCCCTTTGAAACACGCTCCAAAATGGAAAGAAATACACTCTCATCAGTCATTGAGAAACTGTTATCCTCTAACCCATAACACATCTACAATATTGAATACACTGTACTGGTGTGTGTGTGTGTGTGTGGTATTTTTATACCACTGCTGATACAGAGCGTCCCAGAGCCTCAAGCCTCACTTTTCACAGAAATGACCAGTGGAAGGGAAGCAAACAAACACCAAACTGTGTGATGTTCCATGAATAAACAGATTCCCTCACTAGCTGGAGTGTGTGTGTGTGTGTGTGTGTGTGTGTGTGTGTGTGTGTGTGTGTGTGTGTGTGTGTGTGTGTGTGTGT
>JAQMYM010000006.1:21724588-21742952 GCA_030014255.1 Parauchenoglanis ngamensis
ACTCCTCGATCTTTCACATACACACACACACACACACACACACACACACACACACACACACACACACACACACTCAGTAACTGGTTGTACTTCTCTCTTCACATGAATGCAGCCCCTCCTCTCTCTCATTCAGCTTCAAAAGTATTGGCACCCTTCTTTAGAATGAGCAAAAATGATTCACATTTTCTATGAAAACATCATAAGAAGCTGCTTACCTTTCATCTGGCCAAAAAGGATTTTTTTTTTACTTAAAAAAACTAATTTAAAAAAAAGTTTGTTTGTTTGGTTTTTTTTATGCAAATTGCTAACCTTTAAAAATAAGAAGATGATATAAAATCTATTTGTCTTCCACCAATGTAGGGAAAAAATAAAGAGCTATAAAGTCATCTTCATCATCATCATCATAATTATAATGTTATGACAGGTTTAAATATATAGTTAAAGTTATTTTCTTTTATTTAAATGATTTATTTATCCCCCAGCCCGACATGGCCAGGGATTCTCTCTCTGACCCCCACAACCAGCCAACATGTAGCATTTTAAAATAAACACAGTACAGCTGACTCAGCATAAAATATGGAAATATGAGATACACTGCCAACTAGTGGCTACTTTCAAACATTACAGTTAAATAGCTGCTTTGTAATTAAGCGCAGCTTATTATTATTTATATGGCTTTAAAAAGAATAGTGACATGTGTTACAATGTGATTATAACTTATTATTATTATTATTATTATTCACTTTTTTAAACATTATTAGATTTTGTATATTAATATGAACAGTTAAAAAGCCATCTAAACACAGTTGTATGTTATGATTATGGACTTAGTGAATGAATCGCAGCTCAGTAGCAGTTATGAGGTTATATACACTGCATGGCCACTATAATAAACCCTGCTGCCTCCGTTAGCACTCTGACAGTTCTGCTGATTGTCACAGAGCTCTAAAAGCCCTAAAACACCATGGATGTACATCTTTTATTAGCCGGGTTTCTCGTGATCTCGGGTTATTTATGTCATTATCAAGGCATAACAATCTCTTGTGATGAGTTAATTAATTTGGGTTTTTTGTGATCTCAATAAAATTGTGTCATTATCATGAAATAACGAAACATTGTTTTCCCGCGATAACGACATAACTTTTCGACATCTCGAGATAACAAATCTCAGTTTTCCTGAAAGCATCACCGAGTCGTTCAGTGCAGAAAGTCAAGTCAGGAGAGCAGGAATATACTGATCATGAATACTGCGTATGTTTCTGTCCAGTCGAGGCCTGATGCAGCTGAAATCGCTTGCTTTCCTGATGTTACAGTGTTCACATCAGTGTGCATCATTTAAAAGCCAGTTAGCCTTATCGACTGAAACCGAGCCTGAGTGTAAAACTACTGTGAATTCATGGCCTCTTAGGGCTTCCGTAGTTTTTGTAACCCTAGCTGTAATACTGTGTAAGGTTATGATGTGATGAAACACAACATCCACACAGCTTCTAAAACAGAAGCTCACTCTGATATGTAAATTATTTATTTATGTCTGTTCATCTACGCATGCCATGTGATCTCAGGAGGCCTGTGCACTGGGAGAACAATCACACACAAACACAACCTGGGCCAAGACAATAAACGCCTCGGAAATAAGGACAATACTGGATTTAACAAACATCATCATCACAATTTTACTCACTTTTAGGTGGATTAAAAAAACCCCAAAAGTTTCTACAAAAAGTATAAATGGCCTTTACATGGCCAGCGATGCTTTCAGGCTGTCACGCCCTGCTCCGATTGTAGCCACGCCCCCAAGTACAGCTTCGAGCTGTGATTGGACAGTGGTTGCATTTCAGTGTGACATGATTGCAGTGCAGCGATGAGAGTGAAATCCAGTGGAACAGGGAGTTAAAGTCACTCCTGACCTTCACTGAGAGATGAAGTGACGAGAGGACAAAGCAGTGAAGCTTCTGCTTTTCAGTGTGGGACGTTTCCTGTACGTCACCGATGAAAGGTAATTCAGCCTAGCATGCGTATCGCATTTCACATAAACACAACCACACAAAGGAATACAAAGCAGCAGCGGTGTGGTGGGTGATATTCACTCCTGACACACATTCAGTGTTTATTTCTGAACAAAAGCAAGCCTCTGCTGCTGGTCTTTCTCAGGAGAGATGAAGCAGTGTGTCACTAATGCACAACACTGTCGGTGTGCTGCGTTCCAGCGCTTCCCTCCTGTACACGCCTCTTTATAATGTCTGGTAAGGACTCTTTCTCAATGAGTTTGCTGACTTTTTTTGCTGTTAAACAGCATAATGCCAGTTCTGGATTTAACAGACTGAAGGATAAGATCTGATCAGATTCCAGTGGAGTTCGCTGACATTAAACAGCTCATGGAGACCAATCTTACTGGAACAGATCCTGTTTAACAGGGTTTATTTTCAAAGTGATCATTATGGTATTTACAAATAAAATACAAAAAAATACAAAACCTGCATTTTGTGTTGCCTTTTACATAGCAGGGATGTGAGTAAGATTGGAACCCCAAACCTGCTCCGCTGGCCAAGTCCTGAGCTCTCAGACCTGCTGTGGGAATTCAGGGACGATTGGATAAAGTCCCACTTTTCACCCCCAAAAAAAAGCAGAATTAACACATTATTTTGGCTGAAGGTTTCTTCATATTCACACTTTTGGCTGTCTAAAGTCAAGTCTTAGACATGAGCACAGCTTTGGTCTTCCTGTCGCTCTCCACAGCTGGGTATGAGCCTCAAACGTACCATACATTACAGTTAATACCGTATACAGATATACACACTGATTGCACCTCAGTCCAGCCCTACAGCAGTGCAGTGGTGGAAGGGAAATGCAGGAATAACGCTCATTTCCTGTTCAGTGACGGCGCTAAAGCTTCACAGAGACCCTTCTTTCATGCTGAAATGCTAATTGTAAGAAAAACCGACACCTCTAAGAGTGTACTGATCACGTGACGTGATGTGAGGCGGACAAAAGGAGTTTAAAGACGCTCTACTGGCAGGCCGACTGGGCGTGGTTACCCAGAATTCCCAGCACCGCTCATCAACACGCCTAACGCCTTTCCAGTGTAGTCCGGTTCACACGGCGCTACTGCTTCCACGGAATCTGATCTGAATAGAGGTTCCATTTCCATAACACAGCTAATAAAGGACGTGCTGTAACCTCCTGCGGCACCTCGCTGTTTAACAGGCTTTATAAATTATTATTGGCCACACAAACAGGCCTCTGTGTTACGCTTATTTATTAACTCGAAAGAGAAAAAGTACAAAAATAAGAATCTATATTGTAGTGAGGAATAAGCGTCATTCTCCATCCACTCCCCTCGTAAAGCCGTACACTGAGTGATCATGAGAGTCACACCGCAGCTGAATGTGCTCAGTAATGCCTTGTGTATTGGCTGAAGATGCAGATGGTTCAGAGCACCGACTCCTCACACTGACCACACGGGTGGAGCCCAAATCCTACAAAACATATTTATTTTCCTTCCTGGGAAGCTTTTACACACACACACACACACACACACACACACACACACACACACACACACGCACACACAGAGAGAGTTCCCACAAGTCCGTGTCATCAATTAGA
Source organism: Parauchenoglanis ngamensis (assembly GCA_030014255.1). Classification (NCBI taxonomy): domain Eukaryota; kingdom Metazoa; phylum Chordata; class Actinopteri; order Siluriformes; family Auchenoglanididae; genus Parauchenoglanis; species Parauchenoglanis ngamensis. Next base: position 21,728,195 of record JAQMYM010000006.1, read on the forward strand.
CAGAAATATTGTAAATATAATATTATATAAATATAAACATTCTCCTGCATTCAGTCCTATTGAGATGTTGGTCAATGGACAATTTACTTCAAGTGCAATTTGAATTCAGGTTTGTGTTACATGTGGATCAGCTGGAGGATTATACATCACTTACCGTTCCCAGTGTGAGCTGCGTGTCCTCGTCTCGCGCTCCTCACACTCACTGCTTCAGCACTGCACTGCACGAGCTCACTAACAGTCATCATCATCATCATAAACAAAATAATAATAATAATAATAATAGCACTTTATACTACTGCTATGAATACTAATACCAAAACTGCCACTCAGGCTATTAGCACTAATACTGTTACAAACACGCTTCTATTCCTCATGCTACTCCATACTGCTGCGAGTACTGTAAATACTCCCACTAATAATAGTAACAAACCCATAAATTCATAAACAGCTAAATAAAACCCTGAATAGTAATCTGGGGGCTTCTGCGATGTCTGGCAGCTTTTTTACGTTCTATTGCAAAACAAACCAGATTTCGGACAAAACTCCATCACGCAGATATCACTATGTCCCGCGTGTAATGGTGCACACGCTGCCTGAGCCGCGGCTCACCGCGCTCTTTAGCACGCTTCACTGCTCTTTATACTAAATCCTTTCTGGAAAATCTTTCCATTTCATTCTTTTTGAAGACTTTTGTGCAGCTCTGGATTTCGTGACGTTCTCTCCACAGGTCACGTTACGGAAGGGACAAGCTGACAGTAACACTGAGAAAGTAACTCAGTAAATACATCTTAACCCTGATCTCATCATTACATCATATTACTTACATAAACACGCATCTTTTTCACTGCTGTGAATTAGAAATTCCACGCTTCAGTTCACAGCAATTCATTTCCGCGTAATGATTTAATCGCCACTCTTAACCGCTCTGGGCTTTAAGTAAAAAGAGTTAGTTACCGAGTGAAACGCTATTGTGAGAAGTTTCTGATTTAAAAGACATTTTAGAGTTTAACTGTTGTGTTGTTTTGCGGCAGAAACTGTAATAAAACAGAAGAAACTGCGGGTAACTGAAGGCTTTGCGGGAGAATAAACAGTGCCTGCTGCCTTTCTTTATACTCGGCTTTAACGTCCCTCGATCTCATGGTCCTGTTCGTTGTTAGCGTGCTGATCGGTGTGGAACACAGAGCAGCGTGTGCACGTGTCACGTCAGCGTGTCTTTCAGGCGTGAGTGAAACAGCGCAGATTTCCATCATGAGTGAAAACACAAACGCACGGAATCACAGCCGACTTTATTGTTGTTGTAAATACAAAATAAAATCATGTACATGACCTTTACGTCCCACTTGTACAGGAAATATTTACTGTAATGGCATGTGAGGGTAGAAAATAAGTCCATAAACACAGAAACGTTTATAATACGCACATGAGCTCAACGTAAAATCAACGTAAACAACAATAACAACGCGTAAAGTGTGAACACGGGAAATGACTGGAGTTTCGCTCGTCCTGAATGACGCCGTCACTGGTACAGGTCTGAGCACTATACAATAATAAACAGCAGTTCATCTCCAACTTTAGCTTTAGCTTACAGCTAGCTAGTTTTACATGTCTTACTGACTCATCTGTGAGCGATTAGCAGGAGAACCAGCAGAGGAACCTGCAGAGGAACCTCACTTACTTTCAATATTTAAATCTGCATGACAGTACACTAAAACCAAAATCTCTCCTCATTTAGCATCGAACTAAATCATGTTCATCAGCATGCTAATGGCTTTTCTGCTTCATTAACAGTAGAAGAATGAAACAAGGCTAGGTCATCACCGCCACTTCTCGCTGTCGTGAGCTCAATCGTCTGTTTGGTCTGTTCAGTTTGGTGAGAACCCAGTCGCTGAACTCTAGAACCAGGTCCTAATGGGTGGAACCAGAGAACCATCTGGAGTGAAGGACCTCAGCTCAGAATCAGAAGAGAAACTCTTAAAATGAAGGTTCCTCAGAGGTTCTTTACATGTTTAACACTTCGAGCTGGAGGGACACAGAAGAGAGAAGACCTGCTGTAGGGTTCTCCCTTTAAAGGTGGGACAAACTGAAGAACCTGCTAAGGTGTGTGATAGTAGAGTACATCCTAAAGCACTCGGAATATAACCTGAAATGGGCGTGGCCTTCACTCAAAACCGATGAGACTTTATCTCCCAAACGAGTGAAATGAAGAAAGAAATGGACAGATGATTGGCGTGAAAAAAGAAAAAAAGCTTTCTCAAAGGTTCTTTCTTACAAACACTCCCCTTAGCATGTGTTAAGTTTGTGTTAGCTAGCCCCGCCCACTTATTTATTAGCATTTGAGATTAAGAAGCTCATGAAATCCACGAGCAGCACTTAATGGAGTCAGTGATGTTGTTTATGCTCCACGCTGGTGATAACGCGCGTGATGCTCTCCGCACTCCAGCTCATTAACATCTTCACACCAAACTGAAGACACCAAGCGGGGACGTCCTCGCACCCACTTTGCAACATGTGGCTTCACACACATTCGGCTTCTCATCATCATCATTCTCTGTTTATTAGAAATGTTATGTTTAGATTAACAGCAAGCGTTAGCCACTTAGCAATATAGCATCCTAGGGGTCAGTCCATGCCAGGGTGCCAGCTGAATTCATTACATCCAGTTAGCTAAATCTGTGGATGAACATAGTAAGCGGTGCTAAGCTAACCAAAGATTTATTTTGAAATATTTTAAAACGTTACAATTCCAGACTCATCACAGTGCTAAATATTTTAAGGAAAAAGTGTTAATAAGCTGCATTACACTGTTAGCTAACAAGATTAGCCATGTTTTCATCCCACTAATATTAGCTAGCATTAAATGTTTATAAAATGATTTACTCCGTATCAGATACACTTATTAGATATGAAATCAGCACATCCTGAGCAACGTCCAGTTAGCTAAGCCTGAACCGCAGTAGCTAACGCTTATGGATGGATGAACATAATAAACAAAGAAGAAACTGGAAAAAAAAAAACCCAAACACCGGTAAATCTGAAGCTATTCATTATTGTTTTTAAACACACACTCATTGCTGTGTATATTATATTATACTCAACTGAATATTTGGAAAAGCGTTAATGCAATGTGTTATGCTAGCACTGTTTGCATCTAGGTAACATTAGGCAGGTTTTTTGAAAGATTATTAATGTGAGTTTATAAAACATTCTCCCGGTTCCTTATTAACCCTGACTGAGTAAACACAGCGATGACAGTGCGTACAAATGTAACATCACGTTAAACCTGTTCTTTGCTTGATAATAATATCATCATCAGGAGGAAGCTTTTTATTGTTCAGAATAAAATCTGTATTATCTTAAGAAAAAAAAGCATTCTTGAGGTTATCTTGCTGTTAGCGACCAAGCGTAGCCATTTGTCCATCGAGCTAACATTAGCTAGCGAACCAGCTCGTAGCCAGTAGGTCAGGTTCTGTAGTTAAATGTAAACTTGGATTATTTCTGTCTTTTACTGAATAAGAACTAAATAAGAACACATCGCTAACATCCAGCCAGCTAAACTACTGTAGCTAATACATATAACTGTCTGGAGAAACACAAGAAACAGAAAATAACACAGTAAATAAAACATTTTACAACTTCAAACACAAACACAGGTTCACTGGCGCTAGTATGGTGGCGTTAGCTAGCAAGAGTAACAATAGGTACATTTCCATCTAGCTAAATGTTAGCCAGCTAGCCTGCAGCCTATGTCTGTGGTAGTTAATCAAAAACATGAATAAAGATAAAGATGAATGTATAAAGGTGTTTAAAGAGTAAATCACAGAACTAAGGCAACATCGATATTTAGCAAGTTTGCTTCCTAAGATTATTCTTCCTGTTTGTATTTATTGGATTTAAGGCATCACGTGTTCTCCACATCTGCAGATCGGCGAGTTTCAGAAAAATAATTCACATGCTAACATTTGGAAAATAGTGAAATTCTGTATCTGTATTTTACGTGTAAAATAACTGTGCCAGTGCAGCCTGAAGCGCTCAGTGCTAATGAGCTCTCTGGCTCTTATTTACACTTCACACACAAGTTCATCTTTAACATTTTACATAGGTTTGATGCTAATAATTAGCCACGCACCGAGTCTCAGAAAGAAAGCACGCTGGAGTGACGTGCTGAATCGCTGCCATGTTGGACGCAATGGTTTTTACATTGTTACGTGTACTCGGTGCTAAAAGCCTTCGCGCTGGTTTGGTGTTCACGCACACTTATCTTTTATCGGGAAGCTGAAGTGGGCGGGGCCGTGAGACAGGATGTGAGACATTTTAAAAGACATGGCTGATACTGAGAGCTGATATTTTCCCTTGCAGCGCAGTAAACATTCTGTCCCATTTACTGGATATTTACCGTACGTCACATCACCTCCACATACAGGATCTCGCCTGACCACGCCCATTTTTCCCCGGTTAGTGTCTGCACCAGCGCTTAGGAAAACCCCAAGAATCAAGGCTACATTAACTCGAATAATCCCAAATAATCACTCTGTACAGCTGCGGTGAGCAGAAAAACATCTCCCAGCATGTCCAACCTTGAGGCAGATGTGATACAACAGCTGGAAAGCGCATGGGCTTCACTCCTGTAACAGAACTCCGAGGCTACAGTCGACTCAGGCTCATTGAAATGATCAACCACGCCCCTTTATACAATCACACCATGCTCTTTCGGCTTATCGGCTGTACAGATGGTCAGGAAAAGCAGGAGAACGTAATCTGACACGCCCCGTTTAACACTCGCAATGCTCTGCAGCAAAGCTTCACTCTTTATGATTGTCAAAAAACCCATCTTATTGACCACGCCCCTTTTTACAATTCCATTCCTCTCAGCTTGGTTAGTGTCTGCTAAGATGGTCAAGAAAACCCTGCAATTTATTCAGCCACGCCCTCTTTTACAATCACGCCGCCCTGTGTCAGGTTAGCGTCTGCAGGCTCGCTCAGTAAAAGCCTGAGGATTTATCTGCGTGTGCGTTATGATGATGAAATGTCGTACATCACGCTGCTGTAAGAAGCTCTGCGGGAGATGTCTTGGTGACTGACAGGGTGTCCGTGTCGGCTTAACACCAGAAATAAAAGCCGAGTATCGGTGCATGACTAATTACTAACCCTCACAGCTAAGTGGACATGGTGATGATGATGATGATGCTTCATTATTGCGAGTTATAACTGAGTGATCTCACACACAGAAAGCAGCACGATCTGTAACTCCAAAGGGTTCCTGCGACGTGATCGGTCCTCACGTCACTTCCTCTTGCCCTTGCCTGGAGGAATGAGAGCGTTGCTGGACTGGTCCTGAGCCACCCCGGCGTTTATGTAAGCGAGTACGTGTATGTGAGTTTGATTGGCGTTTTCTTGCAGGGAGGTTTTTCTGGTTCATCTGTCAATCAAAAGTGATCAGTCTGTATATCAGTCTCTCACACAGCGATATCTCACACACGCACTACTGTTCATGGACCAATATCCTTATTATCTTTCATTCTCATTCTTCAGCTCTCATTCTAATATGGAATCGTTTCTATAGTAACAGCTCATTCACAGGGACGTGTACAGCGCACGCGCCACATAAACGGACTAAAACACGTGTGTAATCGTTGATATGGTGAAGTTTCCTGTGAGGAGGTGTGTGTGTGTGTGTGTGTCCTGTATGAAGGAGTCCCCAGTGTGAGCGCTTTATAGAGGTAAAGCTGGAACTGTAAGGGTTCCACATCTGCAGCACAGAGGCGTTTCCACTGCACTGCGCTCTCTCAGGATAAACAGAGGCTGGTGAGGGAACCACTGTTTATAGCTGCTGTAACGTGAATAGGAACAGGAACTCACTTTTCACCGCGATAAATGTAAGTATAAATGGATAAAAAGTAAGACGTCCCTCATTAGTAAGTATAAAACTGTAAAAGTATGAAAGGAATAGAAGACTTTGGGACACGGTGTTATAATAATAATCCGTTTCAGGGTGATAACATTAACTTAACTCACCCAGGGCAGTAATTAATTCAAAATTTGATCAGGTATTCAGGTGTGAATGTCAGCAGATCCTCAGTCCTAAGTGCAAGTTGGTTCGTGGGGTTTGGTTCTCCAAAAGAACTCGGCAGAACCACAAATGATCATTTTATTCAATTCAGCTGCTGCTCTTTTCACGTCTGCAAAAACGTTCTTTTCCAAGACATTTTAAAAGCATGAAAAGCACACAGAAGCAAACTTCCCACACACGGTGCTCAGCAGGCAGTTCCTCTCACGCATGCTCTCCGGAAGGTTCCGCCAGCTTCACGCTCAGAGCCGCTCATCATGCTCTTACTGTGTTTTCCGGAAAAGAAGTCTTTCAGTACGCTAACTTCAAACCCAAAAGCCCTCCGCGTTCAGCGGCCTGCTAGCGCTCATACCTTCATTTTCTGATTAACCTTATTTACAGTATTGTTTAATATTTAACTTCACACAGGTACAGAACTGAGTGTTATAAAAACGAGTAATAATCTGTGCATGTCGTGTTTATTTTTCATTCTGAAATTTAAAAAACTTCAGCACTAAACCAGACGTATTCATGAACATTCCATTTCGAGTCTTTCTGCGGTAAAACTTGTAGAAGCAATGAAACTTTTTGTTTTTAACAAATAATTTTGGTAATGAAAAAAAGGAACGAATTTCCTGTTTTAGTGCAGGCCAAGAAAAGAGAAAATAAAGTAAAAGTTGGTTTGTTTTTCATTTCAGAATGATAAAGGAATGAATGCAAAGTACACAGACTGTAATGGCTCCACCCTCTCGTTCGGAGCAGCGCCGCGCTCCGTCCCTGTTATCTGCGACTCCCACACCAAGCTTTCATTACAGAAATCTCAGAATCCGGAAAATACAGTAAGCTATGAAACACAAACCCATGCAGGAAGTGCAAAGTTCAGCAAACCAAGCCAGAAAGTGGAAGCACCAAATGCTAGGGTCGTTTAGCATTTAGCAATTCAAGTCCAGGAATGAGGGTTCCGATGCAGTCACGAGAACCAAAGAGTGACTTTGCTTTCAGGATAGAAAGCAAAGTGTTAAACACACGTCTCTCGCTTCGGACTGAATGCATTCCTTCCTTTGTTTTCCACTCAGAACCGAATGCTTTATCAGCCAGGGGTTCCATGCATGTGTGTGTGTGTGTGTGTGTGTGTGTGTGTGTGTGTGTGAGTTCATACCTGTGACCCCTCAACTCATCCATGGTGCACTTTGGAGAAAAGAAACTCAGTGAGTGCGGTTCCTTTCCTGTCTTCACTCTGTACATTTATAAAATTCCTAACCTGTGTGTGGAACCGTTATTTCTGTGGTTCTGAGAGTTCATGTATTTCCTGCCCCTAAAACTAAACTATTAATAAAGGTTCTATGGTTAAGGGTTCTAGCCAGCATAAAATCTTTTCTACATAGAGCCCTGTTCTTCAGAGAAACAAATCAAAGAACCTTTTAGGATGTTAGAGTTTACACTCTCGGAAAATTTACACGACTGCAGGATTCTTTGGGTATCTTTCTGAGGGGAACCCTGAAGGGTTCTCTGTAGAGCCCTATAACACTATCAGAAGGTTCCATGTAGAAACCCTTCTGGGAGGTTAAAGATTGGAGTTTAAATTATCCAATGAAACCTTGACAAACCCCTGAGGAACCTCCCCCCCTCGGTAGAGTACCAAGCCCTACATTTGATATGGTTCTAGGCCTACAGTTTTTAAAGAAAAAGCCTCTGTATTAGCACTTCTGATACATTTCTGATAGAGGGACAATCTAAAGAACCTTTATTGGTTCTTCAGGTGTTCCTCTGGGGGAACTCTTGAATATTCTGTGTGGAGGTTCTACAGGTTCTGTTTCCCCCTCATAATAAGGATAAGTATTTTAGGAGGCTATGCTCCTGGAATTATCCAACGAGCTCTTAAACAACCCTTGAAGAACCTTTTTCTACAAAGCACCAAGACAGCTGAGTGAAGTGTTAAAGGACAGGTTGAGGACATTAACAGGAGTTTGTACCGCACACTTACACAGCTTTCTTAGGATCGTAGAAAACAGGGTTCTTCAAGGGTTCTTTAAGGTATCTGGATAATAAGGCCCTATCTACAATGTTTCTATTGTAGAGCCCTTCATAAAACCTTCCCCAGATTAAGAACCCTTCATTATCCACTTAACCCTTAGAGAACCCTTGTGTCAGTACCAAGCCATTTTATCAATATAGTAAATTAAAGGTTCTTCTAAAAGGGCTCTTCAAGAGCTCTTTACATAGCTAACAGTTCTAGCTTGGTTCTACTCAGAACCCTTTCTGAAGGGAAAAGCTGCTGCTGTAGAGCTTTAGGTAACGTCTGTAAGGGCTTCAGGCTTTCAACTGATTCATAGTTTTGGATTCAAAGGAATCGTAATGAATCAGTTTTGATTCCGTGATTCAGGATCTTCCCAGATGAAATATTTGAAACATTGTTCACGGTTTTTACTTTTCGGTTTCGAGGTGGTCACACTAGAGCCCTGTGTCTCTACACTATTATTATACACGGTTCCGTGTTAAAGAAGTGTTAATAAGAACTGAATCAGTGCTCAGTGCTGCAATAAAGCTCTGCTCATGGCTTTAATACAGAAAAAAGCTCATTTTATTAGGATTATTGTGAATGTGTATAGAGTGTATTATTTATTTCCTCATAACATCTGTAAGGTTCTCCTTCACATGATATATAATATCCCAAAACAAAACAAAAAAAATCAGTACTTTGGTCCAGGTTATAATATACACACAGGAATATGAACAAATGTTTCTTACAGATTAGAACATTTACAACATTTTAAACATTTTACTGTCATTTAGAGACGAGCTTCAAAATACTGAAGTTAACATTCATAACAGGAAAAAGGGTCGAGAGTTCGTCTGAATAATGAGGTGAGGGAGAAAGAAATGAATAAAGGAAGTGATAAAATATCCGAAAGTCCACTTACTAACCATAGACACAGTCCACATTCGCTCAGCAACTGTTAAAACATAAACAGGCCAGTTTAATGAGGCGTGGGCTACAGGTCCCGAAGACCGACAAGCTGTAATCACACACAACGCTGGAGCTGACACTGCAGAGTGAGTGTGTGTGTGTGTGTGTGTGTGTGTGTGTGTGTGTGTGTGTTACCAGACCCTTTACATCAGTCACTCTTTAAACAAAATAAAGTGGGTTCTAGCATCAGGAATGTTCAGACTGTGGATATGAACTATGTATGATGATTCAGGAATGGAGTTTAATATCGGTTCTCATGCACACGCACACACACACACACACACACACACACACACTGCGATTGTGTTTGATTAGATAATAACGAGGCAGTGACTCTGCTGCTCGTGACGCACTGCTCACTTTATAAGGCAACGTTAGAAAAAAATAAAAAGCATTACAAATTCGTCATCATCGCTTCTCTTTTCTGTCTAACTGGTGCTGGCAAATCGATCTGCAGAACACTTAAAAAATCTAAAATCTAAAGAATCTAGAACCCTTAATGGTTCTTTTCCTGGCCCTGGTTTTATGTTGAACCCTATAAAAAGAAAAGTTAAGACTTTTCTTTCAACCACAAACAGTTTCAAATAGAACCCTTTTATGGAAGCTAAGCTTTTAGTACGGCAGGAACCTTTCATTATTCAAGGAACCCTTTAAGCACCAAGACGGTTTAGAGAGCTTCTAGGAATGAAGTACAAAGTACTAGAAAGTAATGAATAATAATTTGGAGGGTTTTTTTGCTACATAAAACCTTTAATGATTCCCCAAGAGAGCCAACCTTTAAGGGCCCTTAAGAGTTTACTGTGTATTGGGTCACACACCCTCAGACCAATCAGAAGTGATGCTGTGGTCATGTGACTGCTTTCACTCGTCATGTACAGTATTCATGATGTTAATGAAGGGAACAGAGCAAGATTGTGATATTTTACTGAAAATTATAATAATATTCTGACATAACAGTAAACTTATAAGAGTAAATGGAGCAGTGGTCTAATCACTGAGAGAGATCAGACACGAGTCAGTTCGCATGCTAGCTGAACATCTCACAGTGTTCAGGAGGAGTTCTTAAAGAGGAGCTCCTGGTGAACACGTGACACTGAACAAACCTCACACCCTGAGCTGAGCCGAGTCTTTCGGGGTCCTATTTTACACTCCCTCTGATTAGAGTTCCTGATTAGAGTTCCTGATCAGAGTTCCTGATCAGAGTTCCATACACTGTTGCCTTTAAAGCTTGCCGATGTCTCATGAGCAGTAGAATGCGGTGAAACTAAAGCTGTGTTCTTCACGTGAGAGGGTAAAGAGAATGACATGAGTGTGGATGTTGACACGGTAAAGTGTTCAGTGGTTCTGTCACTTCTGCTCCTTTAGCACATCACACACTCGTCATTACTCCCTACACACTCGCCCTCATATCTTACATCGTTAACTGTATTAACGCTGGTGGTGCGTGTGTGTGTGTGTGTGTGTGTGGGTGTGTGTGTGTGTGTGGGTGTGTGTGTATGTGTGTGCACGCGCGTGAAAAAAAATAAGAACTTATTTTAATCATTAAAGAGTTATTATGCTTCTGTGTTTATTTCTGTATTTTAAGAGACTCTACACTTAATTTAATTAATTAATAAATGGCTTAATTTATACATTTATATTCGACACTGTTTCATGTTATCACTTTCTTCCCTACGCGTTGTGTAAATGAGAGGTTGTCCCGGTTAATACACTACACTCTGCCACGCCCTGAACTCCTATGAATCTGTGTAAATTGTGTGAACAAACTCAGTCTGAAGTGTGTGACTGATCCAGAGGAACATTTTTTAGGTTCGTGTGTAATTTTTTCTCACATTAGCTGTGAAAAACAAAGCCATGAGTGTCTATGTAAGTGTAACGTAAGTTTTATGTAGCTTGCTGAATTACTGAATTACACACTGAACTAATCAGTGTTAAATATAAACCAGTCCCATAACAGGCTCAGAGTATAATATCTGTGGGTGTGTCAGTGACAAGACCCATTTTTATAACATATTTTTAATGTTCATTACATTTATTAAAAATAATAAACACAGAAGCATAATAACTCTTTAATGATTAAAAAAAGGTTTTATTAAAGTGTGTTTTTCGTGTAACATTAAGAAAATAGAGAAGCTACATTTGGATCAATACCTTTATACCATATATGGTTAATTTGGGGTGTGTCTGTATTTAAATATGCAGTAACATGACGCACATTACAAACACTTTTAAACAATTTCATTTTTATTGTATGTATGAGACTGAAATTAATGTTGCGTAAACAGAAGCTCGTGGCTGACCGGTGAGAGCGCCCCCTACAGCTGTGCACCACTGCAGCACTTTCAGCCTCTTTTATTTTTCCATTTAAGCAAGATGTATGAAGCTGTGTTTTTACCTATTACTACTTCCTGTTAATGCACACACACACACACACACACACACACACACACACACACACACACACACACAAGGAGCAGAATTTACAAACTGCATTCAGTCATTTCACACCAGTGCTGCTGAGTTCTGGATTGTCATTAGTCAGAAGTTGTTGATTAATTCTCTATAACAGGCAGACGCTCCATGTAAACGTGTAAAAACGTGTGTAATCATTGATATGATGATGTTTATGGAAGGAGTCTCCAGTTAAAGTTTTCTGACGTCTTCAGGACAGAAGAGGTTACGCTTCTTTGCGATTCCTTGGTAACAAAAGATAAAAAAAGCTGCTATTTTGTCTTATTCACTTCGAGAGAGAGAGTAAAGCAAGGCTGGTGAGGGAACGACTGTTTATAGCTGCTATAACGTACAGTACGTCAGAACAGGAACTAACACTGACATTAAGTGTAACTATAAACAGATAAAAAGTATGACGTCGTTCTCGGTAACTTGCTGTGGTGTAAGACATAAAACATTTGGAGACGTGCAGTTATAGGAAATGAATCAACTGAACAGCACCACCCTGGCGTGCATTTATTCCTTACATACGTGTTAAATACGTGAGATTTTAATTTCACGCTTTAATGTGAATGAGGCGTTCATTTAGACAGAGATGAAGATGAGCACATGACTGAAGAAGGAAAGTCAATGATTTAACGAGGATGTTCATGAGATGCTTAAAGTGCAGTTTCAGTGCAAAATGGTCTGTTTCCATAGCAACCCCAACAGTTCTAACACACACAACCCTTTTAACACACACACTGTGGCTCAATCACAAAACAAAGCAGGAAAACAGAAACATTAACATGGGAGTGTGAGATGTGACACTGAGACTGGGGTGAAGATCTGAAGCAAATGGCACGTCCATACTGAAGAACGCACACACACACACACACACACACACACACACACACACACACCCCTCACGCAGGCACTGATTTCATTCAAAAGTCATAAATTCTATTCCAGGGAGAAGTGTGTTTCCATCAACTGCTGTTATAATCAATACTCTTTAGAGAAATGATAAGATGATGTCATCAAAAAGCGCTACACAGAGGTCACGTCCTAAACCGCACACAACTGCACCAAATAGCACGTGATAAAAGTATACTGCCTTCACAAGATCACAGGATTAAATACGCAAGCTATAATTAGCCACCACAAGGCTTTCCCTGTTACCATGACAACATGCTATCACTTCTAGCGTCTTTTTTCAGCACAGAGGGTTCTTTAGCCACAGATGCTAAGTGTAACTAGTATAATTTTAGGCATAGGTATCATTTCTTTAGTAATTTAACAACACATCTGAGGTAAATGTGGATGTTCCGGATTGTTCTCTCATTTCCACAGTCACCATGTCGGTGTAAAAGACTTGACCGCTACTTCACAGCTAGCTACATCGCTAAAAGTCAGCTTAGAAATGTAGCCACAGCAAGGCTTCTCCCGTTACTATGACAACTAGCCACCACCTTTAGCTGTAGTTCTCAGTTTCACAGTATAGATAGAGGCTTCTTTAACAATCAGTTTGATGCTAATTATAATTAGTGCAATTTTAGTCACACAGAAGCTTTTTGCTAGTAATTTAATAACACATCTGAGGTAAATGTTGACATTCCACATGGATCTGTTTCATTTCCCTGGGGCCTGTATCTGTATAAAACACTCAAAAGCTACATCACAGCTAGCTACATTAGCTTTAACTCAGACTCTGCTTGGCATTCATATTACCCAGTTGCCTAGCAACAATGTTTCTAGGACTTCTGTCAGAATAAAATCCAAAAACCTCTCTTTTAAATGTATGTAATATAAGCTCACTTCAGATCTTTTTTATTTAATCAAAAATCCTTTGTCAAAAATCCAAAGTTTGAAACTGGACACACACACACACACACACACACACACACACACACACACACACACACAAAGATCTGTTTATTTTCCTATTTGTGTAGCAAGAATTTTGATTCTTAAGATAAAGATAAGACATAGCTTTCTAACGCTTGTAAAATGATTTTCAGTTTATTTCCGGAGACATTTAGGACAATACTGGGATTTAATTATAATAATTATTTTTAAAAAGCTGTATGTCACCAGTAGGGGGCAGTGAAGTGTAGTTTAAAGTCGGTATAGTTATTATGGTCAATTTACTTTATACATAAGTGCCTTGTATGGAGCAGTATTTACCGAAGTGTGGCCCCCTGGTGGACCGTAAAGGTACTGCAGGTAGACTGGGAGAACGCATTTACAAAAATAAATACAAATTTTATAGGTAAGTTTGAAATTATCATAAATTATTTATAATTAAATAAATATATCTAAAATATAATCAGAACTAATAAAACAAAGTTATGAGATTTAAATTATGAGCTATTCTTCATCTATCTGACCTATTTTTCATCTGAAGTGTATCATATATATCGCCATTGGTGGCGTAACTAACTCACTCTAACTAACCTTGGATGGATTATTAATCTGCAGTGTGTGTTGATCAGAGTTTAATCAGTGAGTAATTAAAGGTTTGAGCTGAGCAGAGGATTTTTAGATTTCAATCTGGGCTGTGGAGTTCTTATGTTTATGAATGGCTGCTCTAGAGAAATGTTTAAATATGGTATTACAATGATACTATTTTGTACAGTAGTATGCGGTTTTAAACATTAAATTGTCGTTTTCTCCAGACAGTGTTTCAATCACACTTCCACCTGAAACCTCAGACAAGCAAAGAAAGTGATACTCAGGCGTTATTTCTGATGTTTCCATATTTAAATTTCAAAACAGATGGATGGAAACAACACTACAGAGAGAAAGACAGACCGAGACAGCGCGAGAGAGAGAGAGAGAGAGAGAGAGAGAGTGTGTTAAAGGGGAACATACTTGGGTTTGTCTCGTGGCTCTCGGGTCTTGGTGTGTTTGGTGGTGATGGAGTGCACAGAGGAGCTTTTTTTACTGGACGAGTGTGAGGAGTGTGAGGAGTGTGAGAGTGTGGAGCGGCACTGAGCTGCATTGTGATCGAACTGCATTAAACAGAAGATCAGGTCTGTGGGCACCAGCTCGAAGTCGTACGGAGGATTGGTGATCACGTAGCTGACACACACACGCACACACACACACACACACAAAGAGAGAGAGAGAGTGAGCAAGCCTCTGTAACATCTCACAACCACACACACACACACACACACACGCGCACACACACACACACGCGCGCGCACACACACACACACACACGCACACGCACACACACGCACACGCACACGCACGCACACGCACATACACACACACACACAAAGAGAGAGAGAGAGTGAGCAAGCCTCTGT
>JAQMYM010000006.1:21784017-21799348 GCA_030014255.1 Parauchenoglanis ngamensis
GCTACACAGCTGGTTCTTCAACATTTGCAACTTTGGTATCAGGGATTTCAGACCCAAACCAAGCAGGACATGCTGGATGAGTTCGAAAGTGTTTTTCACACATCTAAAGTGGTTCAGGTGCAGTGAATACAGTATATGAGGCCAAAGAGAATGCGCAATGCTTCAGGGTGATCAGAGAAATTGTTCATGACAATAGTTCCCCCCATGGTGACTGAAACCTTGCAGGAATTTGGTAGTGAGCCTGGCTGATGCGCTGCATCTTCTGTAGTGTCAATAAGCACACCAACTGGAATGTTGTGGATGCCAGCATCATGTTTCTGTAAGGAAAAAATATATATACCTTTCAAATTTTGAAGAACCCATGTCATGAGAAATTGGGGGTTTTAAAAATTATTCTTTTAGGCCGGTAGTAGGGGCTGGAATTAAGAACCATCACTTTAGACACTTACTTACTGATGTTACTCCTCCTTAACAGGCCTACCACTGGCCAACCATCACCAAACAAATGAACAGGGTTTAGGTGGTTGCCAGTTAACAATGATTGTTAGGTGGTTGCTGAGGTCTTCCAAGACATTGCTATTGTGCTGTTAAGTGGTTTAGAGTTTGATGGTATGGTATAGCAGGTGGTTGCCATGTGTTGTTAACTGGTTGCAGAGTTATTTCCTTGACATTCCAGATGTTTGCTAGGTGGTTGTTGTAGTATTGCAAGTGGTTGCTAAGTCAGTTCTGTTGTGTTGTCACGTCAGAGCCAAGAAGTGGTGCTGAGAGCAGAACTTCCGTTCCCGTACACCACTGCTAGACATATACCCATGCATGCTTGGTTTCAGTTTCCACATTGATTAGTTTGCTTATTTATTCTATTTTCTGTTTACTTTCTGTCTGACTTTGGGTATTGTTAGTTTCTGATTCTCTGCCGAGTTCTGTTTCATGCTATTGTTTTCTTGTGATTCTTTTTTACTTTTGTTTTTGTGTTTTTGTGTTAAAATATTCTGCACCTGTATCCGTCTCCGCTCTTTACTTTATCATGACGGTGTCACAAGTTCTTGCTAGTTTGTTACTTTGGTATAACAAGTGGTTGCTAGGGCATCGCTATACTAACCACCCAAGTGGTTATCAGGGTTTTACTAGGCAGTTGCTATGGTATACAAACTGGTTGCTAGGGTGTTGGTAGTGGTTGGAATCATATTCCAAGTGGTTTCTACAGAGTTGTCAGGTGTTTGCTAATGTATTACATGCGGTTTTTATGGTGTTGCTAAGTGGTTGCTAGGTCACTGTTATGGTATACAAGGTGGTTGCTAGTTAATTACAATGGTATCCCAATTAGGTACTAGGTGGTTATTATGTGGTTGCTATGCTACTGCATGGGGTTGCTAGGGTGTTGCTAACTGAGTGTTGCTATCCTATGCGGTTGCTAGGTGATTGTTATGATGTAGCATGGGGTTTCTAGTGAGGAGCTAGTTGCAGTGAGAGCCTAGCCATTGTAGTTTTGTCCAGTAAAGCTTCCATCTTTGGTGCTTTTAAGTCAAATTTTGGAGAAAAGAAAATTGTAGAGTATTTTTATAAAGTATTTTTTTAAATGAATCAATATTGCACAAGCAATAGTGCTGTTATACTGAATACGAGTGCGGTTGTGATTTGTCTGTAGGCACAAGCTCATGGGTGATTACAGCCATGCTGATATTCAGTACTAAACTGGACGGCATCGTCCGAGTGTGATGTTGCTTTTATTACAACAGTTATATAAACAAGTCAGTAATATGGAGTAACTGACATTTCAGATACAATAAGGCCAAACATTTTGCTTATTTTTAATCCATCAATGAAAATAGTTCCTAAAGAAGCCACAGCTGGATAGTTGCATGTTGTCATGGTAATGCACAGACTGACTGACAGCCTGTAGTAAGTGTAATGATGGTTTCAATGTAACAAACTATTGCACTAAAAGAAGCTGAAGTTGTCACTTATTTTGATCCTGTAATCATTCAGAATCTCCTTCTCCAGCTTTAAATAGAAAATAAATAAAGATTTGTGTGCTACTCAGTCCAGGTAGTAAGGTAATCAGTCCACTTAATGATCCACTAGTTTTACTTCAGTGCTGCTATTTATAAAGATGCAAAAATACTTCTTTCACCTCAAAATGCATTTTGCTAGTGGTACAGAAAATCTTCATGCTTTAACATCCTGAACAGGAAGTTAACAATCTGCTAACTCAGAGTCCACATTAGCCTGTATTTACTGTAGAATGCGATTACTGACATATATGAGATGCTCCAGATACACACAAATAAACAAAGGGAATACCTCTCCACACACAGGAAACACCCCTTGTTTAAGTCCCTGTGTCATTGTTCCAGGAACAAGTTTAATTTCTCCAAAGCAGGTCACATTCTGCAAGCCAACAGCTTTCTTTTTCTCATTGCACAACTCCTTAGTAGGAGCATTTTTGTAGGGTGTACTTATTTTTTCCCAGCTGATTTCTGAATGTTGGTGTACTTTTTGGAAAGTACTTTCTTTTTCCCCATGAACCTACATAACTCCTGTGTAAATTCTGAACATTGCTTATGCCTGTAGTTATGACTGAGATCTGAGTACTGATGTGAACTATTTCAGTATTTAATCCTCATTACATACATTTAACTCTGTATAAGCACCTTAACTAGCAAACTAGCCATATGCTATTGCATTACATTAGCTACCACTTACCACAGTGGATGGGGAGAGGACAGGGAATACCTCAAACAGCTACGCATGAGAAAACAGGATGCAGACTCAGTGTGAAACTGCTTTTCCAAAGATTGAATAAAAAACAACTCCAATTACGGAGATAATGACGTAGAAGTGATGAGTATAAAGACACTGAGTTGAACTGAAGGAGCAGAATTTGTTTTAGATGAGAGTCGGGATTAAACACAGAAGAGAAACTTTTTAACAAGCCTCAATAACATTCTTTATTCTTCATCTAATTGTGAGTATGATGGTAATTCCTATAATATATATGGTGCTATTACACTGTTCCTGCTTTAGGATATTATTTATTATATATTTTATTATGTTTCATTAAGAAAATATAAAATTGCATTTTGTAACCAATACCATGTAATTCTTAAGAAGGATTTTGCTTAGGAAAATATTCATTATCATGGAGTTTTACATTTTATCAACTATAACAAAAGAAAATAAAATCCCAAATGAACATAATGATTTACATTTTTCAGATTGTTGATAAAAATAACAAACAAAAATAACTTTATTAGGATGTAATTAAACAAGATGCTAATGTTAAAAGTGAATCAATATACTTTTTATAAAACCTTATCTTTACATCCCTTATATTAATTATAGGCTAATTCTGCCTTTCTTTTTCTTTCAGTATTTTTCCCGCCCCAGGTTTTTATCCCGCCACTGAAGATGTCACGCAAGCGAAGTAAGCTCTCAATAAAACAATGTCTTACATCTAAGGTCACTTTGCAAAGTATTTAAGACAAAGTAAGGCAAATAAACAAATGTAATTAAAAGAAACATTTCCTTTCAGATACAACAAAAGTAAAATTCAACATTAGAGAAAATTTCTGAAATATATTAAAAATTCTGAAATGTTTACATTTTTCCAGAACAATCTAATAATCAAATGGTATTACATGTAGAATTATGTACTCTCAGGATTTAAATCTGAAATATTTTAGTCAAACTCGTTCTTACCACACCATCGCTGTCAGACAAATGATAGATGATGAGATGATAACGTGTTAGAACAAGCGCATCAATAAACCTGTGATCAGAGTAAGAAAATTAATCAACACTTTCTGACCAATCAGAATCCAGAATTCAAGAGCAATGTGGTGTACATCAATTTATTTGGTTCATATATTTTTATAATTTTTATTCTGTAACATTTTTAAAACTTATTCCAGACCCTGATGCAAAGGGCGTCATAGAAATGATCGATACCTTTGACAAACCAGCAGAATTCTATGCTGATGGAGCGTATACTGATACGGACCAGTACGCATGTGGACTTGAAAACAAACCAGGGAAGCGTATTCCTAAAGCTGGAGTCATAGCCGAGGCTGGTCTGGGACGAGTTGGAGCAGAGTGGAGCATCTTTTCAGTTGGAGCAAAAGGGCCAAATGCTTCTGTAGAGGCCGAGGCTAATGCATTGCTGGAAGCTGGAGCCATGGCTCGAGCTGGGCTTGGAAGTGTATCAGCTGCAGCTGGTCCAGTTAAAGTCAAGCTGGGACTGGGGATTGATACTGGGGTCAAAATTAGCCCCACTAAAGTAAAGCTAAAGATTCTTGGCACTGGGGTGACACTCGGATCCACACTGGGAATTTCTCTCTTTGGAAGTGAATTAAAACTAAAATTATGGTGAAGATCTTGATTAAAAAAACGCACACAGAATAAAAAATTATTCTACTTTCCATTTTGTTTGTCTTTATTGTCAATTTTACTAATAAACATAAATAATAAAGTATAAAAAATACACAGGAATAAAAAAAAAAGGACAAAGTTGACAAAGATTTTGAAAGCTGAGAACTGAATGAGCTGATTAGACGTAGTGCTCAGGGTGGAGTAAGATGACGTGTAAAGGGGAATTTGATACAGAGCTGATAGCAGCACTGACTGTCACTTTCACATTATCACTAACACATTTACTGGAATTTACACAGATCATCATTATTAGGCTACTGCAGATACATCCTTCAGTAGAATACATTACTGTTCCACGTGCTCCTGTAGAGGCCGAGGCTGAGGGGCTGGAAGCAGGAGCCATGGCTCGAGCTCAGCTGGGAAGTGGATCAGCTGCAGCTGCTCCAGTTAAAGTGAAACTGGGCCTGGGGATTGTTCCGGACTGCTCATACACGTGTAGTTACTGTGGTGTCGACCGCGGTGAGCGTGACATTTAGGTTATTTTAAACCTGTGTTTTATTTCACATATTTTCCATGTGTGCTTTAATTTTCACATATGATTTTCTCACATTATTCATTTACTGTCATTTTCCCATCATGTCATGCCTTTTCTTCACATTATGGATTTTCCCGAAAGTTTTCTAGAGTCTACAGCTGTCTCCACACCGGAATAGTGTTTATCTTTTCCTGGAATTAAAGTTTGAGTGTGTATTTATCATGAGCAACAATCTATGTTTACTTTCCAGACAAAATTAAGTCAGAATCGTTTTATTTGGAGTTTGAAAATTCAAACCTAGATGAACTTATACAGTACATTACTTCGCTCATCACAAAAGGTGGAGCAGCAGCAGCGGAAAGGAAAGGAAAGGAACGGAGGAGCAGAGAGGGAGCTAATTAAACAGAGAAAGGTCCTCATTACAGACGCAGCAAATGCAGTAAAATCACTGACATGTTCGGCAGTAAGAGACCAGGTCAGTCAAGAAGACTAGCTAATATATGTTGGCTACACACATTCATTCAATAACATAATTTAACTAATACCTGAAATTCAGATATCAAGATTTTAATTATAGACTGTACTGTATTTTGAATGTTAATGCAGTCTATGCTACAATATCATGGATTTTTCTCTAGAACATTATTACATGTAGCCATTGGCTGAATGTAACCAGTAGGCTAAACTGGGAAATAAGGCTTGCTCTTGGGTTTTTCTGCAAAGGTGGAGCAGGCAGCAGCATCGGCACCAGCGCGTCACGTGCTCCTGCAGAGGTCCAGATGGTGGACAGTTCAGAGGCAGACTCACAGCAGGAACCTTCAGGTACAACTTAGGACTACAAAGCTATATAGGAGCCACATTTACAACTAGTTTGGTACCTGTTACATCGACATATAGGGCTGGCCCACAAAATGGTGGTGGTTTCTGGTTTGCATCAGCTGGGTGGCCTGGTGGGATGGGGTCAAATTCCCAGCCTGAATTTTTGTCCCAGTCTGCCACTGAATCTTTCAGTCATGACTGAGAGTCATTTACTCATGATCAAGATTCGCTTAGTGGATCAGTGTTTGAATCAGTGAATCCTTTGAGTCATGACTGAGATTCAGTGAGCATGTTTTCAGTAAGAGCAAGAGTCAATTAGCAGCTCAGTGATTAATTCAGTGAATCTTTTCAGTCATAACAGAGATTTTGTCAGCAAGTCACGGTTTGAATCAGTGAATAGTTTCTTCATACTCTGGATCAGCCTTTGAGTCTGTGAATCAAGATTATAATCAAGATGCTTTCAGTGGGTCTGCATTTGAATCAGTGACTCTTTCAGTCTTTGATGTTTAGTGAATCATTTCACTGCTATCAGTGAATCAGAGCAGGACATTTCCAGCATTTCAGTGTATACAGTAGGACTGTGTGTTGGATCAGATGTGAAAATGATTCTTTTAAAGACAAACATACAAAAATATTGCAGTATTTATAATTATAGTAATTTTACATTGCTCAAGCTATTTTTCAGCACTTTTTGAGCAAACTGTGCAACTGAACGAGTCAGTGAAGAATCAGAAAAAATCATTTAATTGAACTGACTTAAATGGCTCGAGTCACTGAAAAAGCAGGCCTCCATGGCAGCCCAGAGTGCTTAACGTTAATGTGTTAATGCCCCCTGTGAATGTTCCCAGAGTGTAAGCCGGCTGTGTGCCTGACACGCAACTTTTTTACTTTTTAACTCAGAAGAACTTACATCATTAACTTTCCAGAAGCTGATTGAATCAGTCTGAATAACAAGCTTTAAGATAAATAACTGACAAGTAAACGGAGTGTCTTAAAGAGTTAAACGAGACAAACTGCTCACATCTGCACCCTGCAATACCACCTGTGTCCACCAGAGGTCCTGCTCACCCAAAATCTTCATCTGTTGTCATGAATAGTCATTATTATTAGCACCTGTTCCTGATTATCCCAGGGCTTTATCCTCACCACGCTCATGCTGATGTAGTGGAGACACCATGCTACTCTGTTATCTGTGCAATGTAGAGCAATTTAAATAATAATTGCATAAAATGGGATATTTTAAATATCTCACACTTCCTGTGTTTCACTCTTTTACTTATTTTTTTTTGATGAATCTAATAAATTTTATTTCATACATCTTTCTCGAAGAAAACAATCCCAGAATACTCTTCAATAATGTTCCACCAAAGTTGCCTACACAGTAATTATTATAAAATCCTAACCTCAGTAATTATTTCCTCAGTAATAATGAGGAAAGTTGCATCGAGTGGAGCTGGCAAGTTATTATTCTCCAAATTAAAGTAAAAGTAAAATTAAAAAACAAGAAACAGTAGCAAAGTTTTAATGTTACTGTCCGCTTTGAAATGGATTATCCTCCAATAATCTGAACACACATCTTGAACATACATCCTGAACACACCTCATCCTGAACACACCTCATCCTGAACATATATCCTGAACATATAGCTTGAACTCACATCATGCTGAACGCACCACACCCCATGTCTCTTTTCACAAGTACTGTACCTCACTGTGGCTCAGTTTATAAATACAACAGATTAAAAAAATGGACACTTTAATTCTTTTTAACCGTCTGGCTCCTGAGTTCATGTTCAAACTCCTGCAGCGTCTCACAGAAGGAGAGGAAGTTAAAACTATGAAAACAGTAATGCACAGCGGTAAATTTCTGCATTAACTCAGATCCAGTTCTTCACTGATGCCACACAGATGTGTTAAGATGTTTGCAGATGTTACAAAATTTAATTCAGTCATTCATCCGTCGGCGCAGGTGACCATTCATCATCCAGCCAAGTCGTAATTCCGACTCCACGGCGCAACAACCTCATCATACCGAGAGTGTTGATTTATTGGCCTGTTACAGCCCGAGCAACATCTCCAGTTTTGCACCCCATGACCGTTCACACTCACTCTCACACCTAGGGGCAATTTATACAGCCAATCAACCTCATCCGCATGTCAATGGACAGTAGGAGGAAACCGGAGAACCTGGAGGGAACCCAGGCAGGCACGGGGAGAACACACAAACTCCACACAGAAAGGCTCCCTGGTCGGCCCATGACAGCCCCTGATTCCTGTTCTTGGCTGACAGGAGAGGAACCTGATGTGGTCTTCTGCTGTCGTAGCTCATCTGCCTCAAGGTTTGATGCTTTCTGCATGCTGAGATGCTTTTCTACTCACCACAGCTGTAAAGAGTGATTATTTAAAGTACTATAGCCTTCAAATCTGGCCAATTTCTTCTGATGTCTCTTTCCAACAAGGTGTTTCCCCACAGAACTGTCTCTCACTCAGTGTTTTTAGTTTTTCATACCATCCTGTGTAAACTCAAGATACTGAGAAAATCCCAGGAGATCAGCAGTTTCTGAAATCCTCAAACCACCACCAACCATGTCACAGGTAAAGTCGCAGAGATCAGACGTTTCTTCTTTCTGATGTTCGATGTGAACATTACCTGAAGCTCTTGATCTGCATCTGCATGATTTTCTACATTGTGTCGCTGCCACATGATTGGCTGTTTGGCACAGGTGTTCCTAATAAAGTGACAGTGAGTGCAGTGTATACATATAGTGATATCTGGGTTATTCATGTTCTATGTTCTCCTATGTTAAAGACAGTAATAGTAAAGTTTTTTGCCAGCATTCCAGTAATCTGTATTTTAGTTGCCCTCTTTTAACTCTCAAGTCACTTTATCAAATAAATAAATTAAAAATAAGATAAATAAATAATTAAATATATAAATAACTAAATAGGAAGAAGAAAGGGAAAAGGGTTCATGAGAGACAGAAGTTCCTTTTTAAAGCTTATTCTTAAACCGATCTCAGTTTATCTGGGTTCTGGGATCTACACTCGAGCTGACATTTTTCAGATTTCTGCAATTTTTTAACCCTTTATATTTTCACTACATAGCCATGTTCAGTCTAATCAGTCAGAAACAGAACCTGCTCTAACCCCGTCATCGAGACTTAAAAAAGGGACGGATAATTATAACAAATTTTAGGTGCTTGATTTTTTTAATGAACTGCAACAGAGAGTTTTTTCATCCTGCAGTTTTTAGCAGCTCATGTTGCTCTTACACCGCAGCACGACCTGCCAGCGTTCCACACCAAACTAACCTCCTTGTGCACCGAGTTAATTGTAAGTTTCAGAGAAGGGAGCGGCGCGGTCTGTGTGCTGGCCGAAACAGCATTTCCTCCCGTAGCGTGACGAGAGGGACGAGACCTGCACAAAGACGCACTCATTCAGCCTCAATGGCAGCTTTTGTGTCCAGAGCAGCAGGGAAACATCTCGAACCCGGGGGTGATGCGCTCTGCATGCCGACCTGCTGGCACTTTTCACACGGGGACGAGAAAAGCACATGCTGTTCTGGCTCGGTGCAGGTTCAGCACGAGTCTCATGTGTCTTACCTGGACAGGCGTTCTTGGTTAAACTAACACCGAGATCGGGGTGATTGCAGGAAGAGTTACGGAATCAAATTCAGAACCTGAACCGCAACATTCTGATGTTAGAGATTCTACAGATCTCGATGAGGATGAATTTACACCTTTAGTGAGGCAGAAATGAATAACAGTCAGGCCACTGCCTGTCCTGTGTTCAGTCTGTTGCTATCACAGCACGGCTGAATTCTCAGACCAGAAGAGCTTGCTTCATTCTCTATAACAGCAGCTCTTACAGTAGCGCAGGTTTATTTTAATGTAGTCGCTCTAATACGTTATCGTTTCTATGGTAACAGCTGACGTGTGCGGTGGACTGATAATAAACAGATTAAAAAGGGAACTAACTTGTTTCACCGACGTTCCACAATATTAAACGGAACGCTGAATGGATAACGAGTGTGTGTTGCTCTTTAATAAATAAAAAATAATAACATTAGAAAATTGCTGAGGGATTAGAGGAAGAAACCCCGTTGGGAAAGGTCATCCCGTCTGAATAGGGCTCATGAGAGACGACTCTCGCTGCGATTCAGGCGATTTCTGAAACAGTCCTGCAGTGACAGGATTAAAGTGTCAGGTCTGGATTCACGCCAAACAAACCGTCCAGAGATCAACATGTAACGGGGAAACATTCACCAAAATAACTGCTTTGTGCACTAGAAAGTGTGTCATTGTACAAAGCTGTCACTAAACTGAGCTGAGGTTGAGATCGGAACTGAAAATCCTCTGGAACAGGAAGTGGAACTGGCTGGCTTTTTTTGCAGTATTTTTTCCACTGATCCTTACAACTGCCCTACCACACACTCCTACACACAGCTGAGAGTCAAACACATGACTCATTATTCATGCAAACAAGCATCTGAGATGTCAGCGGTTTCCATGGAAACATTTATGCGGTGACTGAAGATAGCTGAGTGAATGAGTAATAGCATCACCTGCGTTCACCAAAAAAAGACAGAAAAACAAAAGCAGCTCTCATATGTGACAAAATCTTGGTTGAATCTGTGACAGACTGTGTGCTAACGTGTGTTCTTCTTGTCAGATTATACGATGAAGAGCCTCTAACTCGAGCGTTCACAATCTAGGGGTCATGACCCCGTGAGAGGGCATTTCATTTACAAATGGAGTCGTGAGAGAGACCACAACCACGTCTTTTGTTTATTTACCTTTTTTACAAGACTGCTATTAGACATATCTTTCTAACAATGATTTTATATGCTAATTTTTTTTAAAACATTATTTCGAACAAATTCACACAAGCTATGTTTAACTAAAGAGGGTATTTTAGTCTTGGCATTATGCTGATACACAGCACTAGCCTAGAAGTTCCACAATAAAGATTTCCATGTCCTTCCACTAAACAAACTACTCTCATGTCACATACTCGTCTCTTACTGTTATTGAGCGCTAATGCTAACCCAATTCTAAAAAGCTTTCACGTCTCCTTCAAACCTACAGAAAGCTCTGTGTTGCAAGCAGCCTTCTGTATTTTCTAGATTAGTAGATCATTTGAAGTGTAAGGTCAGAGTTTTGGATTTGAGGCATGGCTCATGGCAACAATCACGACGACGGCGGAAAGTCAGCGTGTTTAACGTCTCTGTGCTCAACACCGCTAAAGACTCTCACATGACCTCAGTGAATGCATTATTAAATACGCAGTGAACAATGCCGCTCTCGGGGCTGAAGCTTGCGCATGTGCATGCAAAAAGTCAAGTAGGAACCCGTCGCTCTGCTTCACCAACATGAATTACTTTCCTAACATACCGTTTTATTCCTTTTTCCTTTTATTCCACAGATAGATGTGACAGGAAGTGATTTGCCCTTTCAAACACACCTCTTTGTTCAGTTACAGTAGTTCTATAGTATAAATGTTTAATCTAAAAAGTGCAGGGTGGGTAAAGAAAACACTCAACTCATAATGTGGATATGTTGGAGCTTGAAACAGTTCAACATTTTTAAAATACTAAATAACTGTGATGTTAATTAGCTGCAAATCCTTCTGTGCTGGGTTTTTGTCTTGCAACGAGGCACAGTTGTTAAATCCGAATCTGTTTGTTTACGTTTCTTCATCGCTGCTACGTCACTGCAGCAGCACTCACGCTCCGAGGCCTCTACTATAAATAACCACAACAACATCCCGGACAGCTCCAGCACCAGTGCTCTCAGGATTCATATCCACCTTCATGAAGGCTGGTCAGCGTGATCTCATTTACACCATGCTAACTGACTCCGCTAGCTATAAGGAAAGGCTTATTTTGCGATTGTGTGCGATTGTCATCTACAAAACAAGCACTGGGATAAAAATCATACAGCATAAACTCGATTCGGCGTAGTTTTCAGCGTCTCACTTGTAACCATAGCAACGGTCATAGCAAAAATCATAAAAAGTAAAGCTGAACTGTAAATATCGGCACCTGCGTTAATAACAGCGTAGACTAATCTCTGTGATGTGAGGAATATTCCTGCTCACAGACTAAACACACAGAAAACTAGATGCTTAAAGTCTCCACCGAAGCAGCTGCTTGCTTTGATGGTTTTTTATTAATGATATGTTTAACATCTCTGCACTGTAGTTATGACTGCACCGTTATTTAGAGCTCTGTGGACTGATCCTAATTACCCAGCATGCCCTGGGGCACACGAAGTGAGCATACTGAGTAACAAGACGGGGAAAAAAGACCAAAAATGCAATGTGGCCAATCAGCCAAGACAACAAAGATTTGGTGTGTGATGTTTTGCTAATGTAGAGGCTAATGTAGCTAACACGCCTGATTACAAAACACTGGAGCACAGAAACGCTACTTAAGTTGGTTTTATGTTCAGGTTAAACTGCTAAACTGGTGGCTTAAATTTGCATAAACAAGTCTAACAGCGCCTGTGTTGGGTGATTTAATGCAGGATTGTTATGGCGTGATGAGCTAGTCACGGTATATAATCACACTGTGCCTCTCGCACAATAACTACAACTTTAAAATGCGTTACGGATGCAGCGTGCCACTTTTCTGCACCATCGCTCTTTTCTCCAGCTAGAGATGACGTGATAAACACTGATAACATGCGAGATTTTATTTCTTTACATCTTTTATAAAATATCTTCCTAGAGCCCTGTTCAGACAGGATTAGTTTTCCATGTGGAATTGTGTAATGTAATTATTCCTGCAGGATTTCTGCAATTTTAGTCTGAATCCATCATATCAGGTTTTTTTACAGACTGTGTGTGTAGAAGTCCAGAATCATCATGGCTTATTTTCCTTGAGCAGTAAAAATAAATGCAGGTAATTCAGCAGTGCTTGAAAGTTTGTGAACCCTTTAGAATTTTCTATAATTCTGAGGCCTAAAACGTCATCAGATTTTCATGCAAGTCCTAAAAGTAGATAAAGAGAACCCAGTTAAACAAATGAGAAAAAAATGTTGTACTTGGTCATTTATTTATTGAGGAAAATGATCCAATATTACATGTCTGTGACTGGCAAAAGTATGTGCACCTTTGCTTTCAGACCCAGAACTATATCCACCGAGTAACAGTAAGAAAGACAGTGAAGCACAAATTTCAGAAATATATAACATTCTAAATGGTTCACAAACTTTCAAACACCACTGTATATATTGCGTCTGATCAGACGTGTTGGTAAAGACTGTTATATCCTGTGGGAAAGAGACGTCTAGCGCTTTTTATTCAGTATAAAGACGCTCCAGGAAGCGCTTGCTCTTCTCTCTTTTCTCTTTTCTGTCGTCTCCGAAACCAGAAGTTTAAAAACACAGAACAATAAGATACAGACGACGTTTAAAGGGGCGTCAGAGAAGCGATGCTTCCGGGGGTTTTAGGGAAGTTACTGAGTTCCTACAGACATGTAATGGTCATGTGACCTACGCATGGCCACGCCCCAACACCACAATCAGTGTGTATTAAAGTGAGGTGTGTGTAGTACACATGGAGTTTTACACAGATCACTAATCCTGAATGGATCAGACTGCACACGTCCTCCATTACTGACGTTAATGAACACGCACAGGCTGAAAAGTCTAATCTTATTTGAACAGTGCTTCACTCACGCTAGCTTTCAGTCAGAGAAATGCTGCTAATTAAATTCACCAGATCGCCACAGTTGGCAGGCAGTACAAAAACATTTTTTACAAGCTAACCTTCAGGTCAAACGGTTATCACACAGCTAGCCTGCCAGGAACAAAGTCAAAGGGGTTAGCGCATAGCTAGCCTGTTTAGCACCGCACTCCCCGTGTGCGAATACACACACACACACACACACACTAAATTATTTCAGGAAAGTGTTTCCTCATATTTACTAAAACTTTTATAGCCACAACTAAAATGCTCAATTGTGGACAACTTGGTAACTGCAATAACCTTTCATTCTTCAAACTTCACAATATCACAAGAAGACACGAATCTAGCGAAGTTCAGCTCTCTCTGCCGCGGTCGTACTTCCCTGCACTCCTGTCACTCCCATCTTCCGCTAGACGCATGCTCTTGTTGAAGTTTTTGCAAGAATGCATCAGGAGATAAAAGAAAGACTTCAGATTGAACAGCAAGAATCCATTCTCCTGGAAGATCTACACACCCAGCGTTCTTTCAACACTGAACATACCTGCTTGCTAACTAGCTAGCATCATAATTAGCTAGCTTGGTATTGGTGTCAAGGTGGCAATTATGATGTCATAACTACTGAACTGAAATCTGATCATCGTCATACACAGAGAGAGGAGTCTGAGCGATTAAAACCCAATTTGAAGAACTTCTAAATTAGTATCTCGCTGCACACAGGAACAGGTTCATTCTTCAGGCCTTCTGGGTAATTTCCCAGACGATCCTAAAGTCTCCAGTAAAGCCAATCTTCATGGAACAGTAAGCCATGAACTTGCACTCAATAAAATAATGAGATAAAGACATCAGCTGGCTTTAACCCAGGAAACATTTCAAAAGCAAGACAACCAGAACAAATTAAGTTTAGAACGGAGCCACAGAGAACATCTGGACTAAAATGGACTCACACTCAAGTCCAAGATCTAAGCTTATGTATGGTGAATCTGACAAGCAAGAATGATCATCAGCTACAGCTGGGACATTTGGGGTCACCAAGGAAGAAAGTTACCTTTAACCAAGCAGGAATTCCCTCACTAAAGGTTTACGATGCTCCTCACAGGTGTCTTTTACCTTCTTTTTGGTGTTGCAGTGGCAGCAGATGGTCCACAAGTACCGGACCGTCCTCCACAGCAGGATGATGAAGAGGCCGCCGAAGAACGTAACCATGGACGATGCGAGGAAGGCCCACCACATGCGCTGGCCATTGCTGTCACACGGCACGTCGGCAAAGTACGGGATGATCAGGTCCATCTTCTTCGGGTTCGCCATCATGGAGTTTTGGGAGGGCTCGAGCCGAACGTCACCATCTTTAGCCGGAAGCATGCGGGCCCCGAATGCTCATCGGCCATGTAGACCCGCTCGACGTGGGAAGAGATAGCAGGAAAAAACCCCACTGAGAAAATGGATGGAAATCAAAAGCGAGTCATGTTTATCATTCTTGAAACTCCATAAATGATGAAATGAAGTTCACGGTTAGGATTATTCCGTACTCTGGGAGTCGGATTGAGCAACGAATCCATTTAAACCATGTTAGTGGAGGTCAGCTCTGCTATGATATAATTTTGGTGTGAGGAGATGAGAAGGTCACATGACGGCTGGCGGCGCAAGAAGCGACTATTGAACTTCTTGGTGCTGTTCTTGATATTTAATCGCAAAAGTTTTTGATCAAAAAAAAGATTTCACTGTTTATTTAGCACGGAACTGGTTTTATCTGAACATTTTAGCCCATGATTATAGAACATAAAACATTATTCCATTTCGCACATCTTCAAGAGTCCTGAGGTGAGATCAGCTCCAGTTTGGGCTTCTACAGTAGCTTCTACTCGTCCTTCAGAGAGAGAGAGGGAGGGAGAGAGAGAGGGAGAGAGGGGGGGAGAGAGA
>JAQMYM010000006.1:21821331-21831975 GCA_030014255.1 Parauchenoglanis ngamensis
CCCCCCCCCCCCCCCCCCCCCCCCCCCCCCCTGTGTGTGTGTATGTATTTCTGTCTGTCTGCACGTGTGTGAGTGCACATGTGTGTGTGTGTGCACGTGTGTGTGTGCACGTGTGTGTGCACGTGTGTGTGTGCACGTGTGTGTGCACGTGTGTGTGAGTGTGCACGTGTGTGTGAGTGTGCACGTGTGTGTGAGTGTGCACGTGTGTGTGAGTGTGCACGTGTGTGTGCATGTGTGTGTGTGCACGTGTGTGTGTGTGCACGTGTGTGTGTGTGCAGGTGTGTGTGTGTGCGTGTGTGTGTGTGCGCATTTGGTTGGGTGTGTGTGTGTGTGCGCGCACTACATGTCCAGTATTATCCTCTTAGCCTCAGTGCAGCTCATTATCACAGTGTTGAAGTGTAATATTTCATTATTTCCTAATTATCTGTGTTCTGATGTTTGAAGTCTGAAGTGCACTAATGAGCTCACTCTGGATGGAGGCACTGCTGTACGTGTGTGTGCGCGAGTGAGCGTGTGTGTGTGAGCAGACTGGGTTAATGTAAGTAGCTGATAATAAGCATGGCTGTATTTCTGTCTCGACTAATCAGCTAAGTTTCTTTTGATTAATGTTCTTTTGTTCTTTTATTTCTTTAAGGCTAATTAGCGGTTATGTCACATGTTGCTATGGCGATAACGCTGCAGTTTCCTCTCGCACACATTTAGTCAACAAACTAAGACGTGTTTGCTGTGTGTTTGCCTCTTCGCTTTGGCGCGGTGCTAAGCTCGAGGCTGTAAGTGTCCTACATTAGTCTCGTAGCTTCAGATCAGTGTGTGAGCTTCGTTACTGTTCAAGTTTGCATGTTTGTCGATTGCTGTGTTATTAATGTGCGGGAGAGAGTGTCTTATCCCTTCTGTTATAAATGCCATAAGATTTAAAAAGGCCAATATTAACCCCGGAAGGAGGAGTGTGATTCAATTCATTCATGATTAATTTTGATAGTGATTCATTTTTCTCTTTTTTGGTTCTCTCATTCTTCTGTCTCTCTCTGAAAGAATTTCCAGTTTATGGCTCATGACAATTAACATGTTATTGTTCTGGGCACATGCTCACAGACACACACACACACACAACGCAGTTGATGAGCCTCAGCTCTATTAGACTCGTGCTTTGTTTTGAATGATTCCCTACACCCTGTCTTCTACTTTCTGCTGAACGTGGTGTGAGATCTCCATGCTCAGCATGGACTTTGATGGGAAGTTTTAACTGCTGTGAAATTAATGTGTGTATGTGTGTGTGTGTGTGTGTATGTGTGTGTGTTTCCAACATAAGGAAATTAAAAAATTTATCAACAGCGTGGCAGAGAAAATCAAGAAAACCCGAGACAAGTATGGCATAAACGATAACGGATCCACGGAGGTGAGTGTGAGGGGTGGGGTGGGGGGGGGGTGAGGGGTGTGAGTGAGTGGGTTTGTGTGCAGGTTTGCGAGTGCGTGTGTGTGCGTGTGTGAGATCACCTTTATTTTTTTCCTTCAGCCTAAAGTGTTGTACCAGCTGGACAGAATCACACCCACACAGCTGGAGAAGTTTCTGGAAACATGCAGGGACAAGTACATGAGGTAGTGAGTGTGTTGAATAGTGTTTATTTTGTGTGTGTGTGATGATTGGTGTTTATTCTGTGTGTGTGTGTGTGTGTGTGTGTGTGTGTACAGAGCTCAGATGGAGCCGGGTTCGGCTGTGGGTGCTCTGTGTGCTCAGAGTATCGGAGAACCCGGAACCCAGATGACCCTGAAGACGTTCCACTTCGCTGGTGTGGCATCGATGAACATCACGCTGGGGGTACCGCGCATCAAAGAAATCATCAACGCCTCCAAGAACATCAGGTCCGACTCTTGGAATTAAACTCAAGAAGGGGAACGTTATACCTCTGTTTACATCTCACACACACACACACACACACACACACACACACACACAGTGCTGAGGCATTGGCAGTATTACTTTTAAAAAAATAAACCTGCTCAGTTACACTTCATGAATACAAAAAAAAAATTTATATTAAAAAATTTAAATAGTTTAAAGAAAATAAATGAATAATTTTACACTGAAAAGGAGAAAAGGGTAAAAAAAATGTAACACGTTACTTTAAAGTTAAAGTAAAAATATTAACATCAAGGAAGCCAATTTTTAAGAGGTAATTTATTTAATTAAAAAAATTAAATGAAAAAGTCCATCAGGTCTCCATCTCCGGCTCGGAATTCTCCCAGCTGGAGATCCGTTCTGATCTCACACACATCGCACTGAGCTCGCCGCCATGCACACACCTCTGGACCGGTGCTTTGTGCTGAACGTTCCTGATGTAATCAGGACACAGCTGGACAACATCAGGGCACCCGGGGCGTGATTATAGCGCCCTCGTGTAGCAGCGGCTCTGGATCTTCTCCGATGCGGTTTGAGACGCCATCAGCGGTTGCTCGGGATGTGAACGAGACACGCCCCCTACTGCAGGTGATCAGGTCGCAGCTATAGAACAGTGTGGACATCAGCGTAGCTCTCTGAGTGCATTAGGGATAAACATATTCAGCATGAGCGGATTGTAACCTCTAAACAGACGCCGACAGGAGGAGCACTATTCTTCTTCTCCTCCTCCTTCTTTAAATCTGAACCTAAACATCAACCTGAAGCTGAACATCAATATGCAAGGGTATATATTCAATAAAAAAACTTCCCATTTAGGCCACGCCTCTTTCCTTTTGTGTTCTTTGCGCTCATAAAAATAGATCATGAAATGTGATAAATGGAGACTAAACAGACAAACAACTGTTTACTGTGATTTCTATGTTGTTGTTGTTGATGATCGCTCCGTGCACTCTCCCCTGACAGCACGCCCATCATCACTGCACACCTCGACACTGAGGACGACGCCGACTTCGCTCGGCTGGTGAAGGGCAGGATTGAGAAAACGCTCCTCGGAGAGGTAACACACACCGGAGACACAAACTGGTCTGGATGTGAACAAGTACAGCTGCAACACACTCAAAGCTCCTCTAATACACACAGTTCTAATACTGTGTGTGTGTGTGTGTGTGTGTGTGTGTGTGTGTGTGTGTGTGTTGTAGATCTCCGAGTACATAGAGGAGGTGTTTCTGCCTGATGACTGCTTCATCCTGGTGAAACTCTCGCTGGAGAGGATCCGCCTTCTCAGACTGGAGGTAACACACACTCTCTCTCTCACTGTATCACCCCTCCTCCACCCCTCCTCCACCCCTCTCTGTCTCTGCTGTTATCTCTCTCCCTCCTGTCTGTGTCTCTCAACCTCTCAACCTGTCTGTTTCCCTGTCCCCCCCACATCCCCCCAACACATGCTTCCCCTTTCCCTGTCTGACTCTCTGTCTGTCTCTCTCACTGTTTCCTCCTGTCTCTCTCCCTCCCCCTGCCTGTCTGTAGGTGAATGCAGAGACAGTGAGGTACTCTATCTGTATGAGTAAGCTGCGTGTGAAGCCGGGTGATATAGTGGTGCACGGTGAGGCGGTGGTGTGTGTGTCCCCTCGAGAGAACAGCAAGAGCTCCATGTACTACGTCCTGCAGTCACTCAAACAGGAGCTGCCCAAGGTACACACACACACACACACACACACACACACACAGCATGTACCCGTGTGTGTGCTGTGCTCTTGTGATTGTCACCATATGATACAAATGATGTAACTACACAAGTGTGTGTGTGTGTGTGTGTGTAGGTTGTTGTCCAGGGCATTCCTGAGGTTTCCCGCGCTGTGATCCACATTGATGAACAAAGCGGCCGTCAGAAGTTCAAGTTGCTGGTGGAGGGAGACAACCTGCGCTCCGTCATGGCAACACACGGTGTCAATGGCAACCGCACCACGTCCAACAACACGTATGAGGTGTGTGTATTAGTGATGGAACGTTTCACACACATCACATTCACGGTCTCGTACCACTGAAAATCTGCCAGAAAATTACGTCCTGAAGGAAATTAGTTAGCAAAACATGACTGCTAGCTAACTACTGACTCACATGTACACACATCTGCAGATTTACGTTAGCAAACATGAAGTGCTTGTGAGTTAATAAGTTAGCTACTGAGCTAGTGGGATTCATTAAACATTTAAAACTTCCCAGACAGATTTCTCTCATCATGGGAAAAACACTTTCACGTTCCTGGTGGGAATGTTGGGACGTTTCAGACATCCCGGATTTCTCTCCATGCATTACTTTACTTTATGTACTTTGTAATTTATATAATTTTATAATATGTTAGACATAAATTTCACTCCTTGCAGGTGTAATAAAGATTAGAAAAAGATTAGCATTTTTATTTGTGCGTTATGAGTTTTGCCATGAGCTAAGCCGTCACTGTTCCCTGAGCAAATCTTCAAAATAATCTTTAAGTGATGTTCAGTAAATAGACGAATCTCTAAAGACCCTGGATTATTTTTGTTGTTTGCTTTTAGTTTTTGGATGCTGCAGGAACATAATTTGCTAAACTGATGAAAAGAATTCCACGTTAAAGCCTTACTTGTACTCTGTGCCTGTGCGTGCGTGCGTGCGCGCGCGTGCGTGTGCGTGCGTGCGTGTGTGCGTGTGTGTGCGTGTGTGCGTGCGTGTGTGTAGGTGGAGAAGACGCTGGGCATTGAGGCTGCGAGGTCGACCATCATTAATGAGATCCAGTACACCATGGTGAATCACGGCATGAGCATCGACCGGCGTCACGTCATGCTGCTCGCTGATCTCATGTCCTACAAGGTGAGAGAGAGAAACTGTTCAGGAACATGAGGACTCGCACACTGGGGACTCTCCTGCACTGCTGAATCTCAATCTTTATTGTGTGTGTGTGTGTCAGGGGGAGATCCTGGGCATCACTCGTTTCGGTCTGGCCAAGATGAAGGAGAGCGTCCTGATGCTGGCGTCGTTTGAGAAGACCGCTGATCACCTGTTCGACGCGTCGTATTTCGGACAGAAAGATTCCGTGTGTGGTGAGTTTCGCACTGGGGGGAGGGATGGAGGGATGGAGGATAAAGGATGAGACTGATTGAGCTGGAGAGAAGGAGGGATGGATGAGCGAGGGAGGGAGAGATGTAAGGATGAAGGGAGGGAGAGATGGGTGGATGCAGGATAAAGTGATAGATGGAGGGAGGGAGCGAGTGTGGACATGAGGACATATTAGTAGATGGACAGACTGATGGAGCTTACAGAAGTAGAAATCAAATGATGTCTGAATAGATAAATATAGCGATACCACACACACACACACACACTTCTCTGAATGTTTTCTTTTTGCAGAAGCACTCAGACACCATGAAGTGTTTTGAAAATAGTTTTTACCTTTCTGTAGTTTTTTAGGTGTAATAATAAAGCAAAGAGAAATTAAACTGAAATTAAATTGAACACATCACATAGTAAATTTCTGAGCACAGACGGCTCACCTGGTGGAGACGGGTCACCTGGTGGAGACGGGTCACCTGGTGGAGGCGGGTCACCTGATGGAGACGGGTCACCTGGTGGAGGCGGGTCACCTGATGGAGACGGGTCACCTGGTGGAGACGGGAAACCACAGATCATTTTGACTGAACAGAGAGAGATTAAACGGCTCTATAAGAAGCCGTAAGCAGCAGGTGTTTGGGGTAAAAAGCTGCTGTTCTTCTGCACGTTCGCTTATTACACGCTGCCTGTAACATTGTCTCCTGCACCAGGAGGAAAATCTGATGTGAACGATTCTAATCTCTGCATCAGACATGAAACAGATGAGCAGCAGCTTTTTCTCCCAAGCATCAGGTGGTTACTGTCGTTACGATCCTATCTACGTCGGGCCGCAACACTCAGAGGACGGTGATGAGACCGGGAACAAGTTTGCTGTATTTTAATTAGTGCTTTTGTCTTTTATGCTCCAAGTGGTTAAAATCTTCAGAAGTCAGCAAGGCCAAAACAATAAACAAAACTCCCCCTACCTGTTAGCCAATAATCTAACCTACCTAATCCAAGAGAAAAGAAATATACAGCACCTACCCTCACTCCCTATCTAACCCAAAACCAGGAGACAAAACGGATAAAAATTAATGGCACCGACTTCCTACTAACCACTGATTACACGTGTTTACAGCTATATACAAGAGTACAGCATCAAGTCCAGCGGCGAAAACACACGTATAGTCAACACCAGGCCGAGAGGCAATCACAGGAAGCCGATTACGTAACGCACAAGAAGTACAAACAGCAACGGAGCAGGTCTCCCGAAGTGTCTTCTGGGAAGGGTTAAAAAGTGGTCTAATGTTACAGCCAACCAATCGCAATGCAGGAGGCTGGAGCAATGCAGTGATTATCCACTGGGAGGCAGGACACGTAGCAGTGGGCGGGGCCTGCACGGGGAAGACACGCCCATCACACCACCAGCACAGACACCCAAGCAGTAGAAAACAAACAATATACACTGGCGGTCGTAACAACTGTAAACACCCTGTACACACACACACACACACACACACACACACAACCTCAGACAAGTCATTTATGAAAGTATTGAAAGTGTGCTGAATTAATATTTCTACATTTGTAAAAAATCTGTGTATGTGGGGGCGGAGCCTGTAGTGACAGGTGTGTAACGTATAAACAGCTGAACTCTATCATATATGTTGTGTTAATTCTCTGTAGCTCCATCACTTACATTCTGTAATTGCAGTATTGATGGGTCTGCTCAGTATATTAATTAATCTCCCCCCCCGTCTCCCCCCCCCGTCTCCCCTCCCGTCTCCCCTCCCGTCTCTCTCTCTGCAGGTGTATCTGAGTGTATAATAATGGGAATCCCCATGAACATCGGCACCGGTCTGTTTAAACTCTTACACAGAGCAGACAAAGTTCCCAATCCTCCACAGAGAACCCTGCTGTTTGACACTGCTGACTTCCATATACCTCTCGCCTCCTAACACACACACACACACACACACACACACACACACACATTCATAAACAGTTGGTAAGATCATGGACATTATACATTTGACACGCATCCGTACATCAGGCTGAATGGCAACATGGTGTGTGTACATTCATTATAAAGAATGTATGTGTATTTTCACACAAAATTATATTACTTATATATTGAGATTATATAAATTTAGAGTACACACACGTGTGTGTATAGATATATATATAATGTGTGCGTGTATGAGATGACAATCTGTTTGTTTTTTTCTTGTTCTAGTCACATGACAGTGGTTAAAGGTTAAGAAGTTTGCTTTGATTTAATTAAATAATAAAACCGATCTGATGATTTTTGATGTGAATGTTGAGCCCTTGCTGCGTTTTGTGTACATACGTCCTGAATGTGAATAAAGTGTACATTAAAGCTCAGGGGTTTGGTGGTTTATCTGTCTGGTGATGCAGCATACAGACTCCTCTCTCCTGCTTAGTGCTGTAGTAAACACGTTCTGCAGAGCTGCCGATGAGTTTCACGTGTGAAAACTTTGTAAAGAAAGTGAAGGCTCTCTCGTGCATCGCTATGACTGAAATATGAGCTGAAATCTCTCAAGTACCTGAAGTACATTTTTTACGTGCTCTGCATAATAAACGAGGTCTGTGTTAGTCTGTGTCCTTCTCAACAAATACGATTTACAAACTCTCACGCACTTCCCTGACACGCCGCCACCTGACTCAGCTGTGAAGTGCGATTTCTTTTTGTTCCCGTTTTGTCTCCTCAAGCGCCACTTGGAGCTGCCGGAGAGCCGAAGCTGGGGAGCTGAATTTCCACGGCTTCTGCCAGCGCAGAATTGAAATCCGATGCAGTGGAATGTAAGAATCGAATGGTTGATTTGGAGTTTAGTTTTTTTTGGAAATTCTATTTTCATTTAACTGCCAGACTCTCTAAAAGTGTTCACTCGTCGTGGTGTTGAGTAGCTGTAGCATCACCAGCCTCCATTTTATTCCAGAGACTCCAGAAACACAAAGTGGGTGCTGATGCAGAACCTGATGCTCACGTTAGGGACTTGCAGAAGATCTGCAGCTCGCAGAGGAACAGACTGTTGTATGGTGACAGCATGTCTGTTAACGAGCAGAGTCTGATGTGTAAAATAGATTAAACTCTAACTGTCTTTGTTCAAATTGGCCTGAATTTGTTGAAGAAATGTTTTCAAAAATAATTCTTATACAACACATTAAACCTCAAGCAATACTTCCTTTATTACTCTCTTTTAATTATATGCCTCAGATTCTATGACTATTTGCTAATGTTTATTCTCCTTGTTTATCACAAATTATATTTTACGTTCTTTATGACCTATTTATTCCCAGGCTCTCTGAATGTTCTGTATAATTTTGTAGCTCAGGTGGCACCAGGCCTCGTTCCTGTTTATCTGCACGCTCCTGCGCCTCTACCTGAGCAGGTGTGCGTTTTCTTTATGTTTAAAAAAGCTGATCTGAAGATTCTTCAGTCGTGTGAATAAAGAACCTCTTGGTCTTCTGAATCCTGAATCAGCCAGTTTAATCAGCTTGGTGCCATGGCCCAGACAGCACCATCCCGAACACCTCCCTGGTGAGTTACGTCTTTATGTACAAACCAGGGGAGATGTAGGCCGGGTTCCTTTCCTTACAAGACGGAAGAAACCGTCTCT
Organism: Parauchenoglanis ngamensis; assembly: GCA_030014255.1. Lineage (NCBI taxonomy): Eukaryota > Metazoa > Chordata > Actinopteri > Siluriformes > Auchenoglanididae > Parauchenoglanis > Parauchenoglanis ngamensis. The sequence goes on from JAQMYM010000006.1 coordinate 21,829,933, forward strand.
ATACAAGGAATATTTCTTTTCAGGATTGAGAGAAGGGCAGCTGCTTTTCTTGTACTTTGTGTAGCTTTTCTATTCTCTCCCCATGACTACTGACGTCCAAGAGCCACTGAATTCAGGGAAAGATTCCTGGAAGCCTCTTAATAATAATCTACAAAAACTTGCTGCATAAATAATACCTGTGGTGTTTAGCGCCATTTAGGGATCATTCCGTAACAAAATACCATGAATTTAAATATGCTTAAATAAGTCTTTGAGACACTTTTTAATTTCATGTTAAAAGCCTTGTCAGTTTGCACAGGTGATCGAAGCACTTTTGCATCAGAGGAAGGATCAAGATACTGAATAATTCATCACCGTTACATTCAAGTAGGTAGATAAATATGTAGATACTTTACTGATTATGATGGAAATTGCAGATAGATAAACACCACAATCAGTGCTTTAATGGTACTTACTGCCCCTTAAAAATGATAAAGATTAGTACAAAAAAATCCTTGTACAAAATAGTCACACAAATGTAATCCTTCAAACCAACACAGCAGAATGATATTTGCAAATATTTTAATGCATTGTAGAAAATGAAACATTCAATTATGTATAATGAGAATTTATAATCTTATTATTCATAATTTAGAAGTGTATTCTGTCAGAGATGAGTGAATGTCATCCTCACAACTGTAATAAACAAAACATCTGTAAATTCATTTAAATCTTGTTCATGTGCATTGAAAAAAATCAGCAGATTCATTAGAATTACAGCCAAATTACTGAGTTCTTGGTAGTATTAATGTTAATGAACAACTGCTGATTCATCACTGCATAGCTGCAGAAACGTGTTCCTGAGACGTGTGATATCAGTGGCTAATGGAGGATTTCTCACCATGTTGCTTAATCAGTTCTACAGGAAGCAAAGTTTGTATCTGTCTACCATCAACGAATTTCTTCACCTCTCTGCATATATACAAATGGGCAAATCTGTGGCCAAGGCGGCCATGTTGGAGAAACAGCTCAAACACAGCATAGCCTATTTACCAGAGGAGAGGGCTGCAAAAGCCAGAAATATAGAACATAACAGGATCATGTCAGCGTTGCAATCAATATTTTTAAGGTGTACTTTGAAACATTATCAACACATTTATCACTATACAAATTTAACACGTTGATAATCCTGAAAAGAGTGAAAACATTAATAGAAAATACATAATCATATTTAAAACCTTTTCATGTGAATGTCATGAGAATATAAAGCCTCAATTATAGTTGCTTTTATTCGGCATACACAAGATGGCTGCTGCACGTATCCTGCAGTCATTTAGAGTGACACTTGGGCTCTGAAATTAAAGCTACACGTCTGTGTGGTGCTATAGCAACATAAACGCAGAAGTGCTGAAATATGATGTTTCAGCTCTACCCTGCCTCCTCCTGGACATCGCTTTTAAACCCTTCCGATACACCCGAGGTACGAAGATGAATGTATGAAATAGCAGTTACATGCGCCTACATACACACAAGTTTAACAAATGCACAAGTTGAAACCCAAGGCTCAAACCAAGAGTAGACTTTACGAGCTATTCACTGTTAAACAATCAGTCTATCAGGGCACACCTGAGCAACAAGAAGCACCTGTCTGTCATGTGTTCCGATATTTTTGATCACTTGAACAATGGGTGTCCTCAAACAAAAGGTGCCATGTTTTTTTATCACATCTTGATGTAAATACGATGAAATGAAAGCAGACGTCCCATCTCATATTCATCTTTTGATCTCAAATGCTTATCAGTGTATAGCAAAAACAATAAAATTGGCATGATACCCTCCCCCAGTACCACAGTAACCAATCAGCACATGGTACCCGCCCCCGGTACCACAGTAACCAATCAGCACATGGTACCCTCCCCCAGTACCGCAGTAACCAATCAGCACATGATACCCTCCCCCGGTACCACAGTAACCAATCAGCACATGATACCCTCCCCCGGTACCACAGTAACCAATCAGCACATGGTACCCTCCCCCGGTACCACAGTAACCAATCAGCACATG
>JAQMYM010000006.1:21832075-21844079 GCA_030014255.1 Parauchenoglanis ngamensis
GTACCACAGTAACCAATCAGCACATGGTACCCTCCCCCGGTACCACAGTAACCAATCAGCACATGATACCCTCCCCCAGTACCACAGTAACCAATCAGCACATGATACCCTCCCCAGTACCACAGTAACCAATCAGCACATGGTACCCTCCCCCAGTACCGCAGTAACCCATCAGCACATGGTACCCTCCCCCAGTACCACAGTAACCCATCAGCACATGGTACCCTCCCCCAGTACCACATATTATCAGCACACATTACCTGCTGCCAGAACTACTGTAACCAATCAGGATTTAGATTGGAATATTTTTCTTACTTCACACCTTCACAGACAGAGACAACATTAAAACTGATATTACATTTTATAATTTATCATCATAATCAACACTATCACAGAACACTAAAATATCACAATATTGTAACTGGGAACTTTCTAAATCTCATGTTACATTTATCCAGAGAACAAAATTCCCTGATTGACTTCTCAGAGAAAACATGAGAGTACTATTAAATGTCCAAAATCAGCATTCCTGAAAAAAACACAGCTGTCTTTATGTCATCTTCCAGGGAGTTAGTGAATTTCTCTCAGAGTTAGAGATGTGCCCTATGCAGGCAGCCTCCTCCTGAATGGAACTCCGTAATAACCATGATGGTGAATCTTGGAACGTCCCAGATGATCAGCACACCCACACTGTAGATGATAGTCACGAGGTCTGCTCATGGAGTTCCGAGCTGTTGGTGTTAGCGTTAGCACTGGCGGCATGACGAGATTTGGTGAAGTGAACTCTGACATTGTGCACTCTCGTCCTGTGCAGGAACGAGGACACAGCTGAGACACAGCTCTTCTTAAAGCTCTCGTTCATGAAGGCGTAAACAATGGGGTTGTTGAAGGAGTTGGAAAAACCGATGGCCTGAACCACGGCGATGATCATGTTCAGGGTCACCTCATCATACTTTTGCTCCAGATTATCTGAGGAAAAGACAGCAAGAGAGATGGAAAGACTACTTATTTTAAGAAGTTAAAGGAGTGCAGCGTCAGTGTGGATTTAAACGTTGGTCAGTAGATGTGAGCTTGTCTTCTGACTAGCTACGGACACATCACTATCTACAGGTCCAGCTGAAGCAAGAGCTAAACCCCACTGCATCACGATCAGCAGGTAGCTCAGCAGCTTTGTGGGTAACACAGGAAACAGTGGAAAAAAGAACATTATGCCCATCATAAAAAAATCTTGGGCACCTTTGAAGATCGGATATTAATTATAAATGCTTGAGAGTTGACGTTTACTCACTGTACTCGAACAGCATGTGGACTGTGTGGAAAGGAGCCCAGCAGACAGTGAACAGCAGCACGATGGTAATCATCATTTTCACAGCACGTTTCTTCTTCCTGTGTCAAAAAAAGACAAGACAGGTGTTCACCAGGTGGCCAGGTGCACTATGGCTATTGACTTCTTGTCTACACACCAATTAGCAATGTTCTGTCCCATCACACACCTGGAAGTCTATTTTTTTTTCCAAAATATATCATCTGTGCTCTCATCTCCGTGACGTTAATCCTAAACCTAGAAATAAACAGTCCTGATGGGAATAAACGAGTTTCAAGTTTACAATTATCAGGTATTTTTATAACAAATTCTAAAACAAACACTTTTATTTGCCTGCTTTCCTCTTAGATTAAAATACTGGTCGAAGAGGCTGAACCTATGTTCAGGAGGTGACGAGTCATGTAGCAACCCTGTTGTCTGTTGTGGGCGTGGCCTATCCAGTGTTTTGTTTTGTTTTAGTTCTATTTCAAAACAATAATGCTACACATACATTTTACATCTTTTAAAGCTAACCAGATAAGCAAAAGTTAAATAACACACTAATCAGTGTGAAAAACAAAACAAAACCTGATTTGCATATTACCTGCTCAGCCTTGTATTAACCTCCTTCTCAGATTAGATTAGCAAAGCGAGCTAACCGTACTGGCGTGTCGGCTGTGAACAGTGTGAATACAAAGGAAACGAAGCATAACGCTTTGAAAGAAAACTGCAGCTATTTTAGCAATGAAAATAGAAAACGCATAGTTTCTCTTGAGTAATAACTCACTGATGAACATCAAGACAAAGTCATAACTGAATTTTTAAAAAGTGCCAAGTTGTACAGTTTAGCCATGGCCTTTTACAATTTGTGACAGAATACATGAAACACCTGAAATCTGCGCTTATCCAAACATGGATAAAATTCACCTGGCAGAAAAGCAGGTTGTAATGTCTACTTCCTGACCTTATCTAAGTGACCTGTGAACATCAGTCCTGTTGGCCAATAAAAAACATGTGGGCATGGCTGTTATCTTTTATAATCATATAAAGGGAGGAGCTGCTTATCATTTGTGTTTTTTAGTAGAATTCATTTTTTTTTCTTTATGTCTTCCTGTCACGTCGAGTGTGTGTGTGTGTGTGTGTGTGTGTGTGTGTACCTGCAGATCTTGTTGATCTGGGTGTGGTTGATGGTGTGGAGGACGGAGGCGTCCCCCACCCTCTTGCGGATCCACAGCTCGATGCTGATGCGTGTGTAGAGGAACAACATGGCGGCCAGAGGCAGCACAAACAGAGCCACCATGATGAAGGTGGTATACGTCTTCCTCTGCAGCTCTGAACTCCACAGCTCCTGACAGCACACGTGATGATTCTCATACAGGAAGTCATATTTCACCTGACACACATGCACACACACACACACACACACACACACACACACACACACACAGGGGTTAAAGTGAATAATATCCTGATTCCTAAAAATTATGATTTGTTTTTCAACTTTTGTGTTCCTCCGTATAAGATAAGATTAATTGTACTGATCCTGCAGGAAATTTTATTTCACTGCTTGTGGGAAAACTTCCATACACACTTTAAATAAAGTCCAAGGATAAAACTGAAACCCAAGCAGATCCTGATCAATACAGATTAATCAGTGACCTCGTTCCTCACCTACTTCCATCAATTTCAGTTCCACAAACAAATCTAATCATAGGCCCAGCTCAGTTACTATGACAACGTACGCTTTAGGACAAACCCACTCCGTATCAGGATAGCTGTGAAGCTTAGTTCAGCTTGTTAAATTCTCAAACAATCCTCAGGAACAATTCTTCTGCCGTAGTGATGAGAGATCAGACAGATGTAAAGGCGGAGTCATCGATTCTGGAGGAAGATCAACAGCCAAACAAATACACACCTTCCTTCTGTGGTCCTTCAGAAGCTCCGCCCACAAATTCACAGATGCACATTTCCAAGGCTTCACAATTGCAAGACAAACCGTCTCGAGTTTGCATTGAGGTTACTGCAGTGTGTTTAGTGCTAATGTTTTCCTTGATGGTTTGTGCTAATACTAAGAGTTAAAATCATTAACGCTGAGTCAGCTTGTGGTTTAGTAATCCTGCAGCGTGAACAGGAGCTCAGCTGTGCACCGATTTAAAGAGGCATGTTCATAAAAACATCAAGAACTGTGGAGGTTCTAAATGTTCTATACAACACCCTGCATGTGAACCATCTCAGAAATCAGGGACGTGTACTAAGCCCACTCAGGTGCTCAACTAAGCTTCATCTACTGCTAGCTAATGTAGCTTACACAGTTCTAGCTGACCTGGTGTTTATCATGGGAAGTCAATCCAAAATGCACGTCTTTAATGAGTTTCTGTACCATATTTAAAAAAGAGGAAAAAGGACAGGTCTGAAACGTTCAGTTAAATATTTATTTTTTGGTATTTTCCATCTCATCTGTGTCCCACCTTGAATTTAAATGTTGCTGGATTATTACAACACTCATGTTGTTCTCATGCTTGACATTCTGCTGCATTTTGGAGCGATGATTTTCAGTTGGGTTCCACCAGCAGTTTGACACAATCACAGAGCAAACAGACGCCATGTGGAGGCTTCAGTCACTGTGTCATGCGTGAACTCTGGAGCCGAGGCTCCACTCTGTGTGATTCTGTTACAGAGTACTTACATTCACACTCTCTTGCTTTTTCTGTGCTAAATAATAAGTATGATCCTTAGAATATAAAGATAAGATAAATCCTGAGAATTTGGTTCTCAAACGTGTTCTCCAGCTCCTGCTCCAGCTTCTTCCTCGTCTTCGTCTCTTCTTCTTTGTCGTCCTTCCGGCGCTTCCTTCCGGATTCACGCTGCCGCTTGTAAAAATGTGAAACGCAGAAGGCGCTCTCTAGAGGTTTGTCCGTTCTGGGCTACTGTAGCGGCGCAACATGGCGGCTCCGTAGAGGAGGACCCGCTCCCTGTGTAGGTATAAAGGGCTTGTTCTAAGCTTACGCAAACACAACGATTCAGAGTTACAGCTAATTATACACTAATGAGGACGTACTGAGGAACTCCATAAGTATATCATGGAACATATACTCCATTTCTGCTACTAGATTCCCTCAAAATCCTACAAAGTGGAGCTTTAAAACTCCTGTCAGGTTAAACTGGACACTGAGTTTTAGGATCTTGATTTTTCTGTAGAGCCTCTCAATAATCACTAACGAGAACACAGAGAGAGTCGACAACTTTAATAACTCACCTCTAACTGCTGGACGAACAGCATGGGCAATCCCACCATGACTGAGATCAGCCACACCAAGCCTAGAAATACAAACCACATACACAATTATCGTTTTGTCCTTCTGCCCGAGTGAACGAGACCTTTTCATTGTCTGGACACTTCACTGGCTGTGATGGAAATCTGAATAGTGCCTGAATGCTGTTTGGTTTTACTGTGTGATTAATTCCTAAAGACTTTTTTCTGTGTGCAGAAGACCTTCTGGGGTCTTTGCTTTGAGTTTGTTCTTCCAATTTTAACTGCTTAGAGGGATGAAAACTATTCCAGTGCATACACTCCCACATCACTGTCTGCTCTAGACCTTTTAATCAAAAGGATTAAATCAGGACCAGGGCTCAGACATGTGAGAGTTGCATTATCAGAGGATGTCATTTAGAAGTAAAAGTGAACATATATAAAAAGTAATATATGAATAAATAAACAGAACTGTCAGAGATGTGGCTAGCTGCAGTTGAAAGATGCATGAGAGGTGGAAACGTGATCAGCATGAAACATCAGCTATGACCTGCGGTTCAGGACACGCTGCTGAAATAGATGGAACTTTTCTACATTTTCCCTTGGCTTCATGCACAGGATCATTCACAGCATTAATACGGCACAGAGACATCGCCTCCACAGCCCCAGCGTTTCTTTCACACCTATTGAACCCTCAAACACACATTACAGCGAGGCCTAAACGGCTGCTTCCATTCTGCACTCTTTCAACACTAATTTAATACAACACTTTACAGCGCACAAAATCAGTAGTATACACACTGTACACTGAGGACACCTGGGACTGAGAGGGAATATGAGGAATATGAGAAGATAGATCAGAATTTCAGCTTTCATTTCCTGGCATGAACATGTCGATGTGATAAATAACTCCGAGTGTGGACCCTTTGCTTGCAGACCAGAAAATTTTAAGGTGTGCAAGAGTATTGGAACAGACAGCCTTAGAGTGAATTACAGTAAATAACACTTAAAATCCCCGGCTCACTCTTCCCAGAACATCACATCCTTATTCCAGACATAATCCACAGCAATCCGGTGACGTCCTGCCCGCAGATCTTAAACTGTAACATGAAATGTAAAATATTTCTGTGAAAGTATCTAAATTTTAAATGCTTTTTGCTAATCCGTTCCGTTTTTGTATGTTTATTGCGTATGAAATGGACCAGAACCGGCCTCAGCGTCTCACGTGCCACCGCGAGGGAAAGAAAACATCAGGTATGTTTTGTTCAAAGCTTCCACGTGTGACACGTGACTGAAGAGGACGTTTGTCTTGGGTTTGAAGGCATCAGTAACAATGACTTTGTGGAGGTTTTGCTGCTCAGAGAGTGAGCAGGTAGCACTCACATGCTTTCTAACCAAACGCACTGGACTCTGGGACGAGTGAGACGGGCTTTAATATTTAGTTATATATCTCTCGCTTGCAGTAACTACATCAAGCCAGTGACCCAGTGTCGTCACCAATCTGCTGCGTCCTGCTGTTGTGCTGCTTTTCCAGGTTTGCAGTGCAGCGTGTTTCAGTTGGCGTGTGGGTTCACAGTTCACAGTTGGGTCGGTGTCTTGCTGCATGATGGTCATCCTGATTAGATCAGATGCATTTCTCTGTAAACCTGCAATTTTAACAGCTTTAATAACTTTCGCTAAAGCCGAATCTTCCCCTAATCTTCCGCAGATGTTGATCACAGACACGGAGCTGCACATCTCCTGTGCTTATACTGGACAGGAAAAACACTCATTTGCAATTGCTTTTAAAAACTCATGCATGTGTCCAGAGCAGCATCAACAATTGCTGGCGATGATTTTTATAAGTAATTCCATGCTGTACATGACGATGTGCAGTTTCAGTTCATACGTGAATCTGCATTGGTGTTTCTTTTTTCTTTTTTGTTCCAGAACTGCGAGCCGAACAACAATGAATCAAAGATATAAAAATACGTTAATCTATTTCAGTTCCAAGAAATTTCAGTTTCTTTATCATTATATTATATTATATTATATTATATTATATTATATTATTACAAACTGCCATTTTTTTGTCTTATTGACGGTTATAACATAAGTGAATAACTCGCTTCACTGATGTTCTGCAACATTAAATTAACTATATCCATCCATCCATCCATCCTCTTCTGCTTATCCGAGATCAGGTCATGGGGGCAGCAGCTTAAGCAAAGAGACCCAGACTTCCCTCTCCCCGGCCACTTCCTCTAGCTCTTCTGGGGGAATCCCAAGGCATTCCCAGGCCAGCCGAGAGACATAGTCCCTCCAGCGTGTCCTGGGTCTTCCCCGGGGCCTCCTCCCGGTTACACGTGCCTGGAACACCTCACCAGGGAGGCGTCCAGGAGGCATGCATCCTAATCAGATGCCCTAGCCACCTCATCTGACTCCACTCGATGCGGAGGAGCAGTGTCTCTACTCTGAGCTCCTCATGGACGACTGAGCTTCTCACCCTATCTTTAAGGGAAAGCCCAGACACCCTGTGGAGGAAACTCATTTCAGCCGCTTGTATTCGCGATCTCGTTCTTTCGGTCACTACCCATAGCTCCTGACCATAGGTGAGGGTAGGAACATAGATCGACTGGTAACTTGAGAGCTTTGCCTTAAGACTCAGCTCTTTTTTCACCACAACAGACCGATGCAGAGCCCGCATCACTGTGGACGCCGCACCGATCCACTTGTCAATCTCACGCCCCCTTTTTCCCTCACTCGTGAACAAGACCCCGAGATACTTAAACTCCTCCACTTGGGGCAGGATCTCACACCCAACCCTGAGAGGGCTCTCCACCCTTTTCCGGCTGAGGACCATGGTCTCAGATTTGAAGGTGCTGATTCCCATCCCAGCCACTTCAAGCCGCTTGTTTGGCCATTTGGCACTAGCTAATGCTAACAGCTGAGCTAATATTCTAGAAAGTTATTCTACTTGCTGCAGGATCCATATTACAACTAACACTATTGGTTTGTTAGTTGAATGTTAGATGAGCTTTATTTTCATTAACACTCAAATAATATGAGAATAAAATGACAGAATGGGTGTAAGGGTTGGCGATGTTAGCATGTGATGCTAGGGGAAATGTGCTTTATGCCCATTAATAATTTGGTTGGTCTGTGTTGCTGCTAGAATGAGCAGAGACCTGACATTGGAGCAGACTCAATGTTGCGTAGCTGCAGCAAAGAAATCACTGATTTAATTTTAATTTAATGTATCTGCAGGCATATCTCACCTGCTGTGCCACCTGTTTAACTGAGCATGCATGCTTCTAGTTGCCATGGTAGCATGAAGCCATACTTGCATCTGCACACCAAATGGGCGGCAGGGTTGTTGCGGTGTGAGCAGTGGCTCATTATCATTTAAAGGAACAGGCACTAAAACAGGGCTGTTTAGGCAGATCCAAAGGAACTGTGTCAGCTTGTGGAAAAGGGGTATAAAATGTCACCTTTAAAATCACTGTTACAATTTGAATAACTTATAATCAATTGAGGTCTTTGTTTCCAATAATAGGAAATACATATTTTCAGGTTATTCCAATGCTCTATATTAACAGTGATCTCTCCACATACTGTATGTACACTACAACAAAAAAAGCCTTCTAGAAAAGAAAGAGAACAAAATAACAAAAAAAAAGAGACTTCTCTATATAGTGCAGTATGTAGTCAATAGAAAACTGGCCTTCCTGTCTCCCAGAGGAATTCGGTCATCCTGGTATGTGTCGACCATTTTTCCAAGGCATGTAAGTTCGTGCCATTAACCAAGCTCCCATCTGCCAAGGGGATGGTGGAGCTTTTCTTACAGCACGTAGTACAGGTGCATGGGCTCCCCACGGATGTGGTGTCCGACAGTTCACCAGCAGATTTTGGGGAGCCTTTTGCAAACTCCTCAGGGCCACTGCTAGCCTGTCCTCGGGTTTTCACCCCGAGTCCAATGGCCAGACCGAGAGGGTCAACCAGGAATTAGAGCGTTCACTCAGGTGTCTGGCTGCGGTTAACCCCTCATCATGGGCAACACCTGGCATGGGCAGAATATGCTCATAACACCCTCTGGCACTCTGCTCAGGGCATGTCACCATTTGAGTACCAGTTTGGGTACCCCCACCCATGTTTGCGGAACAGGAGGAGGTTGGGGTCCCAGCGGCAGAGCAACTGGTGTGGTGCACTGATGTCAGTGAACTTGGCAAAGGGCCAGAGGGGCATTGCTGGTGGCCAGACAAAGGGCTGACCAGTCTGCCAACCGCCACCGTTGGGGAGCTCCGAGTTTCCGCCTTGGTCAGAAGGTCTGGCTGGCCGCAAAGGATCTCCCTTTGTGGGTCAACCCCAAGAAATTAGCCCCGCGCTACGTCGGACCGTACAAGATCATGCACCGCATCAACCCGGTGGCATATCGCCTGGACTTTCCCGGTCATGGAGAATTAACCCCACTTTTCACGTGTCTTGTCTGAAGCCCGTGCTTTTCAGCCCTCTGGCACAGCTTTCCCCGGCTGCCCCGCGCATCTTTGATGGGTCACTGGCCTTCAAGGTTCAACGCATCATGGACTCCTGCCGGGTGCACAGGCGTACTCAGTAACTGGTGGACTGGGAGGGGTATGGGCTGGAGGACCATTCTTGGGTTCCTGCCTGGCACATCCTGCATCCAGGGTTAACCAGGCAGTTTTGCGACAGTTGGATGATGGTCATGGGAACGTCGGGAGCCATTCCTAGAGGGCGGGGTCCTGTAACATCGCGACCCATTGTGGCATCGCCAGTCACCTCACAGGCGGAGCCGCGGCCAACCCGGGGTTCTAATGTAGGCTCATTTGCTAGGCGATGATCACGTGGCCGCAATCGGGGGAGACGCCGCAGCTGTGAGCTGTGCTTAAAAGACGCCAAGCTACACAGCTCGGTGTGCAGACATTATATGTTGCGCGCCACCCTGTCAGATCTGAAAAGAAAAGAGATATATTTTGGTTTAGAAAAGAAATGCAAGAAATATTTTGGTTGAAAAAAAAAAGGGGAAGGGAATATATTATATTATATTATATATCATATATTATATTATATTATATATTATATTTTATATTATATATTACACCATATGTTATATTATAGTATATAGTATATTATTATACAGTATATTATATTATTATATAAAGCGAAAATGTCGCTTCTCATTATTTGGTTAGGGAAAGCTTTATTGAGGGACAGATCTTCATTCCATGTTGGCATACAGGGGGTATAGCTCAGTGGACTAATTCTCCTTCATGAAGAGCCAGAGAGTGCTACTTCGAATCCCCACCTCAGTAAGGTCATTGCTGAGCCTGGTTGCACAAGCATCACTTATTTTTCTCTAGTTTTGCATTTTGCTTTTGCTCTTGTCACTACTGGTAGCATGAGGCAGTACCTGCAGCCCATTAAGGTTGTACAGGTAGTCCAGATGTTCCAGGATGGCACATCCATACATGCCATCTCAAGAAGGTTTTCTGTGTCTCCCAGCACAGTCTCAAGGGCATGGAGAAGATACCAGGAGACAGGCCTTTACATGAGGAGAGCTGGACAGGGCTGTAGAAGGGCAAAAACCCAGCAGCAGGACCTGCCAGAGCTCTACAAAATGACCTCCACCTGGCCACTCATGCATGTTTCTGAACAAACTGTCAGAAACAGACTCCATGAAGGTGTCATAAGGGCCAAACTTCCTCTAGCGGGACCTGTCCTCAAAGAACAGCACTTTGCAGCTCAATAGGCACTCGCCAGAGAACACCAAAATTGTCAGGGTCGCCACTGGTGCCCTGAATATTCACAAATGAGTGGTGTTCAGACAAAAGAGTCTGAAGACGCCATGGTGAATGTTATGCTGCCTGCCTGCATGCCAAACCAGCATGACTGGTTTGGCAATGGGTCAGTGGAAATCTGGGAAGGCATATCCTTGGAGGGTCACACAGACCTCCACATGTTAGCCAACTGTACTCTGACTGCTGCTGGTACCAGGATGAAATCCTCAGACCAATTGTTTGACCTTATTCAGGTGCACTGAGCCCTGGGTTCCTCCTGGTGTAGGACAATGCCAGAACTTATGTGGGCAGTTCCTGGATGATGAAGGCATCGATGTCAGTGACTGGCCCTTATCTTACCACAGACTTTCCAGGAGCCCACTGATGCCTGATTCAGGTTTTGACACTGCAAGTATAACGGTATCTGTGTACAATAGGGGATCTACCCCTAAAAGTGTAGCTTCACCTCCAGACTGCTAGGGGCACCCATTCCAAACGTAGAGGCTTTTCCTCACCACCTCTAATTCCACCAAAAAATAAGAGGTTGTAAACAGGAAGAAAAAAAATGAGAAAGAAGGGATAGTGTGTTGGTAGGTTTTGGTGGCTAATGTTTAATTTGATTCTTTGCAAACTCTAAGAGAGAGATACCCTTGCAGACTCTTAGGTTAAGGCTTGCGTCACTGTATATATGTATTTTTATATGTTTACATGCTTTTCACATGTTCGGAATATTGGGACGTGACCACAGGCACTTACACTGCGGCACGGCTCACAGAGACCATTGCCCACGTCAGAGGGCCATGCCCAACAACACCTTCGTATCTTTACTTTACACACCACTGGTAAAAACATTCTATATGACTCTCATCACCACCTCACCAACTGTAAGTGTAACCCATGTGAATGTTATGCTGCATTGTGTTCTGGTGCAAAATGAAGAGGCCAGAGACAAATCTGGATCTTGGTCCTTTAGTCACAACCAACTGTACTGACAACAGAAATACAAAAACCCTTGAGCTCTGTGTTTTGTGCTTGTGCTTGGCTTGGCTCCCCTCCGGCCATGCTGGAAAAGGCTTTTTTTCCCCCATAACAACTTTAAATAAAATAATAAAAATAAATAAATAAAATACTGCATAGTAAAATATTAGAAAGAATAAATAAACTAAACAATTAATTAAGCACTTATAATTGCATTCAGCAATCACAACGAAATGCAGCAACTCATCCTACAGCACACAGCAAACAGAATTGGAAGGTAACATTTCCAAAACAAACATTGTTTAAACATAAAGAACAATCTCCAAACCTGTAATGACAACAGAAATACAAAAACCCATGAGCTCTGTGTTTTGTGCTTCCACTTGGCTCGGCTCCCCTGATAAAAGAGCAATATGCATGCTGTTAGCGAAGTATGGTGAAGTTTACCTTTACTCGTTTCTGGTGAACAAACTAACTTGATGTACTAGCATTAGCCTCCTACCTTTGAGAGAAAACATATTAAAAACTTCGATTAACAAACTCAAACTCTCTGTAGGACTCACACGGGACGAGTCGAACATCGCATAAAACAAAATACAGTGGTCTGGTCACATTCAAGTTGGTGTAGCCGGTGGGGAAGTTATCCCTCCGAAATCCCCACGGCCAACCCCAAGTTCTGTCACTCTGCGTTGTGTTTTT
>JAQMYM010000006.1:21844179-21862675 GCA_030014255.1 Parauchenoglanis ngamensis
GCCAGAAAGTCAAGAGAGTGATGGGAAGCAAGGGCTGAAATGAAATCAGCTTTCTTTACAGCAGACTGGCAGTTCCACATCACACAGCCTGTTGCAATAAAAGCTCCTATTCCAGTCAAAGTCAAGAATCCTGTTCCAATAACCATCACAGTCACGGAGCATCCTCCTGTTCCAGTTCTTGTTCCAGTAATGGTTACAGCTTAAGTCACAGAATCTGATCCTGTTCCAGTAGTAGTAACACTCACAGAGACAGCTCCTGTTGCACTCACAAAACCAGCTCCTGCTCCTGTCACACTCACAGACCCAGCTCCTGGTCCTGTTCCTGTAGCAGTCACCGCTCAAGTCACAGAGCCAGTTCCTGTCACAAACAGCTCAAGTCACAGAGACAAGTCCTGTTTCAGTCACAGTTCAAGTCACAGAGTCTGTTCCAGTAACACAGTCAAGGAGCCTGTTCCAGTGATGGTCACAATTCAAGTCACAGAGCCCACTCCTGTTCCAATAACTGTCACAGCTCAAGTCACAGAGCCCGTTCCTGTCACAGCTCAAGTCACAAAGCCTGTTCCTGTCACAGCTGTAGTCACAGAGCCTGTTCTGTCATAGCTCTAGTCACAGAACCTGCTCCTGTCACAGTTACAGTCAATGAGCCAGCTCCTGCTTCTGTCACACTCACAGAGCCTGCCCCTGTTCTAGTCACAGCTCATGTTACAGAGCCTGTTCCTTTTCCAGTCGCTGTTACAGAGCCTGCTCCTGTTCCAGTCACAGCCACAGAGCCTGCTCCTGTTCCAGTCACAACCACAGAACACAGCCTGGTTCCTGTGTCTCCAGTTAAGCCTGCTGCTATGCCAGAGTTCCTGCCAGAGTTCTTGCAAGAGTTTCTGCCCATGCCCTCATTAAGAAAAAAGTTCCGTGGGGTGGAGTCTAGTGATACACCTGAGCCTATGGGCCCAGGTCCCCCACGGAACAACTTTATTAGGTGCTAACAAAGGGGGGTGGGTGGGTTCTGTCAAGATCTGTCCCTCGCTGCAAGCACGGCATGCATTGTGGACTTGGCCGCACGCGCTGTGCTTTCATTATCTCCGTCGCGCCTACTTCTGCATTGTGGCCTGATCCACGAGGACTACAGTTCCCATGAGCACTTGTTCCTAGCCATTAGGACTATCAATGGGATGCAGGCACATCTTATTCACGGACAATTACGCCATGTATATAAGAACTATCAGTTGCACTTTTCATTTGTGAAGCATTAGACTAGCCTCTGTGTGTGCTACTGCCGAGCCTTTATTCCTGTGTTTGCTATTTCTGGTTTTTGAATTCCGTTTCTTTGTTTTGGTTTATTGTTTTTGCCTAGTCTCTGATACTCAGTTTTCCGATCACTCAACCCCAGACTGTTTTTGGATTACTCTTCTGCCTGTCGGTTATTGTACCTCTGCCTCTGTGTGTGTGTTTTAATAAACATCATTAATTTTTATGCCGTCTCCTTACCTGCATGTGTCCAGCTATACTCTGATGACGCTATTGCTTATGTCAAAAAAATTTTTACATTTTTTTCAGCCTATCAAAACATTATGCAAGCCTTCAAAACTTAGTTTCAATCTTGCAAAACCTTTTTATTAGATTACAGGTTTTCAAAAACTGAGTTTCAACCTTTCAGAAATATATGTACAGTATATAAATATGATATTCACCCTACACTAAGATATGGTCAGGCCTCTGCTGAAGAAAATAAATCCTGACCCCTGACAAATGAATGAAGTATAAATCCCTTTATAAACCTGAGTACCTGCACACACACATACACTCATTCAGTCACACCTAGAGGCACTACAGAGTAGACTAGCTCTACCTACAGGCTTTTTTGGAATGTGTATTTAGTATAGTGTTATCATGACTATTACTATTTTACACTGTTAACCTTTGATCACTATCACTAAGATCTTGTCTTTCAGTGGTGTGCACTTGCTTCTGTGGAGATGCAGTGCAAGCCAGAAGTGCCATGGTATCAACCCATCAACATAGCAATCTTGGACAGGTCATTTTCAATTACCTGGCTGACGTGGTCATTACAGGGAGTAGAGGCCGGCTGTCACTCTGCACATATATGTATGCATTTAGTTTCCACTTCAGTTGAAGGAGCCAAAATTGATTTCTGCAGAGCTTCATGTCGACTAGGATGTATTAAATTGTGTGTGTGTGTGTGTGTGTGTGTGTGTGTGTGTGTGTGTGTGTGTGTGTGTAGGCACAAAACAAAGGGTCCTCTAAATCTTAATGGGTATTCCATGAAGTGAGCTAATTCAATAAGCCAGGCTAATTCAAACAAGCCTGGATGGGTTTCACCAAGAAAGAGTGGTGGCCTAATCATTAATGTCAATACACTAACTAGAAACTCAATTGTACAAGTGATATCGAAAATTACCAAGTACATAAAGCATGCTACAGTGTAGGATATTGTGTAAACAACTAAGGTGTGTAGAAAACCCTGTAGAGAATGTGGCATGGATTTATATGTACAGACTCTGAAGTTTCAGTATTACATTTTACTGTAAATTACTGTAAATTACTACATTTCAACCACCACCTGGTGCAGTAAAGTACTACTTCACTTTCCTTCACAAACCATCTGCATTGTTGGTTGTGCACTCTTGCCTTACAACAAACAACGGTTCAAGCGATTTCACTTTTGCAGAAAAATTTTCAATCTCAGAATAAAATTATGAGGAGTTTGCTAGAGTTGCGGTACACTCCTGTCATCTCGATCTTTTGGTGTAAATCAGTCTTTTTCATATCTTGACATACCAATAAAATCAACTGTGTTTAATATTATCGCAAGTTTTTTGTCTTGGCTCATGGAAATAGTGGCATGGACTTTGTTAACAACCAAGAGGTGAGCTCTCTCCAGCACCAAATAGGAGGCAGCAAAACAGGTACAGGAATATCCCTGGTGGGTAGATTTGCTTTGTTTGGATTGTCCACTTGTCCACTCACTAGTCACTCACTCACTAGTGTTTGCTATATAGAATCCTCACTATGCGATAAGGGCAGACAGCTGTTGATATATTTCGGAAACTACTTAGATGTTATGCTATGTATGATTCTACAATTATGTGCCAGATATTCACAATTATTATCTCTGTCACATAGACAAATGCCAAACGCTATTTTTCGATAGGTACATATTGTAATTGACATATATCTTCACAACACAAAAAAAAAAATTCTGTAAAAACTTTTAATAAAACTCTACAACTAATGTGACAAGCTGCAGTGCAGTCTTATTTGACCGATGTAGAGTACAGTTTCTGTACACTGCATTTTGTTGTGCTCTATATAGTGAATGAAATTTACATTTGAGAATTCAAACAGTACTACAAAAAGCATTATTCCAACAGGCACTTTAATGGCATTGCATTCATAGACTTTAATTTGGAGTTGGTCCCTTCTTTTCAGATTCTTGGAAGGCTTTCCACAAGATTTTGGAGAGTTTCTGTGGGAATTTGTGCCCATTCATTCTGTAGACCATTTATGAGGTCAGGCACGGATGTTGTATGAGAAGGCCTGGCTAGCAATCTCTGTTCCAGGTTGCTAGCCTATACTCCATGTTCTTCAAACCAGCATGGATGCTTTTTTGTTTTGTTTTGTTTTATTTTGTTTTTTTACTGCTCAAGTGATGTTATTTTTTATAGACATCTACAGAGGTTTTTTGGGTTCCTGCCAGCTATTAAATATATTTTTGCCAATCAAAGACTAGTAGCTGTCACATAGAAGTTAACCTTGACCTTGAGTAAGATTCACATTTTTTTCATGCATTTAGTAGTCCTTGAAACATTCATGATATTTTCTTTTTTAAGTTTAGTACACTTGCTTTTTTATGCATTTTACTTTTTGATTCTCTCCTCCCAAGCTCTTGCTTGCTGAGCCAGCCACAACAAACCCTTAACTGCGCTTAACACAAGTATATATACACATACCCAGTATCTTTGTCAGAAGCTACTACAATGAGTAGTTTTTTCATCTGGCTATAGACAATGCTTCACTGTCAGTTTTGTACACATTAATGACTAATTAGCCTGCATTAAACATAAAAAAGTCACTGTCATATTTATAATTTACCACAAAACATATACAAAAGTGCGTGCTGTAGATCAATTTGTAGATTAGTTTGTAACAGAAGATTATTTTTGCACATTGACTTCTGCCAAATTAAGTGTGAAGATTTAAGCAGACTTTTTCACAGAGATTTTTTGTAATTTCAATATTTACATCAAATTTGTCCAGGATATTGAGGATATACATAAGAAATTGCCAGTGGAAAGATTTAATGATAAAATGAGTTTCCATAGTTCTCTAAAACTAGAACAGCCTGCTTCACTTCCAAGAACTTCATTTGAGGAAAATGCTAACTCTTGCAGTCAGTCTGAAGATTTTACAGACTATGGCTCATTAGGTGAGGAACAATCTGGTGTTTTACAAGATAATGAAGATTAATCTTTATTTTTTTAGACAGCCTTGAACTGTTTTACCTGAGAATGCAACCAGAATTACTTTGTCCTGTTACACATATTCAAACTATAATTGAAGAATTCCAAGATATACTTGACATGAGCCAATTGCACCTGCTTTACAAAATGAATGAAAAATCAACTGCTCTTAAATTTACATTAAGAGAACAACATTAAAAAAGGTATGGATGTGCTGAATACAGATCATTGCAACAAGCATTGCAAAATAAATGTAGCCAGAGCCCATATTTCAAGGCCAAAACAATTGGTGGAAAGAGTGCTTTGTTCAGTATATTCCCATTAAACAAGCATTACAGTCACTCTTTAATTGTGATTCAGTTAGAGAGCAGCATGAGCAGACACATTTAGCTTGCATTCCAAAATAAGATGTTTCAGAAGATAATTGAAAAGGTAGGAACATTGCAAAAAATTATTTGCTCAAAGATGAATCATTGGCTTCCATGTGTGCCAGTTAGGATCACATCCATGACTGATGACCTTTTTAAGACTATTGTCATCTTTGACCTTGCTTTCTTTATGAAGCATCCTATGTCAAAAGAGAACCAGTTCACAAATGTAGAACTGAATCACCACATTGTTCAGCTAAAATATTTGGGCAATGATGAAAATGACAAACATTTTTTCCAAGAATGGATATATTAAGTGTTCATGTTGCTCAGAATTGGTGTCTGCTAAGTCTATTGCCTATTTTGTTGAGTGAAAAGATTATGATTCCCTGTGACAATGCAGTGTGGCAATTGTTTCTTTAACTTTGAGACTAGTGGTGGCTATCCGTGTGCCTACTATCTCAGTGGGCCAGATAACATATATCTTAGCCCTAATAGATTTTACAGTCTTGAATGGTCCTGTTACCCACCAAAGCCAAAGCACCACTACATTTGGCATTATCAAAGGCTTATTATTTGTCTTAGGCTGCTCATTCAAGGAAATGGAAGGAAAATGACAATTTTAAAGGGGAAAAAAATTGTTTTTCCAAGCTTATTTTAGTGCTGGCAATTTCTTTCCACAACATGTTGTAGAAAGGGGAAGAGTTTTTTTTTTTTACCCATATGATTACAAGGTTGTAATAAGGGATTCCAATATCAGTCTTGTACAGCTAGAAAATTCTGTTGCTCACAAAGTGTCTATCAAGGGTATAATTTACAAGAATATCTGTGTTGTAATTAAACAATGCTGGTCGGACTACCTAGGGTGCTTTCTGAAGTTTACTATGGCAAGCTGGTGTTATGGTGTATGGGGGTACACATGGTATGGAGACTGAGTTTACCTTACTGGCCTTAGGGGCTAATGTCCCTTTTCTATGTTCTACATTCTAGTTAAAATTTAATACTCTTTTTTTCCCAAAACATCAGACCAGCACCCGCAGTTTTTGGTCAAATTGGTTCACATATCCACCTGTATCCAGGTTCTTGCT
The DNA here is from genome assembly GCA_030014255.1 of Parauchenoglanis ngamensis. NCBI lineage: Eukaryota > Metazoa > Chordata > Actinopteri > Siluriformes > Auchenoglanididae > Parauchenoglanis > Parauchenoglanis ngamensis. The sequence goes on from JAQMYM010000006.1 coordinate 21,850,111, forward strand.
GTCAAGATCTACTCGCCCAAGTCACCCAGCTTGCTCCTCTTGCATAAGGTGTCCAGACTCATTTCAAGCACCATGAGTGGAGTGGAGCCACCTAATGCACAGTCTACAATTTCAAACTTCAGAAAATCTAAGGCTGCAGCTCAAGTGGTAAGAGTTGATGTAAACAAAATGAGAACATTTTAAGTCAATCCTACCAGTGTCCATTGCAGAATTGTTGCAAGGCATATTGTAAATTAGTTTTGCCAATTACCTTCATAATGGAAATGGGCATGGATGTGAGTCCCTCTTGATGCAGCTGAAGACTAGAGTAGAATATGCAAATACAAACTAAACCCTAGCAAGGCATAGAGTCCAATGAGGCTCAAAAGAACTGGCAAACCAAGCAGGGGACCCTCTGCCTGTCATGAACCGCTCCACATCGCAAGCGTTGAAGTCTTGGCCACGTGCGTGCACTTCCGCATGTTGAAAGAGACCACACAGACTACAGCTCCCATGAGCACCTGTTCCCAGCCAATAGGCCAATCAGTGGGAGGCAGGTGTCTCTCATCAATGAACTGATTATGCCAGGTTTAAAAGGACTTCCTGTTGCGCTTCATCCTTGCGAAGCATTAGACTAGCCACCGTGTTGTTTGCCGAGCGGTATATTCCTGTGTTTGTTTACTGTGTTTTTGACTCCGCTTTCCGTTTGTGACTACTGCCTTTTGGATTACCCTTTGTACTCTGTTTGCCGATCGCACGACCCATTTCTGTTTCTTGGATTACTCTTCTGCCTGCCGTTTATGTACCTTTGCCTGTTGTGTTTTAATAAACACTCTCAGCTCTTACGTCCGTGTCCCGATCCTGCACTTGTGTCTCAACCATGCTGTGACGGCACCAGCACTGTGACACAGCCCCAGAAGTCAGGAAGTCTTTCCTCTAAGTGAACCTGACAATATTACTCTGTAAATTCTTCTTACTTAAAAAAGGCATGCATAACAAATGAGCATTTGTAACATACAATTTCTATTCTTTAGGAACTCAGGGTGTATCTCATCCACCCCCGGGGCCCTGCCACCGAGGAGTTTTTTGACCACCTCGGTGACCTCGGTCCCAGAGATGGAGGAGCCCACCTCCGAGTCCACAGGCTCTGCTTCCTCATTGGAAGACATGTTAATGGGATTGAGGAGGTCTTCGAAGTACTCCCCCCACCGACCCACAATGTCCCAAGTTGAGGTCAGCAGCGAACCATCTACACCATATACTGTGTTGACACTGCACTGCTTCCCCCTCCTGAGACGCCTGATGGTGGACCAGAATCTCCTCGAAACTATCTGAAAGTCGTTCTCCATGGCCTCCCCAAACTCCTCACATGCCCGAGTTTTTACCTCAGCAACCACCGAAGCCGCATTCCACTTGCAAAGTCCCACAGGACAAAAGGGTCCTGTAGGACTCCTTCTTCAGCTTGACGGCATCCCTCACCGGCAGTGTCCACCAACGGGTTTGAGGATTGCCGCCACGACAGGCACCGACCACCTTACAACCACAGCTCCGGTTAGCCGCCTCAACAATAGAGGCCCATGGCCCATTCGGACTCAATGTTCCCCACCTCCCTCGGGACGTGGTCGAAGTTCTGCCGGAGGTGGGAGTTAAAGCTACAATAAATGGTATAAATTAACTATAAATGGATAAAAATTATGACATGCTGTTTGCTGTGGTATATGAGGAATAAAACACTTAGGGTTTCTTTTCCTAAAACAGCACAGCATGTCACATTTTATTCCTCATTTATTGACTTATTGACTGATATTATTCATTAATTCCTTCTTGTTGTTGTTGTATATATTTAGCATATAGTTATATATAGATATGCAAACTTCATGTTTCCAGGTAAGTACAATCATTAACAATTACTCAGTCACCAGTTTTGATCATGTCATGCGCTTGAACTTGTCTTGTTGCCAAGCAACCATTTTTAGGTTTTTAAAAAAATATTTTACTCAGCATAGTGTATAATGGCAGTGAACTTGCAGTATTTCTGTTGAATTAATGCTTCTCTTTCTGTGCTTTAGCGGCCTTTCTGAAGAACTGAAATGACTGAGATGACACACACACACTCACACACACACACACACACACGCACACACACTCACTCAGCTGCCATGTAGAGATTCTGCAGAGGTTTGTAAAGTGATGCACATGAGCAGCTGATTATCTCCATCATGTACCGAAGGAAAACAAGAGCATCTGATTTGGACTGGAGGTATTTTTTAGATGTCATGATGTGTTGAATGTGTTGAATCTATTTTTCCTGCTTGTGCCACTGAGCTCAGACTCGTATCTGCACTTCACGGTCTGTCTGAGATGTTTAAAAGCTCCTATAATTTTCCCCCCAGCATTACTACAGGCTGATTACGCAGAAATAAGCTCCAAACTCCGCAGTGAAGGGGATGGAGAACTGCTCAGAGTTCCTGCGTTTTCCTATGAAACAATCATATTTTTCACAACTGGAGCCTGATTATTCATTCAACTTTTTTTTCTCTTACTTTTCAGTATCTAGGTGCAGTTTCCTTGCAGTTTTGTAAAATGAAAGTGAACAATCCAATGAAGTATCTTGAGGCTCGTGATTTGATTCCACAGGATTGATAGTGTGTTGAAGTGCTTGACTGATTTACAGCCAATAGCATTCGAGATGCACCGCACCACACCCCTCTGGCCAATCTATACTAACTTAACAGTAGCTTAGCGATCTTGCTAAATATGGAGAATGGTGGAGTTTATAGGCAAAAACACACTGATGAATCATGTGTACTGTTAATGAGCTGCCACTGTAGAGCAAGACACATAATACAGATCATGAGCTGGTTTTTTACTTGCCAATTAATTTGCCTTTATAAATGACCCACTGCTGCTTTATTAACTTTTGGTGCCAAGTTTCCAGGCAGCACCAATTTAACTAAAGTGTCTGGGGTGATTTGTCTATCACAAAGCCCCGCCCACTCTGTCACTGCACTGACCAATAAACACTAAACACTGAATAAGCAGCTGTAAATAGTGGCAATATTTTATTTGGCTTCGTTTTGTTGAAATAAAACCTTCAGTAAAGAGATGAGATGCAATAGATACAACTTAAATAAAATACCTGAATAAGTTAAAAAATGGAATGTCAAAGAGAAAGTAGAGCGACACGGCTGTAGGAAAGTGGACATTTATTGCACCAAAATGTTGCATCAATTGTTTTTTTAATGTCATGCTTCCAGGTGTGGAAGGTGAAAGTTTAGATTGGCTGGTAAGCGTTTTCATTTCCACACCACAATGGCGATGGAGAGAAAGATCATCTTTGTATCGTTGCTCCCATGGCAACAGCACAATGTGATTTTGTTTCCTTTTGTAGTTTTACTTTTAGCCGTGTCTCTCCGCCCGTCATTTCCTCATTGTGGTTTTCCCCTAATCATGTTCACCTGTCCCCCGTTTCCCTCCTTTAGGTTTTACAGTTCTGTCGTGTGTTTTCCTGCCTGCTTTCCCGGTGATTCAGTCCATCTCATCTGGTCTTTGACTTTCCATTAATTGACGAGTCACATGAAAAAGATTTATGGATCAATACTCAGCAAGGACACCAAAACTAACGTCATCCTTCAACGTTGCACCATTAGCCCCTGGTGTACTTTAACTGCCCTGTAACCATGAATACTTTAACGTGGAGCTCTGGGCTGATCTTGGTTTAGACTTTTCGCTTGTCTATGTGCTGTCACCTACTGCCATTAATCAGTACTGCTCCTGTAATAAAGCATGGCAATGAACTAGATTTTCCAGTGACTCACCCAGCATTCTGTAGGCTCGTTGTGGCGTGTACTGCCTCTTCATTTGGAGTGGATGGACGATGCCCTGGTATCTCTCCACTGCAATACACGTCATAGTGAGAATCCCTGTCACGATCGCCGTGGTCTGGACAAACGGAACTGTCTTACACACCAAGACACCTGTAACAGAAACGGCGTCACACACTCACACGCTCCTGAAGGGAAACACACTGACACGCCTAACGAGGAGGAGCAGAAACAGAGTCACACTCCTTTATAGTTTGTCCAACAAATCATTCCATTTGCTTGTATTTTAGCCCCTTTTTTTATTCTGAACCCTTATAAAAATGTCAAACCTTTTTTCTGGATAAAGTGTTTTTTATAAATGGCTGCTTTTGTTAAACTGACAGTCCAGACAGTCTGAAGTGGCTTTTAAAGAGCTGCAGGACGCAGTGTGCAAACAAACCCAGATGGTAATGTAATGGTCAGCTGAGTGCGTTTTATCTTCAGTAGAAATGAAGTTCTGCGAAGAACGCATGCTGAGCACTCTGATGGAGTGAGTTGAGTGTAATTACAGCACTCACTCACAGGAAGGAATGAAAGAGGGAATGAAAGTATATAATCAGTCCTGCACTGATATTACATTTTCATATTACTTTAATCACCATTTTATTCTTTCACTACATGTGGAAACACTAACGCTGATGTGCTGCTCACCTCCGAGCCACTGAGCTGAGATGTTCTGCAGGAGAGTGAACGGGATGCAGAAAAAGGTGATGAGAAGGTCACTGATGGCCAGAGAGCAGATGAAGATGCTGGTGGCGCTCTGACTCGAGCCCTTCCTCACCACCACACACACCACCAAGCTGTTTCCCACCAGCGCCAGCATGAAGATCAGCGTGTACATGATCACGAACGTGGCCTTGGCTGCAGCCGGCAGCTCGGGGACGTACACCAGGGGCTGGATGTTGTACGTGTGGATGAACTCCTGACGGGATAGGTTGTAGTAGCGCAGCAGCTCCTGCAGAACCTGCGGCGTGATCTTCATCGTCGCCATGTCTGTGGACGTCATCTCGCTTCCTGTAAAAAATTGTTCTAAATGTTCTTGTTATGGTCCAGGCGTACACACGCTCAGGTGCTCCGAGCAGCCTCTAAATACAAGCTGGCTATGAGCTGTGTGAACAGCAGTTTCTGCACTACATCTAGACTAGAAGTTTGAATGATTTAAAATGAGTCATTTGGACTTTTTGTTTCTCATCTTTTCAGGAGACTCGACTGTGTAAACACAAAACTGCTGCATGTTTATAATCCCCTGACTGCATCATTACCAGCTGCTCTAAATCTGGAGCAGTGAAAGCAGCAAGTTCACAATCCACTGCACACCTCCACCTGCACATCACGCTCATCTGAGTGATGGAGTATATCATAGAACATATAACCTGCTGATCAGCTGTAACATTAAAACCACCTGCCTAATATTGTGTAGGTCTGCTTCGTACCAGCAGAACAGCTCCGAGGTCGAGGCCTGGACTCCACAAGACGCTGAAGGTGTGCTGTGGTAAGACGTTAGCAGCAGATCCTTTCCAGAATACACTACTGTTAATGACAGAGTCTGTGATCTCATGTGTGTGTAGAGTGTGTGTTAGGCTACCCTGTTACACAGTCATTTAAAACATGCCATTGGCTCCACTTGGTTCTGAAGCAGTGCGTGTAATCATGGCTTATAGTAACGTAGCATTAAAATTAAGATTCTTCACATGAGTCGGTTTGATTTAGCACTTCCTAAAACTCTTGTTAAATTAAAGTGTAGATTAAACCATACGTTGGGTTCGGGTGTGTGTTAAGGGTGGAGTTAGCAGTGAAGATAAAGATGGAGGTAATGGCAGGATCATTGTTCACACATTTTTAAGCTGTCGTTCTACATAAAATCCACACATAAAATTCAAGCACTCAGTTCAGTTTTGTACAAAATCCTGCTCTTGGTTCTCTGGTTTCCTCCACCCAGGTAAACTGCCCCAGGTGTGAATGTGTGTGTGCTGGATGAGTGTGTACTCCGCCTCACTGACCTGGATAAAGTGCTTACAAGATAAACTATTTAAGCAAAAGAGGAAGATTTTTACTGAAGGTGAGACAGAAGGAAATAACAGTGTTGAGCACGTCAATCATTTTTCATATGTTTTGGATAAATCACGTCTATTCTTTTAAACTGTAGTAATGAAAATATCAAAACTCACCAGGAAACACTGTTTTTTCCACAAACAAGTCATATATCTGTAAAAAGCATTTAAATATATGCCTGTTTAATTAGATGGAGCCTTATTTGCATAAATAAATGAGATTTTTAAGATAAGTTCCAAACAAAAATAGCCTGCGTAGTTAGAACATGCGCAATCCACTGGTGATTTATTATTATTATTATTATTATTTTAAATATTGCCCTGCTCATCTGTACTGATTCAGGCTGAGAGACAACTGTTCCACTGAAAGCTCCAAATCCCTTTTAATGATTCATGTTTTGGTTTGTAACAGATTTTTAATAATAATAATAAAAATAATAATAATAAAAACTACATTTTTGTGTTTTAGTGCTTGGAGTCATCATTTTAAATGAATAAATATTTTTGCTCCAGAGCGCTCAATTTTAACACAAACAACAGCTTACCTTTAAGCAGAGATGCTGAAGACAGAGACACAAAGCATCGAGAAGGAGAAGTAAAGAAATAAAGCCTATAAAATTAAAGTTGTGTGGAGGCTGTTTCTCTCTCCTCTCCCCTGTCTCTCCTTCAGTGTTTTCAGCTCAAATGTCAGCAGTGAGGAGAGAAAGCGCTCCACTCCATCATTCTCCTCTCTCTCTCTCTCTCTCTCTCTCTCTCTCTATCTCTCTCATTTCTGCTCCTCCACATGGCTTTCTGCGTGCTCCTGATGTGCCGCTGTATTTCTGTCGGTCACCCGCGCTCTCCTGTGTGTGCACGCTCCTGTGGGAGGGAAGCTGCTGCTTCTTCTTCTTCAGTCAAAATGTGGCTTTGCTGGTGACAGGACAAACCCAGAGCAGAGAGAGAATGGACACAGGTGAAATGAAATAGATCTGGATGGAGAGGTCACATTACAAACAGACAGACAGACAGGCGTCAGGTGAGAAAGTGAGCACGTAGCCATTAGCTACAACTGCAGGAGGATAGCTACAATCTGCTGGATATCACTGCTGTGCATCTTTTAATGAATTCTTCCTCATTACACTTTGCTTGTATTTCCTTCACACTGTTTACATTTATATTTCACATTTATGACATTTGGCCGAAGCCTTAATCCAGTGCAAATTACAGATGCTGGTGCAGTGGTGAGCACCGTTGCCTGGGGCCTTTCTGTGTGGAGTTTCCTCCGGGTGCTCTGGTTTCCTCCCACAGTCCAAAGACATGCAGATTATGTCAGGTGGCTACTCTAAACTGCCCACAGGTGCGAGTGTGAGGGTGAGGCTGTTCGTCTCTGTGTTAGACCTGTGCTTGGTACTCCGAGGTTGCAAGCTGATGGTAAAATCTAAGAGTAGTAGTAATACCCTAAGCAGTAGTAATGGCATCAGAAGTAATAATAGCATTAGCAGTAATAATAGCATTAGCAGTAGTAATAGCATTAGCAGTAGTAGGTTTTTGCATCTCTAAATGTAAAAAATTGCGCAAAATGATGAAAAAATGACACCCATTAAAAAGATTAGACTATTTTTACAAACACTCCCCCTACATGACTCTGTGTTTAGCTGTTGGTGAGCAGGGTGATGGGAAATGGAAGGAGAGGGAGCCCCCTGCTGGCCAATCAGTTCATACCTCTCCACTATAATGCTGGTACAGAGATAAAACAGACAGCACAACTAAAGCTTTTTGACAGTAAAACACCGTACACAAGTGCAACATCACAATTATAACCTTTAAACCTAGGCTAGCTAAAAATATATATATACTGCAACTGCAAATTCTTAAAGCCCTCTGTGGCTTCCTTCATATAAGCCACTGACCACCACTGCAGAGTAACATCTCAAATAGATTCCACGCTGAACGCAGGAAAAACCAAAACAGAAGCAAATTCCTTTTTTTTTGTAAAAAAAGAGTTACAGCTGATGTCGTGCTTTTCACTACACATTATTGAATTTATTGAGGCCATAAAATATCTTCTCCTGACTTCTCCTCTTCTCTGCAATCAGGGTGGTGAGTTAGTGGTAATGTGATACGGAAATGTGGGAGATTTTTCAAAACATGGAAAGTCCTATAACCTAAAAAACCCAAAGACTTTGTGTGTTTTGAAAATACCCATGTCACTGCACCATGTTAAGATATTGTTCTTTATTTTTGAGAGTGAGTGTGAGGAAGGGAATGAATTATGGGGCAAAATAAACCGCAACTCTGTGATGTGTACGTCAGATGAGTGTGCAGTGAAATACCGTGTTATGTGGAACATGCGTCTCTGAGTGTGTAACTTTATGCATAATGCTATCTTAAATGCTAATTAGCCTGTCAGTGCGCTTCTGGAGGTAGCGCAGCATCTGTGTGCTCCAATAACACAACATGTTCTTTTATAATTAGTGATTGGGAAGAATTCTAACGAGCTCTGTCCTAACCAGCACTGGTGTTCATGTCACTGTCTTGAAAAAAAGCCTGTGTTTTGTGGGAATTATTATTGAAAACGAGTTGCAATAGACACAAAAGGTGTGTGTGTGTGCGTGTGTGTTTGTGTGTGTGTGTGTGTGTGTGTGTTAGGGTGAGGGTGACTCTTTGGACACAGAGTTGTGCTCATGTTAATTGTGTGTTACCTGGTAACAATAAACACACACACACAGCAGTGAGGGGATTAGTGCAGATCTGGAGGAACAACAAACCCACAGCAGAGAGCGAGAGACGAGGTGAGACTTCTGTTAACATTATTTCATATTAATTATAATGTGTGTGTGTTAGAGAAGTTCTCACTTAAGGATGGAAGGTTTCTGATTAATGAATTCCTGCACACGAGAGACACAGCAATATATATATTATATATACACAACATGCATATATTACTGTACTATACTATAACACAATATATACAACTAAATATACAATACAGAATATAACACTAATATTCTTTACTGTACAATATATCAGATTTTAATACAATACACAATTTTGCACAAAAAAAAACCCATTTTAAACAAATGTACTCTGATATTTCCAGCACATATGGCCAAATTCCTTAAATGCAGCTTTTTTGCTTGAAATCAGGAATCATATATTTAGTGAAGATTTGCTGCCCAACATCAGAACTTCTGTTTGCCATCGAAGCTTTTATCTCCATAGTGATGTCCATTTTCCATAACAGCAATGCTGCTGAAATGATAATCATAGCTGTGTGTTATTAGCATATAAATAAGCCAACATCAGGAGTGATTTATATTAGAACAGAACCTCGTGGGACACCATGTGGTACTTTGTAAGGTCTGAAGAATCTCCACTTAACGCTAACAACCTGGTAACACCTGTCATGAGCTTATCCGCCTGCAGTGGCCATGTTTTCAAGTCTGTGCATTAAAATCTCATGGCTAACCGTATCTGAATTTGCATTCAATTCCAGCAGAACCAAAACAGAAAAGTCCACAATCTGAGCAGGAGTATTAACGGTTCTTCATTGTTGTGTTTTTCCTCCTCAGATCATGGAGTTGAGCGAGGGCCGAGAGAGAGATGACCAGGAAGCCTTGAAGAGTAAAAGCCCGGTGCCCTTCATGTCCAATCTTAAGAAAGTAAGCCCGAGAGTGAGCACCAGCAGCAGCGCTCGCTTCGGCACGCTCAGCCATCATGCGTTTTTCTCCAGACACAACCCTCACCCTCACAGGGTCAAACACATATCTGGTAAGCTTCAGTATAAACTCACCCACTTCCCCTTACAGTCCCCCTAAACCTGTTTACTCCAAACTCACTTTAAATGGAAGTCTATAGCAACTGTTAAAGGGCAAAGGGTAGATGTGAAAGTGCAGCTGTTAAGACGCAGTTATTGAAGCGCAGCTATGAGAATCTCACCTCAGGAAGATTTTGGTAGGTTAAGAAAATGATAATCCTAATGACAAACCAACGCCCTTTACCAGCTGCCCTGAAAGCAGTGAGCTGTACAGGGGATGCTGCATACGGAGGAGCAGCTAGTGCCAGTGGAGCGGATTGTGTATTCAGGAGAAGCTGATGTTGTGAAGTGTTGAAGATCTGCTGCTTGGTGTGAAGTGAAGTTCAGCGCAGAATCAAAAGTCACAGCAGGTTTTTACTCAAGTGTGGAGATAGCGTAGATGGGTTCTTACACTGGACACCATTTCTGCTTCCTCTCCATTGTTGTTGGTGTGCATTAGTGTGCACTTGATTGTGTTAATGTGTATTGATACCTGTTAGTGTGTTTTAGATTGTGTTAATGTGTGTTAGATGGTGTTACAGTTTTCCTGGATTGCTTTAACACTCTGGCACATTTTGTGTTCAAAAGGCTGTAACAGCAACAAAACCTTAAAATCATGCAACAAAAACAAATATTTCCTTCACACAACACAACTTGTGGACAAATGAATAAATTCTTTCAGTCAATCACTAAACAATTAGCAACACATTACAGAATTCAGCTATAAATATGAATCGGTTTGGCCTTACAGTAGTTTATGCTACATGCCTGTGCCATTTTTAATACTGGTCATAGTTACAGTATAGTATGTGCCAAAAACACAAGCAAACATGCCACAGCATGACGTGTATTTTTTCTTCATTCGATTCTTGTATGCATGGTCATGTTTTCCAAACGTTCCTTAAACCTAGAAATGCTGAATACCGTAAATATACAGTATAAATCAAACATGCAGAAAAAGAAACCAAAGAATATTTATGAGTGGAAATATCCAAAAAACAAAATCAATAGTTGAAATTCTGAGAAGTTCACATTTAGTCCATTTGTTCCTGACTATTAGGCCACAGGTTCTCATCAACACTGCACCAGAAGTGTGTTGAGGTAAATCTGTCCTTGCATGGTGTATTCATGACATTCCTCTGCACCTATTGCCAGGCAAGCAGCATTCATGCCTCCATCAGGAACATCTGGGCTTAGGGTCATATGGAGATGCACCGTCCATCTCCAAGCAGAGAGGAATTCTTTGCTTTGGTTCAGGAAAGGAGAGTATTCAGGGAGGAACTGCCTCATCATGGTGCTGCAAACCATTCATTTACAGGGTGAACATGGTGGAAGGAAACACTGTCCCACATGATGACAAAGTCACGCCAGGATTCAGCAGCCCTGTCTCTCTTTCACTCAGTGTGGTCATGTGATGAGGCATACTGTATCCTACGGGCTGATAACTGGAATGTGGTAACGCACACCATCATTGGCAGCACACACAGTTATATTGGCACCCCTCTGACCTGGCACCGTAACACTGGCCCGGTGTCCTGTGATGTTCCGGCCACGTCTCCTCACTGTGATGTGCCCCTTCAGCTTCAAGCTCCATTATTCTCTAAAAAAAGCAAATTCATAAATTCCTAAAGTAAATTACATGTATTCCTGTTGAATGTAACTGTATGGTATGACATTACAGTTACAAGTCTTTAGCTGCAAGGAGTCTTGCCTCCTTCACACTGTCAGCGTTTCTTTGGAATGGAATCCTGTATGGCTGCTTCAATTCGAGATGGTTTCCTTTCAGGACTTGATCAGTAGTAGCCAAACTCACACTGCTGATATTTCTAAAGATGCCCTGATCTGCAGTTACTGCCTCCTGGATGGCACGCAGTCTGATTGCGTTATTCTCCATGACCGTATCTACAGTGACAGGCTCCTGTTCAGCACTGAAGGTCCTCCTTCTGCCACCAGTGTGGTAGTCTGTGAACTCTATAAGGAAATGCAAATAGTATATCAAAGTTGACTTCACATCCACGACAGTAAATGGAAGTGATGAAACAACTTCATTACGGCACTGCGGACACGGTCTGTTCTCCCAGCAGAGCAATACAGCACTGTAAAGCTGAGGTGCACCGTGGTGTACAGCAACATTACCTATTCTCATTATGAACCACTCTGACAGCAGATGCCACAGTGCTCTGAGTCAGAATGGGCCGAACCCTGTTCCAGCCTCTCTAAAGGACAAGCCATGAGTGATGATGGCATGGTCAACGATCATTGCCCGAATTTCATCTGAAACTTGAGCTCTATTTGGTCCTCTTTCTGCAACTCCACTATGCATGTGAACTCCTCTTCGGCTCCCACGGCCCCTTACCCTCACATGCCTCTGGCCTCTTTGATCCGAGCCGACCAAGACAAACACAGGTGTGGCATCTCTAATAGCTGGATAAGGCCTGATTGCTGATTGGAGATTTGTGCAAAGCAGTTCCACACAGGTGTTTTAGATATTTGTAATTTTGCAAGGAATTTCTATCAGCTGTGAACAGATGCTTTCCTTTTGTTTAACACAGTTAATCCAATAGAGTTTAGGGTCTTTGCATGATATCTGTGTTAACTGTTTTGAAAAAGTGTGTAAGAAAAGTGGATCCCAGTTTCATTACGTGTGTCTTAGCAATAAAAATTTTTTAAAACACATGTATGTATTAATAAACTGCACCTCCGGGCAGAAACACTGATGAGGTTCTGTTTTAGATTCAACTTGAAGGAATTCCAGCAGTTCCAGAGCTCTCTGTGTGTGTGTGTGTGTCTGGGTGTGTGTGTGTGTGTGTCTGGGTGTGTGTGTGTGTGTGGGTGTGTGTGTGTCTGGGTGTGTGTGTGTGTGTGTGTGTGTGTGTGTGTCTGGGTGTGTGTCTGGG
>JAQMYM010000006.1:21909203-21921395 GCA_030014255.1 Parauchenoglanis ngamensis
TGGGTGACCCGGGGATCGAACCCAGGACCTTCTTGCTGTGAGGCGACAGTGCGAACCACCACACCACCGTGCCGCCCCTGGAATGTCTTTCAAGGACAAAATTAAATACATGAACATCAAACTATTCAATAATTAGTAATAATAATGAGTTAATAATATGATCCCTTTAAAGCCCATGAAGAGGAGGACATTATAGGAAACACATCTTAATCTGAAACAGCTTATCTCTAGGAGTACATTTTATATGGATAAAATTATGAATGAAATAAAAATGAGCACATTTTCTACACAGCAGAGAGTACTGAATTAACATAAAATACCTTTATTTTATTTTAGTTTTAGTTAATTAAAGTTTGATAAGATCTTAATCATCTCAATGTAGGGTTCAGAAAATTCCCTTAAGCAGCTCCTTAATCCGACGCTGAACACCAGGAAGTTTCCTCACGTAAATATTAATGTAACGTTTACACTTAAGTCACTGAATACTGCTGACGTTTGGACTTTGAAGTCCTACTAATTGAGACGTATTGTACCGAGGTGTGTATCCTACCTGACGGTAGCCCACCATAATCATACGGACGATAACAATGTTGATGCTGGTGCCCAGCGATTCATCATGGTATATTTCATCAACCTGAGACAGAGCGAGACAGAAAGCAGGATCTCAGCAAATTGCTCTCAGAGATAAAGAGGTCAGCATTCTTCACCTGGACACGTCTGATGAAGATTCATGGCAGCAAGTCAGCAATATTATTAATATACAAATAACAAAGATGCAAACAAAGATGACCAACATAATATCAGTAGACATTAATAAACTACATCAGGTTAGTATTTATTTCTCTTTAATGTTGCATCAGTTCTCTGTCATACAGTTTTACACATGAACCTGACACAATGTTAGGTTAATGAAGTTTGAGAAGAATGGTGGTATTTTATATTTGCTTGTTGTCAAAAATAAGCAGTTTTACACATTTTTCGCTTGTCAGAACAGAATATGATCCAGTAGTATGTAATGCGCTCAGTACATACACAAATCTCAGAAAACATACACTAGAAGCTGCTGCCGTTCCACCAGACCTCAGTGAGAGGGGGCGGGTGGGCGAGCAGGGGGGCGAGCAGGGGGGCGGGTGGGCGAGCAGGGGGGCGAAGAGCGGAAAAAACCTGATGAGTTTAGTTCCTGAGCTGTTCTGTGTCAAACTCCCAAAGCTGAGTATTGAGAACAAATATATTCACACTGTGTGTGAGTGTGGAGTCGGATTATTTATATGGCTACTTAATTTGTGTAAAAAGGACCAGATATTGGAGATGATTTGGCCTGAAACGAACAGGCAGTAAGTTAGATAACTCTGAGACAGAACACAGCTCTGGATTGACTGAAATGTTTTGGGATCTAAGTTTTTTCCATTTCTTGCTCTGATACACATGAAACATGAAACACTACAAAACATGGTACAAAAATGTTGTTTTGAAACAACATCAGGACACAAAGCATTACCAGCCAGCTACAGGCGTACATGATCAGCGACTGTTCACTGCACAGGCATTTCAGAGGTCACGATAGTCACAATTTTTAAATATAGCAACACTAAGAGACCATGCTAAAGGTAGAAATATTTAACTCTTTCAATGTCTGAAACCATGTATCTAATTCATTCCTGGAATGGATGCAAAGCCATCGGGTGCAAGACAGAAGTGCATTCTAGATGTGATTCCTTGTTATAAGCGTCACACAGTTTCCCATCTTACTGCAGTGTTCAGTCCTACTAGTGTGTTGAAATCTTCCCTCTCCTTCTAACTGTCTCTCTTCACCCTAAAGATGCCCTCTCTCTTAACCCAAGTCCTCGCAGTATGGTGTGTGATGTTTACATGGGATGCTGGAAATCCTCCCTTGCTAGCCGTTATTACCCAGCATGCAGGAAACTGTATCAGCACTGATGATAGTGAAGTGCGGCGGAGGTTCTTCACCACATCACGCACCAGATGAGACCACCAACACCGAGATCTACTGTTACACTCTCCCAGCTGTGTATCTATGTGTTTGTGTTTGTGTGTGTTCTCTTAAGTAAACATGACAGGACAGAGTTTATGTCCTTTTTTACAGCAGAGTCCAAAAGTCTGGGTTAGTGTTTGGTGAGGGAGTAAAAACAATTCCTTGGTAAAGCACTCGATTATATAACTGTGTTTGTATATAGAAGTCTTAATAAACCAGCAAATTTATTACATTTGGATGCAAGGAGCATCTATATGGGAAGGGGCTGGATGCAACATGTAAAAGGTGAGTTATAGGGTATGGGGTAGGATGTAAGGTGTAGAGAGGATGTAGAGGGTGGGTTATGGGGTATAGGGGTAGGATATAAGGTGTAAAGACTGGGTTATGGGGTATTGGGGTAGGATATGAGGTGTAGAAAGTGGGTTATGGGGTATTGGGGTAGGATATAAGGTGTAAAGACTGGGTTATGGGGTATTGGGGTAGGATATAAGGTGTAAAGACTGGGTTATGGGGTACGGGCACTAGGATGTAAAGTGTTGAGAGTGGTTTATAAGGTATAGGGGTAGGATGTAAGTTGTACAGAGTGGGTTATGAGGTATAGGGGGTAGGAGGTGTTATATGGTAGGGGGTAGGATGTAAGGTGTACAGGGCGGGTTAAATTGTAAAGAGGGTAAGTTATATGATTTAAGGTGTAAAAGGTGAATAATAGGGTAGGAGGGCAACTTAGAGGATGTAACATGGAGAGTGGGTTATAAAGTGTAGGGCTAAGGTGTTGGACATTGGTTACATGAAGATGTGTAATGGATAGGGGCTTGAAGTAGAAGGTGACTTCTACAGAGTTGCAAGTTAAATTCAGGGAACATGTTACATGAAGTAAAGAAAAAGCTAAGGTTTAGTTTATAGGGTTTAGGGGTAACTGATAGAAAGTAGAGTGGAAGAGGTAGAGAGAATGTTATAAGCTTTAGGGAATAAGATGTTGAAGGCTTAGGACATATAGATAGTAGGGGGTAGGATGTGGCTGGCAGGGTGCAAATGTAAGACAGAGGGTGGATTGTAAGGGAGAGGGAGTATGCTGTAGGGTTTAAGATGTAGAACATTGGTAATGGATAGGGGTTTGGAGGTTTAGGTGTAAAAGATGCATTATACTGTATAGGAATCGGATGCAACGTGTAGAAGGTGAGGTATAGGGGCAGGATTTAAGGTGTAGAAAGTGGTGTGTAAGTTATAGGGTTTTGGATGTAAGGTGTAGAGGGTTGGTTATGGAGCATAGAGATAAGATGTAAGATGCAGAAGGTGGGTTTAATGGTCTGTAAGAGGGTGTAAGGTACAGAGGATCAGATAAAGTATACAATAAATGAGGCAGGTTGTATGATGTAAAGTATAAAGGGTGGTTTGCAGGGTATAGGGCAAAGATTATAGGGTGTAAGTTGGAAAAGAAGAGCATTATGAGGAGAAGAGTAGAGGACAGGTGTTTAGATGTAAGTACAGAGAGTGGGATTTAGGGTACAGGCACAATGGTATTTTTATGGGATTTTATGTAATTTATGTATGTATGTAATTTATGTAATTATGTATGTATGTAATTTATGTAATTTTATGGGATTTGGGGGTAATTGATGGGAAGTAATTCATAAGAAGTGGAGAGTAGGTGTAAGAGGTGAGATGTGGTTGGCAGGATGCAAAGATGCAAAGTAGGATGTAAGGCCAAGTGTGTAGTGTGTGCAGGGTCAGTATGTGTCACTCGCAGTCGGATCAGTCCAGTGTATTGCACTAATCGGTAACTGTTACAGAGTGAAACAAATCAAATCTGACTTAAGAAGGATTTTCTATCCTACGAGGATTAAGGTGGCAGGAACTGCTGGAACCAGAAATGAACAGACTTTAAGACATTTAGAAAAGTTTGGTCACTTTGCAAAATCTCAGCAAAACCACTGCATTGAGACGAGGCAGGTTTTTTTTTGTACACACGTTTAAGATTCCAGCATACATACATTCTGGTTTAGTGTCTATGATGCCAGTGTAGAGTTCAGCGAGAGCCAGACACAATCTCCATCCCAAAACATAGTTTGTGTTACTTTGTAGTCAACAGAACATCAGATGATGGAAACACACAACCATTCACACTGTTTTCATGATTAAAAATATCCTTGACATTTTTTTTGTGAACCATTCGAAGTCAATGCCCATACCACAGAGCCTGGGGTGTGGAGGTTTTTACTGTGAAAACAGTAGAAAGGCCACTTACTATGTTCATGAGTGTGAGGACATAGTTCTGCACATGTTCTTTGCCATGAAAGCGCACCACAGAGTCATCTACAGCCAGGAGAACCTCAATGCTGTAGTCATCTTTTTTAGCATGTCTGCGTTTGCGATCTGATTCAGAAAGCTTCTGCTGCACAAGATCCAGAGTGTTCGGGAGCTCTGCTATCCCAAAATCTGCTACTGCAATAAAAACAGAAACATGTTTTAAAAGATTTTCAAGTTGTAAAAAACTTCAGAAATACATGAAAAATAAAGCAAAACAGATATTTTACACCAATCAACTAATTAAAACCCCAAACCAAGCAAAAACAAACCCAATCCAACTAAACCAGCAGAGCCAAACTCAGCGCAGTGTCAGGTTCAGACACTCTGCCGGGGCGACAGAGATCCGATCCCATATCTTTTGTACACTTTTCAGGATACTGTCTGGTTCTTCACATGTCCATTAGCCACTTGTACAAATCAGTTATTATTGGTGAGTAAAGGAGAGAACAGGTTACAGGATAAAGGTTTATGGTTCATCATTAGTTACTTTAGTCAATTTGCCTCTTTCTGTGAAAGTGCTTCTGACTAAACAAGACCAAAGCCACCAAGTGTGCTAAAACCTGGCAGAAGTTAGCCCGTTAACCCGGGCCAGATCAGCCATACCAATATAAGGAAAATTAACCCACAAAAATCAAGGCAAAAAAATCAAACAAACCACTAAACATCACACCAAGCCATCCAAGAAAAACCAAGACAAACAAATCCAAACCGCAATTAGTGAAATATTAATGACTCTTTTATCCTGGTCAGTGTCATGGTGGATTTATCCCAGTAAAAAGAGGGACAACAGTAGGAATACACTGGACCACACACTCTTTCAGATCTAGGGGCAATTAGAGTCACCACTCCACCTATCTACATGTTTTTGGGAAGCAGAAGAAAATCAGCAAACCCTGTGGAAACCCACACAGATACAGAAAGAACATGTGAAACTCTGAGTTCAGGATAAAACCAAAGACCCCAGAGCTGTGAAGTGGCAATGCTACCTGTTGCGTCAGCATGCCATCCAAACATTTTTATTGCATGAATTGATGTATCTTGCATGATTTTAATGTTTTCTTTTACTTCCATAATAATTAGTGCTTTGTTCAGCTCTTTCTCTTTCCTCCAAATACAGACTCTATTTTTTATTTTTTATTTTTTTAAATGTTTCCCATCAAGCTTTATGTTTGGATTTAAAAAGACAGTTTTGCAGATTTATTCTTGCTTCCCCTTCAAAGTCTTCATGGGAAAACAATGATTAACACTGAAAATATGGCAGGGAATAGCTGAGTTTACATCAATGCACTACATCACTGTCTATTTAAAGAGTTTGCATCAGTAAATGGAAGTTTCTAAATGAATAAAGTTGCCAGTTCACAGAGCCCGACAAATGAATGAAACATTAAAATGATTCTTCAGGAAACAGAAAGAAAGACAACTCAAACAGGCAACTGCAGACTCCAGTTTTACTTTCAAAACACTTAGTGAAAACAGCTGTTTGGACATTTTCACAAAATTTGAACCAATTGGCCTGCAGCTAACAAAGGAACATTACATGAATCCATTTATTACTGCAGTACGCTGTAATTACTATTTCCATTACTACTACAAAATGTTAAGCAAAACTGGTGTTTGTAAATCTGTGTTCTGAACAGTGCTGGGAACAGTAATGATGATGACAATTTTTATTTCCAGCATCCCCAGCATCCCCACTATCCCCAGTATCCCCAGCATCCCCACTATCCCCAGCATCCCCAGCATCCCCACTATCCCCAGCATCCCCACTATCCCCAGTATCCCCAGCATCCCCAGCATCCCCAGCATCCTCAGCATCCTAAGTATCCCCAATGTTCAGAGCATACTCAGTATCCACAGAATCTCCAGCATCCTCAGCATCCCTATTGTCCTCAGCACTTTCATCATCCCCAGCACCCTCAGCACCCTTGGTATTCCCAGTACCCCCACTATCATCAGCATCCTCAGCATCCCCAGCACTATCATCCAATCCAGCACCTTCAGCACTCCCTAGCATCCTCAGTATCCGGAGCATCCTCAGCACTCTCATCATCCATAGTCCCCATAGAATCCTCAGTATTTTGAGCATCCTCAACACCCCCAGTATCCTTAGCATCCCCAGCACTCTCAGAATTCCTAATACCCCAGTGTCTCTAGTATCCTCAGTGTCTTAAAAGCCCCAGAACCCCCAGTAACCCCTGTATCAAAAGCACCCCTAGAGTCCCCAGCATCCCCATAATCCCCTGTATTCCCAGCATCCTCAGCACCCTCAGTGCCCTCATGGCCTCCAGAGTTGGTGTGTGTTTGACTGCTGACAGTAATTTTGTCAGCCACTTGTAATTTTCACTTATATACTTGTATTTTGTTCTTGATCTTTGACAGTACTTACGTACATGCCGTTCCCTTGGAATAAGTCAATCTCCCACCATGAATCAGTTTATATTAATATTAATATTATATATACTTTATCTTTGTCTATCATATAGAACACTAGCATTTGGAACATTTCTGCTTATTATTTCCTCACAAATGTTTTGCATTTCCGAGAAAAAAATATGATTAAATCGAGGTACAGAAAGAAAAATGCCACTTCAAAGTATAAATGTTAGCTTTGACCAAATCAAGATAAATTAGAATAGAATGCCTTTATTACCATTGAACATTTCTTGCACAACATTGTCAGGACGTCTGAGCTGCTGCATCTGTGCCCAGCTCCATCTTGAAGCCCAACCATATGTCTTTGGACTGTGGCAGGAAACCCATGCAGACAAGGGACAACAGGCAGACTCCACGGAGAAAGGCACTCTGGTCAACCAGGGACTGACCCCGGGGCCTTACTGCTGTGAGGCGACAGTGCTAACCCCATGCTACCATAGTATAAAGTACCACCAAATCATGCAAAACTCATTTAATGCCAGTTTTTGATACTCCACAATATTAGTGAAGAATCATAAGCCCCAATTTTTATAATTTAAACCTCTTCAATTTCAATTATTTCTATTTAAGATATTCAAAATACAAATATACTGTACAGTGCCATGAAGTGATTTTTTTAAAGGGGGAAGAAAAATTTTCCGTTTCCATTAAAAGAACAGTATTAAAATGCACATGTCCCTTTAGCCAAACTTTTAAAGATCAATAAAGCTAACAAATAAAGCAATCTTATAGCCAACAGTTTAGCATTATGCATACACCATTACTCACTTGTGAAATATTTTACACCTGCCACTAACCAAGGTTCAAACTTGTGTAAAAATGATCAGTATTCCAGCACCAGAATGTTCCACCACTCCATGTTCTCTGCTCGCTCACCTTCATTATGCAGATCTTTCTGATTCTGTTGTTTAACCGCTGATCTGGGATACACCACATGAACTCGACCCCGGACCTCTGACTCATGCTGACCTTTCTCCAGTGGCTCGATGAAGAACTCACCATTATCCGTGCGAATCAGTCCAGCCTGAAAAAACAACAAGAGCAGAATGATGCATTAGTCAAACACTTTGATATACACTAATAATACATAATGCTGATGGAATGTTCGTGTTGATTCCAGCAAATCAGGGATTATTGTAAAAATCGACAAATTAGTCTCCACAAATTTTAAGTACATATCTTCCACATGGTGCAAATAAAGTTTCTGTGAATGCAGCTGATGAACATGAAGGGTCATGCATAATTATTCAGCCCCTTGAGCGTTTCTACATTGTGTGGTGTTACAACCTGGAACAGAATAGACTTAATTGTGATTTTATATCAAAAATTTAAACAAAACAGTGCATAATACTGATGTTCAGGAAAGAAAATCAATATTTCTTTTTAATTCTTTTTTTACAAATAAAAATTATAAAAGTAAATGCATAAGTATGAAATTGGCTTTTGAGCAACCAGTTGCCATCAGAAACATAATTAGTTGAATTGAACTTCTGCATAATAAAATAGTCATGTGATCTCAGGATAAATAGATCTATTCCTGGAAAATTTCCATTTCCATTTATGTCATTTTGGCAGACGCCCTTATCCAGAGCGGCTTACATATATCTCATTTACACAACTGAGCAGTTGAGGGTTAAATTTTTTGTATTAGGCAGCACTTCAGGACTGGTAATATCAGTAATTCTGCTTCATCACACCACCCAGTCACAATAAAAGCCCCACACAGAGTGTTTAATGTTTACACCACATTATATCTACTGCTTTCTGAGGACTTTTAGACTAACCTTCAGCTCGGGGAAAGTATAAAAATAAAGAGTTACTCCTGCAAACAGTTTAATAAAAGTTATTGTATTTACAAATAAGTGGCTTTCAACAGGTACATCTGCAAAATGATCATTCCCTAGCATGAGGCAACATTCTTTGACATAATCATATATTTTATGATGACATTGCTTATATATCCTCCAGTATCAGGTGTGGTGGAACTACACCCTACACTTTTGTTCAAAATACCACCACACTGTCATTTAAGCTCATAAAAATTCCAGAAAATGTATCCACAGGCCTTGGCAGGAATGTCACACGTGTTTTTTTGGTGATTCAGACCAAAATGGATGTGGTTTCACCTCCTGCTGCTCGCTAAAAACAGCTAAATCCTCCCAATGCCGAAAAATAAACTGAATCGGGTGCTAGTGATGCTTTGAGGCTTGGATCAGTGGAGAATTGGGAAATGAGCAGATCTGGAACACGGCCTTCAAGATCAAATTGTTACTGTGCATGAAGTTGAGCTGCCAGAATGCAGCGTGACCTCAGTGAGCTTGGACATGGCAAAAATCAGGGAAGTACAACTCAGCAAAACTTAGATCGTCATGAACGGAGTGCTCCTAGTGTGTGCTAAAGTTCTGAAGCTCCCTAACCAAGGCAAAAACTGAGAAGTTCAGATTACAGTGATGACACAAGAGTCCACTGCTGGGAGTCTGCGAGAGCATACTACGTATGCCAAGTTTAAACATGCTGTGGAGGAAGAAACTCCAACAAGCCAACAAGCCGTAAGTGCTGTCCGTTTCTCCCTGACATGCTGCCCTAGCTTAGGATTTTAGCAATAAAGATGGACAAATTTCCTCATCCATCTACCTCAAAAAGTTCAGTGACAACAATAGTCATGAAAATGAACGCAAAAATATGGTGCAATATTTGCTGAATATGGATATTCATACATATATGGAGTATATGCATGATAGATAGGAAGATCTAAATTGGTCCACCAAAGCAGCTATAACACAACACTTTATGAAGCTAGTCAAACTCCACTAAGAAGTTTATTGCTAAGAAGGTCATATCGTATTTCTCTAACCTGAACTCAGAGATCAGTGCTCCAACAACCATCCATGACCAGGAGTCTATGAGAGTCATCATGTCTACCATAAATGACTTCTTTCTTCCTGAATGACTCCAGGAGATGTGCAGCATCTGTCCCTAATCAAGCCCAGCTTCGCTCCACTAATGTACATGAAAAGCATAAATAGTTCTGATGGTCACCACCACTTTTGAATCACAGTGATGCTGGAACCATCCCTAGCTGGGACTCCACACAAATATGGTCTGTCTCATTATAGATGGAAAAAAGGTGGGTTAGTAGCTCTAATCCTGTTGAGCTACAACAGATGTGTCGTACTCCAGTCCAGCGCAGCTCGCTGAGAACCAGAAAACCATTAAAGAAATCCAGAACTTTATTACAATTGGTTGTTTCTATTGATACTGATCAGTTTACAAATACAATACAAATAATTAATTTCATTCATTAATTAATTTCATATTGTGTATTAGTGAGAGTAAGATCAGGAACAGGAATCAGACTGGACCTCCTGAGAGTCTGGAGTCTGTGAGCAATAAAGTAATCCTGAGCCATGTTTAAGCTCGAACATACATGAGATTCCACACGCTAACACCACAGGTGGTGAAGCTGCACACGTACATGAACTATACACTCAGGATCTTCACACCATGTGATCCTCACCCATGTACACGTCACTTGCTCTAGGAGTGTTTACACCAGCAGGTGAGGAGCATCAGAGGAAATGAGAAAACACTGCCTTTTACCTCAAACTGTCAATCAAACAATCTGTCAATCATGTGTAGTTTCCATTCATCCACCCACCCTTCAATCCATCCAATAAACGATCTGTCCATTAGTTCATGTCTCCATGTATCCACCTGTTCATCCATCCATCAATCCATCCACTCACAATATGTGAAATCCTCAAAATGTCAAACATAATTAGACTAGATAATTAGATCTAATTTCACTTAACGAAACACAATGTATTTGATTCTTATAATCCTTCTACCTTGCATTACGCATTAACATCAGGCAGAATCCTCCTTGCCCAGTGTAATGTCTGGGGAGGTTTAGACTCTTTCACTACCAAATACGCAGTGATGAGATTAGGAAAGGCTGCATGAGTAAAATTACAAATAAAACAACCAAGTCATTAAAATGTGGAAAGTAAGAAGTTAAAATAGAAAAGGAACAGTAAATGATGAAAGAAGTACTAAAATGAAGTCCTTTTCTTATTAAAGTTATTTATTTTGTTGACTTTGAGACTTTTGGAAATAATTTAAATCATGTTCATTTTTAACTCACTCTATAATCAATACTTGTACACATTTCTATTTTTTGACTCATTAAATTGCTGAATAATAATGAAATTTTGATTATAGGCTTATTGATTATATATATTTTGATTATAGATTATTTTTATCTGGCTGTCTAGATATTCATTCATAATAATAATGCAGCGCTGCTGAGTTCTGGATTCTGATTGGTCAGAAGGTGTTGATTAATTTTCTATAACAGCAGCTCTGACAGTAGCGCAGCTGCACATCACAGCTTTATATTAACGTACGCATTCCAAAATGTTATGGTTTCTATAGTGCACAGATATGGTGACGTTTTTTTAAAGGCATTTCTGTCTCATGCATGAAGGCGTCTCCAGTGTCAGCGCTTTGTAACAGTTAGAGATAAAGGAGTAACTTTATGTTTTCCCGCACCTTCAGGACAGAGGAGTTTACACCTCTTTGCAGTTTCTCAGTAAAAAGACAAGCTGTGATTTTTTTTGTCTTGTTAACTTGAAGAGAGAGAGAATAAAGAGAGGCTGCTGAGGGACCGACTGTTTATAGCTGCTATAACGTATGTGAGAACAGGAACGAACTGCATTTCACCCATGTTCCACAGGACACTGTGGTGGTGCTGAGAGATGCATTCTGGGAGTTCTGACCACTTCTTCATAGTGCTTTGTAAACAGGAGGTGGATGAAGAGCAGTCTGTAGCGGACAGTGGACGGTAAACAGAGGCCATGCTTGTCTCCGCACACTGCAGTGTGTAATTTACCTCGAGTCAGCCTGTAATTTATCAGAGACAGAGACGTGTGTCTGAAAGGAGTCACTGCAAAGGAGCAATATTGCAAGAACCTCTGACAGCAGTTTAAATGCTTTTATATGATTTAATATCTGAATAAATATACATTGAGCTGATGAGATCAATAGTGCAGAGATTTAGCGTTAAGCATTAAACTCACAGGTAACACACAGTGAATTAAAATGAACACCCAGTCAGTTAAAGTGAGTCACACTGATGTATGAGCATGCTTAATTACCCCAGGAGGTGAAGTATTCAGATTGATTCACATTGCTATTTGTGTTTATTAGCACCTGGCTACCATGGCAACCAAACATTGCAGTTTCCATGGTTCAGAGGCACTTCGGATAAAAAGTGAAAAGTATAAAGTTTGTTTAAAACTATCTCATGTTTATCTCTCCAACCATCTAACATCATACAGTCTGTCTGTCTGTCTGCCTGCCTGCCTGTCTGTCATTCTGTATGCCTGAGTCTGTGTGTGTATGTGTGTGTGTGTGTGTGTGTGGGTGGGGGGGGGGGTGGGGGGGGGGGGGGGGGGGGG
>JAQMYM010000006.1:21946601-21963961 GCA_030014255.1 Parauchenoglanis ngamensis
ACCTTTCTGAAGTATTAGAGCTACCTTTGAAGCCTACACGCAGTTGTTACACGTGACCATATACGTCATTGAATTGTCTCTAATAATGCATACATTGCTAAAGGCTTTTTCCTAAAACTCTACAATACTACCGAAAAACTACGGATGAAGAGGATGAAGGAGGACCCCGAGTCTGCTTGAAATGCAAACAACATTATGGTTCTTCTCTCTAGAAAAATTAACAAGAGGCAAATATTTGGAATATTTGATTTGAAAAAATTCAATGAGCATTGGCAGCTTAAAGGAATCAGTAAAATTTGCAAGGAATTAAATAAATAAGCTGAAATCTGATGGGGAAAATAGCGACAGAGGTGACTACAAAGAATGAAGTTAAATGAAGCAGAAAGATACCATTGTGATTCCTGAAAAGTCTGAGAACAACATTAAAGAAACAAAGTTGCAGATCTAGGATTTTTCTAAGACAGGGGCCATACAGGGGCCACATTTTACAAATATGTCCAACATCCATGCACACAATCACTTTTATAAGTATTTAGTCTATTTATACTGCAAGTGAGAAACTTCAGAGGATACATGGGTATTTTAAAACATGACTATTTACATCATACTAGCATAAATGTTTTTTTCATCCAATATTTTACATTGGACAAGTTTAACAGTTTTAACTTTTTGAAACCACTAACGCTGTCAGTTCAAATCTCTCTCGTGCGCGTTTGCGCGCGCGCACACACACACACACACACACACCACCACCAGCAGCAGCAGCAAGAGAGAAACTGCAGAGGAAATTGATTGGTATTTTACATCATATTTACAGAAACGTTTTTTTTTTTCTTCACCAAATGTTTGAGGGCGTACTCACACTAGGCGATCTGAACCACTCCCGGTAGCGTTTGACCCCTAAAAACAAGATCAATTGACCAGCGTGATTGCTCCGCACCAGATGAGTTGGGCTCGTGCACAGTACGATCACTAACCGCGCCCAGGCTCCGATCTCGGGCTCTCACCTTAATGATGAATGCGGATTGTAGTCAGTGAGTAAAGTTGCAAATTCCTCCTGCAGTGTCAGCTGCTTCCGTAAAAATCTTACTTATGCATGAAACGCGATTTACTGAAAATAAATATATGAATCTGTACTGCAAGTTAGAGGGCCGTGTGTCACTGTTTTCAAAATCCACAATGGTAAACTATGGAGTGAGATCACTGTCTTTCACTGAGATTAAACCGAGAAAACAACAATGAGAGCAAAGAAAAACACCGGAGATAAGTGCCACCAATTGTTCGAGTGTGGAATTGCATTCATCTATAATCTGGTCGTCATTCTAAGCGACTGGTGACACGTGTGACGGGACAGGGGCATTTCAGGGGCAATCCAGAGACTATAGATATATTAACTAGGTAGATGTTGCTCATAGGCTGGGTAGAAAGGAGCAGAAGTATCCGAGAATGACAACAATCCAATTCACCAGTTGATCGACTTGTAACCTAATTTGGAGAGAACAGAAGAGCTGTGAGTTCCTGAAGACTGAGCGGTTGCGGTTCACCGAGGACTTAACTGCGCTGGATATGGAGATGCGACGTCTGTTAAGAACTGGTTGTCTTAAAAGTTTAAAAGACAGAAAAAATGTTTTGGATTTACATTGGTTATTCTCCCATTAGGATTTGACCAAGATAGGAGACAAAGAACCCTTTTGAGTTACATACACAGTAACTTGTGTTGTCTTTATCACTTTGTTCGGTTAATATCAGGGGTATCCGTGATTTGACCAAATGAATAGCAGTGATTTTATTTTGTAGAATTCAAAATTTTATTTTTTTACAAGAGACACATGCTTGCTTTTGGAAGAATCAGTGGGTAGCAATGTTTGGCTGTCGTTTGGAAATATTCATTCTGTTGTTTGGCAATAATCATTCTGCAGGGGTAGCAATATTAAAAGACCAATTTAAAGGCAGGGTTGTTTGCAGTAAAAGTATTTTTGGTAGGACATGTATATTCCTCTAAAAATAGACAATATAATAATACTGTATTTTATGAAATAGAATAAGAAATTTAAATGATGAAAGACAAATATCACAATATTGATATTATCTTGGGGGGTGATTTAAAATAGTCTTTGATGCATAGCTTGATAGGTATCCTGTTTTATTATTTTTTATTTTTTTATAATTACATTTTTATTTGATTATTTTCGGGGTTTCACTTTTATTTTTTAATAATATTATATACAAAAGATTTAAAAAATTATTTGCAGCATTTTAATCTCACTACTAAAGAACTTTTTATTAACTAGGCTTAATTAAAATGCAGTTCAATAATTACAACATTAGAGATGTTTATCAGATCATCTGTCACAGCATGAGAATATTATCAAGTTCTCATGTTGACCAAATGAATGGTGATACTCATTCAGTATAAGCATTATGAATGGTACTGAATAAACACTCAGACTAGCTCAAGGTGACAGTATGTAGCCTACATCGTTTACTGCTTATCACTTTTTTAATGGACAATTTTGTAAATGAAATGGTCAGGGTTATTGGTAAAATATTTGTGATTTATTCACAAATGTTTATTTGTGTCTTTAATATAATTTGTGTGTGAATTTGCATTTGAAAATCTTATGTACTTCATCCATCTATTATTTATACCGCTTTATCCATTTGAGTCGCGGTGGGAAGCTGGAGCCGATCCCAGCAGTCGTTTTGGACGAGAGGTGGGGTACACCCTGGGCAGGTCGCCAGTCCACCACAGGGCCAACACAGACAAACAACTCGCATTCACACCTATGGGCAATTTAGAGTAGCCAGTTGACCTAATCTGGAAGAAGCCCACGCATGAATGGGGACAACATGCAAACTCCACACAGAAAGGCACCCTGGGTGACCCGGGGATCGAACCCAATACCTTCTTGCTGTGAGGTGACAGTGCTAACCACTGCACCACCGATTTATGCATCAACATAAATCTATTAACACTCCAGATGCTATGCACAAAATGGACGCTTGCACTACACTCTCGACAGAAATATGTGATCTTGTGAGTAGACGACTTGAAGTGCACCTGAATCAAAAGACCTTTAAGGAGGAAGCTGAAAAGGAAAGAGTGCGAATGATTTTAAATATTAATTAATATAAATCCATTTTTGGTGGTACAAATCCTACTGAAAGTGTTATGTCAGAAGAATGTGGAAAATTGTATAAGCGAGTAGATGCAGAAGCAGATTTGGCAGCTAAATTAAAACAAGTAAGGTCGATACGTGAGATATAAGCTCAACAGGATAAACTCAGTAAGTTGGAGAGTGAATAGAAACTTCAGGAGTCAAAGATGCTGGCGGAAATGAAGCAGAAGCAAGTCGAACTAGAGCGGAAGCTAAAAGAGGAGAAATTAAGGTTGAAAATGATGCAAGCAGACATGGATGTTAAAGTGGCTGCTCGGGTCATCATCTTACAGTAATGTTATTCATCATTAATCATTGATTAATGTTATTAATCATTACACTTTTTGCAGCTGTGTGTCTGTATTTCAGGCCATGATTTGTTAAAATTTCAAACAGACAAATTCAAAATACAGATAAAATAAATATCCGCTGCCTGTTCCGCTAACTGATCATCTCCGATGCTTAGTTCATTTTGCTTGCTGTGTGCGCGCGAGGCGAATCGTTTTAAGTATGTAGAATCGACTCCAAAGATTTGCATTTGACTCTTACTTTTCAATGCCCCTGATTAGTGAATCGACTCTTTTTGGGATCGTCTTGTGAACCGAAAGCCGAGTCGGAAAAATAGGCTAGTTTAACTTTTTACTTTTTAAGGTATTTGATTCAACTAAGTTCAACTAATTGCCTAATGAAATTATTGGCAATTATTTTTATCATCGATTTTTATTAATTTTGTTGATTAGTTGTTGCAGCCCTTATACATTTCATAAAATTGTAATCCTGTAAATAATCCCCGTTTTTACTAAATGTATCGGTAATCTGATTACAGACTTTTCCTGTAACTTTAACGGAATACAGTTACCTTTTTTGGTATCCCAATTACATAATGCCGTTCCATGTATTCCGTTACTCCCCAAGCCTGAGCCCAGTTAACCTGAACCCTGTTTGGTATTCTTGAAAATGATTAAATTATAAAAAATATATATATACATGACATAAACTTACCTTATGCTCATTTAGTTACACTAGTACAGCTTATGTAAATATGCATCATAATTTTGTGGAATGTATTAGTCATAATTTTAGGACCTTTTTTTAGAAGATCAAGTTTGGGGTCAGCTTGATGTTGACCATGTCCCCTTATATGAGGTCACCTGAATTAATGTTTTTTTCTGTCAAGCAATTCCACCGCAAGGACTTAATTACATAAGTTTTGGTTTTCATTTGTCAGGCCAGAAAATAAATGCTGCTAAGGGCAACTGTCCAGTTTGAACAGAACAGTTTTGTGAGGTAAACTCACAATGATTTTTTAATCACTGACTGAAATTTATATTTTCTCCAGTAACCCGAAAAACACCTTTTTAAATAACCAGATATGGGCCTTTTTTGACGCAGCACAACCCTGTGTGAGGTTTCTTTGCCGATCTGTGGCTTCGGGTATAAAGAGGAGGAGTGAATAATGTTTTCTCAGTCGTTCCAAAACCAGTTTCCTGAAGTGTGACGTATACGCTTTTAACTCCCTTGCGCATTCCGCAGGTTCTACGTGGGCGCGGCCACAGGCAGGTGAGTATCGCTCTTAGAGACACGCCCATTGTAACCTGAATCCGGAAGTGGGGTTTTTTCCGATCATACAGGTAGATGACATGTTCCGGGTGTTTCTGATGACAAATCTTATTTTTGTCAGATCACTTTTAACGAAATAGTTGTTTATTTCACCGTGTACTTTTAGTTATTAATATTTGCGTCCGTTGTCTTTAACCACTGCGTTTTCATTTCATTACGGGTTGTTATTTGTTTGGGCCAATACAGGCTACTCGTTTCACCTGCCGTCGGCAACGAACAGCAAGACTGGTTTGAGGACTGGTTTTACTCAACCTGCATTGTGTAATCAGATGCGTCAAGTGATCGAGTAACAGGTGGGAAACAGGAAGCACAAATCGGCAGTTCTCCTTAAAGTTATGGACCCAATGGATGCAGGAATGCGCTATACACCAAAGTCTTCGGTAGGCCTTTTACTAAATACTCTTTCTCCCTTTTATGTTAGATTACACCTGTGTTTACCCTGTTTCTATCACGCAATTGTCGTTCGTTCAACTCAATAGGCGTATTAAACACCTACGGGTTGGCATGACAAAATGTAGCTTAGGAATATGAGCAAAAAGGACTATAACTTAAAGTATAAGAAACTTAGACATGACTTTATATAATTAATTAAGAGACTGATTATCCTTAGACAGCCTCTTTATGTCTGATAAATAATTTTTAAATTTATTTTTTAAACAACTCAAGGAGGGTTTTTCCATTTCCTTTTATGTATGTGATATTATTCCATAATGATAATTATGTTTACAATCTTTTACACTTTCTTTGAGATACTCTCCATATAAGTCAAGACCTGAAGTAAATCAAATGAAGGATTACCAGTCCCATATTTAACCAGCTGTAAGATTCTGCCAAAACTGCAGTGTGACTGAAAAAGAGAGAAATAAATGCTCATTAGTTTAGGTATCTTTCAAACTAAATCCACAAATCTCCGCTTCCAAAAAGGAACTTTGTTGTAATGTTTCAGCAGCAGGAGAAATATTTTTCATGACTTTAAACTGAATGTCTTTCATTTTTAATTAAATTGGCCATTTATGATGATTATTGGCCATTTATGACAGTATTTATTTATTCATTTATTAGCATTTTCATTATTAATTATTTTTACTTTGGATTGTGTTTTAAAATCAGAAAATAAGTTGCATTTTATGACATTTCCAATTCTTTGTTGTTACATTTACATTGACAGCATTTGGTAGACGCTGTTGTCCAGAGCGACTTACATAAGTCTCTATCAGTAAATATATTCTTATACTGGCTCACAAGGACCTGGGCTAAGAATACCACTAAAAATTGTTGGCAAGTAATACAGAGAGGGTTTTTTTTTTGTTATTGCTTTTTTGTTTGTTTGTTTTTTTTTTTAAATATTAAAGTGAAGAATAAGTGCTAGTCCAAGTACTTCCGAAAGAGGTAGGTCTTTAGTTGACATTTGAAGACACCCAGTAACTCAGCTGTTCGGACATCAAGGGGAAGTTCATTCCACTATCTAGGTGCCAAAACAGAGAAGAGTTTAGGTGCATGTCTTCCTTGCGCCTTGAGAGATGGAGGAACTAGTCGAGCAGTGCTGGAGAATCGAAGGGAGTGTGGTGCAGTGTGGGGTGTGATAAGTGCTTTGAGGTAGGAGGGTGCAGGTCCATTTTTGGCTTTGTAGGCAAGCATCAGTGTTTTGAATCTGATCCAGGCAGCTATGGGAAGCCGGTGTAGGGAGCGTAGCAATGGAGTGGTGTGGGAGAACTTGGGAAGATTGAAAACGAGTCGTGCAGCTGCATTCTGCATCAGTTGCAAGGGTCGAATGGCACTCGGAGGCAGACCTGCTAGGAGTGCATTACAGTAGTCAAGTCTTGAGATGACAAGGGACTGAACGAGTATCTGAGTGGCCTGTGTGGAAAGAAATGGACGGATCATTCTGATGTTGGAGAGGAGATATCGGCATGAGCATGAAAGATTAGCAATATGAGAATAGAAAGATAGGTGATTGTCCATAGTTACCCAAAGGTTACGTGCAGTGACCGAAGGAGAGATCAGAGTTGTCCAGGGAGATCACAAGATCCTGATGTGGGGATGAATCAGCTGGGATGAATAGCAGTTCTGTTTGCTGGGGTTGAGTTTCAGATATGTCTGCCAGACATTCAGAGATGCGGGCAGAAACATTTGCGTCTGAGGGAGGAAAAGAGAGGATCAGTTGAGTGTCATCTGCATAGCAATGGTTTGAGAACCCATGTGAGGATATTACCTCACCAAGAGATCTAGTATAGATGGAAAACCGAAGAGGACCAAGTGCCCGAGCCCTGAGGGACACCAGTGGAGAGCCTGCGTGGATTAGAAGTGGATCCCTTCCATGTCACCTGATATGACCGGCCTTCTAGGTAGGAAGCGATCCATTGCCAATCGGAGCCACAAATACCAAGACTCCTAAGAATGGACAGGAGAGTCTTGTGGTTGACCATGCCAAACGCTGCTGAAAGGTCAAGGAAGATGAGGACTGATGACAGTTTGGACGATCTAGAAGCATGTACCTTCTCAGTGACAGCCAAAAGGGCAGCTTTTGGGCAGTCAACGGGGAGGTTGAAGTCTCCAAAGAGAGTGAGCGGGGCGTTCTCAGTAGGGAAAAGACTGAGGAGAATGTCCATTTCTTCAAGAAAGTTTCCTAGAGGTCCAGGGGGGTGGTAGATGACAACAAGGAGAAGGTTGATTGAAGCGGAAATTGCAACAGCATGGAACTCAAAGGATGTGATGTTGAGCTGAGACAGCGAGAGAGGTGTAAAACACCAACTTCGAGACAGCAGCAGCCCTGTACCACCACCCCTTCCAGTTTCTCGTGGAGTATGTAAGAAAGCATAAGCAGAGGAAAGAGCTGCTGGTGTGGCCGAGTTCTGTGGTGATATCCAAGTCTCAGTGCCAGAAAGTCAAGAGAGTGATGGGAAACAAGGGCTGAAATGAAATCAGCTTTCCTTACCTCAGACTGGCAGTTTCAGAGCTCACCTATCACCACTATTGGAGACTGGGAATACAGAGGAGGGTAGATAAGGTTACCGGTAGTTCGGCCTCTGGATGGTGGACGAGATCATCTGGGTCTGAGAGATGTGAGGACAGAGATGGGTTTGAGGCACATGTCAGCAGTCTAGTCAGGAGTTAAATCATTAAGTTTAGGTTCTCTGAGTTATGTGTAGAATGTGTTAACTAATGCAGACTGCTACAGACGCCGTCGTCTGTAGCAGAAACACCTTTAATATATCTGAGTGAGCCCTGCCCCCAATTCACACCTTAAGTGAAACCGAAACTACTGTTGATTAGACACCTGAGAAAACTAATTTAGAATAGACCTGCAGACACTTCAAAATCTAAATAACATCACAGAAACAGAAAATACTACTGACAAGAATCTAGGTCCAACTGAGTCAAGTAGATAGTACACAAAAGTCAGAATTCTACCTTACCAGTAGAGAAGAAATTCAAGATAGAACCAAGAAGCACACTAAATACCACACCAAAAATACCAAGGTCACGCTTACTCCAGACCTAAGTCCACTCGTACAGAACTAAAATCCATTGTGAATATACTGGAAAAGGTTATAAAAAATATATAACCAATATATTTTAAATATATGTTTTTTGTCCCAAATCTATTTTGAATATATTGTTAGATTTATATTATGTCTGTGTGTTATTGTGTGTGTATTGTTATTGTGTTATTATATAACATAATGTGCTCATGTATTAAAACAAGTCTTCTTGTAAATGACTTGGAAAGTTGGACTTTGGGTCTTAGTTTATTCAGCAAATAACCATTCCTTTATGCTGCATACAGCCATGAAGCTTGCTATTGTTGCCTTATTGAGACAATCGTGTTAAGTGTCATTTATTGTTATACTACACAATTCTCTGTATATTCTACAAATTAGTTTGTTTTTCTTTTACCATAGTACAATAACGTTTTATCAATAAATTATCATTAATAAAATATATAAACAAATCATTATTCAGAATGTGACCTGTACAAACAATAAATGACAGTTTATGTAGTTGCTTGTGTGTTAGTACTCATGATTACTATGTACAGTTATGTTCAGAATAATAGCTGTGTGTTTAAAAAAGTGAATAAATCTCAAAATCCTTATAATTACATCAGTGTCTGCATTCTTCTTTACAAACTCAAACATTCACTGTATAAATTGAAAAATGTTTTAAGATTTTGCTTTCCTTTGAATCACTGAACTAATATTTAGTTGTTTAACCACTGTTTCTGAGAACTGCTGCACATCTGTGTTGCATGGAGTCGACCAAGTTCTCACACCTGTGAAAAGGTATTCCAGCCAGAATGATTGGACTACATTCCACAATTCTTCTGCATTTCTTGGTTTTGCCTCGAAACAGCATTTTGATATCACCCCACAAGTTTTCTATTGGATTAAGGTCTGGGGATTGGGCTGGTCACTCCATAACATCAATCTTGTTGGTCTGGAACCAAGAAGTTGCTCGTTTACTGGTGTGTTAGGGGTCGTTGTCTTGTTATCACCCATTTCAAGGGTGTTTCCTCTTCGGCATAAGGCAACATGACCTCTTCAAATATTTTGAGGTATTCAAACTGATCCATGATCCCTGGTATGCAATAAAGAGGCCCAACACCTTTGTATGAGAAACATCCCCGTATCATAATGCTTGTGCCACCATGCTTCACTGTCTTCACAGTGTACTGTATCTTGAATTCAGTATTTGGCATTCACCTGACAAACTGTCTGTGGCCACTAGACCCAAAAAGAACAATCTTGCTTTCATCAGTCCACAAAATGTTGTGCCATTTCTCTTCAGGCCAGTCAATGTGTTCTTTGGCAAATTCTAACCTCTTCAGCACGTCTTTTTTTCAACAATGGGACTTTGCGGGGGCTTCTTGCCGATAGGTTGGTTTCACATAGGTGTCTTCTAATTGTAACAGTACTCACACGTATTTTCCTGGAGCTGATCATTGGCGGGGACTTTTCTATTTTGGCTATTCTTCCTTCCATTCGAAAGGTAGTTTTCAGTTTCTTCCACATCTTTCAGATTGTGGTTGCCATTTTAAAGCATTTGTGATCATTTTAGCTGAGCAGCCTATCATTTTCTGCATTTCTTTTTAATCAAGGTACGCTGTTCTTCTGGACAATGTCTGAAATGACCCATTTTTCTCAGAATTTGAGTCGGACAAGTACCGTTCTCCTGGCAACTGCCAAACCCAGATTCGTCCATCAGATTGCCAGATGGCGAAGCGTGATTCATGGCATGAACGTGTCTCCACTGCTCTAGAGTCCAGTGGCGGCGTGTTTTACACCACTGCATCCGACGCTTTGGATTGCATTTGGTGATGTATGGCTTGGATGCAGCTGCTCGGCCATGGAAACCCATTCCATAAAGCTCTCTACGCATTGTTTACCCCTCACTGTTCCTTGAATGTTCAATGTTCCTTGAATTCTGCTGCAATCAGCGCACTCTCTGTAAACTGCAAATGCATCCTGTGTCACCTGTCATGACCGTTACAGTATGTCTAAGAGCATGCAGAATATATGCCTTTATTTTTCTTTTTAAAAAGGGAAGGGTATAATATTTGGAAAATATGATCAGGCATCTCTGTGGACACCTCATACTTATGGTATCGAGTCACTCTTGTTCTTCCATTTTATTGTTTCACAAGTGTGAAAGTAAAACAATGATGGCCTCATATGATGGCAATCATCACAGAGAATTGGACTGCTGGTTGCCCGAGCTTAACTTTGCCATCAGCAAAACTAGCAATTGGCAGGAGCCTGAAGGGACCACTGGAAAGGCCGATCATTAAAGCACCCACATCATCTCCAGAACAGTCTGGAGTCCAGAACAGTCCAGAACGGACTTCCTACTCTGTTCTCAAATGACAGCAAAAGCTAGCGGAAGAGATCAAAAGGAGAGTGAATGTGGCAAAAACCTGATGAGTCAAGTATTATAATATTCATAGGAGGAATGCGACCTGACCTGAGCTCATCACCACTCCAACATAGCAACAAAAGGAAGAGGCCTGGCCCTTCCGCTGCGCCGGTTCCCTGACATTCCAAGTTTATTTAGAGGGTGCAGTCGAGGCGCAGGAGAGGAAGATACGGCGGGAGCCTCACGATTTATGACAGTCTACGGACGCGGTGAGATCGCTTCATATTTTTTTTCTGTTGCTGGGTATACCCAAAAAGCACGCGATCGCTTTTTTTTTCGGTGGATTATACCAGCCTCATAGCGTCTCCGAAGGAGGATTACTCGCGCGACATATCGGTTTCCTGGTTTGGATTTAAGGACTGTAGCGCGAGGCGGGGATCGTGTCATCGATTTCCTTCAGCATCGGACTTTTAGTGTAATTTCAATGGACTCAGCTCAAGGGGAGATAATACAGGGGATTGGTATTTCACGGGATATTGAGTGTGGGGAAAATATACAGCGCTTGGCGCGTCATTTAACTGAACTGTGTGGTCTGTTGTTCTTCTAGCGGTTGTGCTGCGCTGTCTGGGTAATTGGTTATGGGTGTTTCCTCAATGTTACTTTCATTTCACAGAACCCTTTGTGCGTTTTAGTAACTCAGCTGTTAAGAACAAAAGAAGTTTGAGAGGCTGTCCGTTACAAATGCACAACTGTACCCACCGGTGCCACCTCTCATGGTTAAAAAGTTAAATGTTTTGTTCATAAGCTAATTGTCTGCCCTCTCAGAGTGTGTGTCACTTTAAAGACACTGACATGAAAACACATCAATGAAACATGTTTACTGCTAACAAGCTTATGCCATACAGCAAGACATGCTCCTGGGGAGGAACATATATATGTTATACAGAGCATTTAATTGGATTAATGCAAAACTAGTACACGTCTTCAAAAAATGTTAATAGAAGTTTAGTAGAAGTGTTCATAAGAATAAAGGCTCAATCATACTTGCTTTTAACTCTGCATATGAGCAGGTAAACTAGCCACTGTGCATATCTGTCATGATCTGCTCCTCACTGCACATGCAGCGTGCTTGGTGGACTCGGCCGCACGTGCTGCGCTCTCGTTAATCTCGTTCTTGAACTCTGTTTCTCGTGTTCTGATTATTGTTTATTGCCTAGCCTATGATATTCTGTTTGCCAATCGACTGACCTGTTTCTGTACTTTGGATTACCGTATTGCCTGCCGTTCTTTGTACCTCTGCCTTGAGTGTTTTAATAAACACATTGATTTTCACTATGCCGTCTCCTGATCTGCATGTGTCCAGCTGAACCCTGACGATGTGACAATATCCTGCAGTTTTCTGGAGCTTGTCCATGTCCTTAGAATTTAACACAAAGCATCCGTATTGTGCAATAACAAAATAAAGTGTACAGGTAGTACAGCACCATGTGACACCGTATCTATAACTGAATAAACAAGTTAGAGTCGTGTCTCTAATTGCATATTTAATATTATTGATCATTATTGAGAGGTTTTCCTATTACATTTACTGAAAGGTCTGTTCTTCCAGTGCAGTCTTCTGCATTTTATAGATTAGTTAGTACTTTAGAATGCATGAAATTGTGATTTTCAGAAGCAGCAAGTGACAATAATCACGCAGACGCAGACACGCACCTTCACACAAACCGACCTCAAGGCCAAAAAGCTCTGAAACTCCACGTTTGATTTCAGGGCCACTTTCAACAATAAAGGAATTATTTTCCAAAAGACTCTTCTTTAAAATCTTTGTCTTTACAATCACAGTGTGTTTTTATCTGACATTTTGGGAATTTCAGGGTTCAGGAATATCAGGGTTACACCTTGTCAAGCATCAAATTTAAGGACTTTTCAAACACTTTACAGGAATAATTCTCTAAAATTAAATCACTTTCTCTAGAAAGGTGAGGTGAGAATCCAGAACGCACACACGGCAAGAGACACATGCAGACAACGGAACATAACCCATTTACTTACCTTAAGTAAAACGAATATCAAAAGAACTTCAATTTCACTTTTGCACAAAATATATAAATTAAAGCACTTTTAATGACCCATGTCTGTTTACATCTATTTTCAAAAACTTTAAAGGCCTTGATCTGTTTTCTCAAATTCCCAAATCTTCAAGGATTTCAGTGACCCATATAAACTCTGGAATTTGAATTCTGCCATGTGTCTCACTTCCTGTTAACAGAATTAACTGAATTTAATTCTGGGTAATGAAGATCACCGTTGAAGGTTAGCTAACTCATGCTCTCTGCTTTCGATGTGTCGAGTTCTAACCATGAGCAAAAGAAACATTTTATTTAATCTTATGTAAAACTTACATAGAGACCTAGATATAAATTATATTTATATTTACACCCCCCCTCCACACACACACTTTTCCTTTAAGGAAAATAAATAAATCTAAAAAACGCAGCTGAGCTGCTTGCAGTCCACCCACCACACCACTCACTCGTATTCTATAAAACACACGTGGTTAAAAAAGGTTTATATATAAAACAAGTGTTTCATCATTGAGCTAGAAGAAAAACCATTCTCTTTCTCCAACAGAGGACTGAACCATCCATCACATTTTCAGTAAAAATAAAAACTCCAAACAAAAGAAAAAATAGGAACGTGTTCAGAAAGCAGAGGAACGATGGATGTTGGAGTAACATCGCTCACGCTGCCACGGCATAACTCACTCCAGACAATCAGCGTTATCTCCAGGACTCTGATTTATCTTAGACAGAAAAACACTGTCACACTTGGTGGTGTTAGTTACTAAACTTCTGCTCTCCACATGAGCTCTTGGTGGAAATAAAAAATTTAATAAAATAAATAAAACCCTGATAATGATTTTGTTTCCTGTAGTGATTCAGTTCCTCATTAACACAGTTCAGTTCCTCACTAATCAGTGTTCCTATTGGACACACGCTCTCTACCAGTGCAGGAGACTTTTACTCACCATTCTAACTCCAAACATTTATAATCTAATTCTGTCATATAAACTTGATTGATAGGATATTCAGGAATAATGAAAACTGTCAGATTATTATTATTATTATTATTAATATAATTAAAATGCCATTGTCCTGTATTTTACAGCAGAGAACAGTGGAGTTGCATCCGACATGACATCCTCTGTCATGATAATCAGAGTGGCCTTTACACCCAGCACATATTAAAACTAAAAATAAATAAGTTTTTCACGAGGCACGGTCATGGTTTCATGACCATGTACAAGTTCAAACACTAAAATATAATCTAATAATCTGGCCTCAGTTAAAATATAAACTTAGTGAAAGTACTAACAGTAACAGTGCATAGAAGTGAAAACCTCACTGGATTAACGAACATTATGTGATCATATACAGTGCTAATGCATGTTTATAATATTTACAGAACATTATATTTATGCACATATTTATGCTTTAAGAGCACAGAAATGAGCACTCCAGGCTGCGGCGGATCCAGGACTTTTCTAAGGGGCCACATCTTACACAGAGGGGCTGAGTATACGTCCAACATCTGTGCACACAGTCCCTTTTGTAAGTATTTATTTAAACTGCAAGTGAGCAACTTCAGAGGACACACAAGGGTATTTTAAAGACCTGGGTATTTTACATCATATTAGCACAAATGTTTTTTAAATTAAATGTTTTACATTGGAAACGTTTAACCGTTTCTAACTTTTTGAAACAAAGTTCATCTCTCACACACGCAGCAGCAGCAAGAGAGCAGCTTCAGAGGAAATGGATCTGTTTTACATCATATTTACAAAAATGTTTCTTTTCTTCATTAAATGTTTGAGAGCGTACTCACACTAGGCGATCTGAACTGCTCCCGGGAGCGTTTGACCCCTAAAGACCAGATCGAATGACCAGTGTGATTAGACAATTTGATGAAAATCTCATGAATTTACTAAATTTCATGAATAATAAATCAGTATGGCATGTGAAAGAGCCGTGTGTCACCGTGCCCAAAATAACCCACAATGTAAAGCTATGGAGTGAGATCAGTGTCTTTTACATGAGAGCTCAGATACAAGGTGAAACCGAGCAAAAACAGCAAGGAAGAGCGCACAGAAAAAACACTGTCTTTTGAAACGCAGCACACCTGTGGTAAACGTGTTCACTTCTCACAGCCAGGAACGCCTTTCCTGCATGCTTCTCAGTTTACTGTTTCAAATTACAATGAATGTTACTTAATGTTAATGTTTTGTCTCGTTTCCCCTATACTGCAACAAACAGCAAACTTTTTCAGAAGTGAGCAGAAAACTGAACGGAGCGCAGGGCTGCAAGAAGTGAGCGCACTCGTCTCCGGTGTGCTGCATTTTACTAATGGTGGAAATTCCTATTTTTATATTTTTATATATTTTATATTTTTCAAATTGCAATTGAACTATGAGTCTTGTAATGTGAATGAAGCCAAAATGTAGCAGGAGAGCAAGCAAAGTCATGACCTATGACCTGATCCAGCAAAATGAGTCACAGTGATCCAAAACCCCACAATACATTGGGGATATCATTAGAAAGGAGGGAGAATTAGCTTTAAATGGTGCATAATTATTTCTGTACCTTCAGCGGTCACAGAGTAATGTCCTCCTGAATGTCGCTTAGCAGAAATTTAGTTTTACAATATTTCGTGCAACCTCATTGGCTTGCAGTGACAAACTATTATTAATTATTTCAATTATGACAAGAGGGAAGTTCAACCTTTATTTTGATACCCAGATGTTGGGGGTTTTCCCAAACGAAGCTGTGCAAAATTAGCTCGATTTTGAAAGATTATTCCTTTATTTTAAGGATGTTTTTCTCCTGTTTCTTGCTAGGGCTTGGTACAGACATTGGTATCCAAACAAGTATAAAAATTCATTGCTGATTTCAATGCATTTTGCATGTTCTGGCTTGTAGCCAAAACCTACCCTGTGCGACTTCCGACTTACCTGATCAGATTACATCTAATCACTTTCAAATCATCATTAAAATTGCTTTTAAAGTGTTAGATTTTCTTTCTTTCCATACTTTTGCATGATACCTCATGGCAGCGTACTCTGATGTTAAAATGCTGATGTGTGTGAGTGTGTTGATTACCCTGAGCGCCCTGTTCTCCCAGGGGCCTATAAACACTTAGCAGTTTCTCTCTTACATGAACACACAGTGTCTGAATCATCATGTTGCCAATGTGTGGAATCATTTGTGAAACCTAACTTTCTCTCTATCTCTCACACACACACACACACACACACACACACGCTTTATACACATTTGCAGCATAACCTTCACCACAGAATTCACACTGCAATTGCAGTCTCAAGCAACAGAAGATGGAAACCAGACACACATACGATTACAGATAGTATTCTTTATTCCCATGGCTCTGTGTGTGTGTGTGTGTGTGTGTGTGTGTGTGTGTGTGTGTGTGTACACATCTACATGCCTAAATTCCATCCAACAGTGCAGACTCACACACACACACACCATATGGCTAACTCTTTCCATTCAGATTGACAAAACCACACACACACACACTGCAGATTTCAGGTGTGTTGTAATTCCCAGAAACACCTCACACAAAGGTCCGACAACCAACGACTTCATCAGCAGTTGGAAATAATTAGAGATGATCATCCAGGAAATGACCAGTCCCACAAAAAAATTACTATGTGACCTGCTAGGCTAAAGACGCATTCAAAAAGGAATAGCTTAATTTCCAAAACACGCACACGCACACACACACTCACACACTCACACACACACCAGGTCATGCCAGAAGTGTGGAGGCAGCCAAGTACAGCTTGCACTCTCTCACACTCACACAGAATTCCTCTCATTCCTCAGAAGGGAAAACGACAGAAGCAGAGAGATGGGACAGAGTGAGGGATAGAGGAAGAAAGACAAAAGAGAAATTCTAATAAATATTTTTTCCATCTGCTAGTTCTGCTCCTGAGGCCATAAAAGGTTAAAGGTCACCGTGGTGAATTTTCCAAAGCCAAGTACATTGATGGCAGACTGCACACTCACACGCACGCACGCACACACTCACACGCACGCACGCACACACTCACATGCACGCACACACACGCACGCACACGCACGCACTCACACGCATTGAATTAGCAATATGCTAGTTTGTTATCGTATGCTTACAGGTCAAAGGATCTGCATATACCAAAACAGATTAGCTTACAAGGACTAAGACAGAAAAGCTGCTGTAGGATCCACGTTTTATACATGAAGTTACATGCAGTGATTTGGCATCTGCTGCAGAGAGAATGTGGAGAATCAGTGACGCGTTACTGGGGTTTGAGTTTGGTGTTTATTCAGGGTTAGTTTCTGCATTGGACCTGCATCCCATTTAGGGGAAGAGATCTCATTAAGGGATGAATGAATACTCCTTGTTAGACAAGTAAGTGTGAAAAATAACTCAAAAGTATGTGCACCCCTGACCATCACACCCATATGTGCTGGAATCTCATTCCAGATTTATTCCCCTGTGCAGTTATAACGCGCTCCACGCTGCTGTTCGGCTTCCCACTAAATGTCGGAGCGCGGCTGTGGGGGTTTGTGTTCATGCAGCTACAGGAGCGTTAGTGAGGTCAGGCGCTGGTGTTGGGATGTCGAGGAGGCTCCAGTTCCAGTTCATCCCAAAGGTGTTCAGTGGGGT
>JAQMYM010000006.1:21994435-22005092 GCA_030014255.1 Parauchenoglanis ngamensis
ATTGTGCATACACATGATATATAAACAATGTAACACGTGATACTATGAAACATTCAATTTAATGTGACGATGTCACACATTAATTAGCACCTCTCAGATGCACATTAACCGCTAGCAACCTCCACAAAATACATACGCACTTAATGGGAAAAAGCTTAACTAAAAGCAAAAAACAATATTTCTCACTAGACAAAATACAATTTATGGGCCTAAAAAGTGTGGTACAGTGGTTTAAGGGCTACCCAGCTACAGCTAATATTTATGTTTTAATTTAACATTTTACATCCCTTGCCCCTCCCTTTCCAAGCATGCATTATAAGAAAACAATTAGATTAAAAAAGAGCTTGAAACTTTTTGGCAAGTCGTGACTCTCATGATTGTTTATATTTGGCAGGGTGTGGTGTATCTCCAACACCCAAGACATTTCTTTGGGACTTTAATTAAGAGAATATATTTTTATTACTATATTATAGTTAAAGAGAAAATGCCTTCATAATTAAATCAAAGAATATGGGTCCAGTTAATTTAACGTTAATGTTGTTCTGAAGAAAATGAATGAAAAAGTCATCTCTATGCCAACAAACTCTATGATACCTGAGGTCATCTCTATGCCAACAAATTTACATGGCATCAAGGGCATTTCTG
Source organism: Parauchenoglanis ngamensis (assembly GCA_030014255.1). NCBI lineage: Eukaryota > Metazoa > Chordata > Actinopteri > Siluriformes > Auchenoglanididae > Parauchenoglanis > Parauchenoglanis ngamensis. The sequence continues at coordinate 21,995,081 of JAQMYM010000006.1, forward strand.
CCATCCCATAATGTAGGTTATACACCAATAACATGCTTTTCTTTTCTCAAGGGTTCTGTAGCAGGAAGGAGCCAGCAGGAGGTGGATGTACGTGCTGAGTCTGTTCCAATTAACACAGCTAGAAACCATAATGGAGGTCAAAACTCCAACAGACATGGCAATCTCAGGCTAATTTTGCTTCAGGATCCTGACAGACAGACATCAGAAAGAGAAACACTAGAAAAACTAGCTTTAACGGACAAACACACAGCAATAATCTGAAGAATAGGAAACGGTGAGTCTCAAGAAACATGAGAAAACACAGGAAATTATTATGAAGCAGTTTGGAGCTGCTGTCATAAAAATATGCAGCACTTCACAAACAGATAAATAGAACTATATTCAACACTGATCATAGGAGGCTCTGAGATCAGAGCTGGAGTAGAGGAAAACAGGAAGTACAGGAACTGTGATGAAACAGGAAGTACAGGAAAAGGGGACAAAAACCAAGCAAGAACAGAGACAGGATTCTCCTAGCTCGGTTCCCATCCCTGCACCTGTTTAAGAGGTTGGCAATATACAATTTTTAAATTTTATTTGTATAGCGCTTTTAACAACAGACATTGTCACAAAGCAATACATGTGTATGTGTGTGTGTGTGTGTGTGTGTGTGTGTGTGTGTGTGTCTGTGTGTGTGTTTCTTGTGACTGGCCATGAGGCCTCGATTGATTATGTACATTTGATTTCTCAGAGCAATTTGTCCTTTTGCTTTGATTGTGGTTTTGAGTGTGTGTGTGTGTGTGTGTGTGTGTGTGTGTGTGTGCGTGTGCGTTTGTTGACCTTCATTTCAGAGAAAGAAGCTTTAACAAAAGAAGCTAGAATCCATTAGCGCTTCATCTGTATCATAAAGGCATAAAGAAAAAAGTCATAAAAACATGAGACAAACTCACTCTACAAGCTGAGAGAGAGAGATAGAGAGTTAGCATGCATGTTTGTCAAAAGAAGACTTGGTATTCTGTGTCAGAATGGATGTTTAATTGTGTGCAAATGCAGAATGTGAAAGGAAGAAATTTGAAAAATTATGGTCTAAAATGTAGCATGTAAGCCAAGAAATGTAGCGTGAGTAAAGTGTAAAGTAAGAAGTGTAAAATGAGAGGTGTAAAGTAGGAGATTGAGGGTGTGGTTGTTATGAGGTATAATGAACAGAATTATACAACTTGGTAAAGGATCAAATTTCTTATCCACTACATACTCCCCCCCAGAATAGATGTTGTCCTCAACATCCTAATATCTGATTTTTAGCACAAATGAGAGGGCACTACATGGCACAAATGAGCATTCAGTAAACCATTGCATACTATAACATTTGTTATACCTTGCTTGTGCTCAACAGGTGTAATATCACAGGCTGGAACTCTTTTCATACATTGTTTAGTATGGGTTAATACCCAGAGTCTTTTAGTGTTCTCTTGTAGTTCGTGTGGGTTACAATATTCGTTCAGGTACACACAGTTAATACGGTGCCGCTGTCTCAAAACATAGTCCTGTTTGTGCAATATGTTCAGAACTACACTCTCGTTTGATAAAGATTCATGAGAGTGATACAAGTGACTTGTGTGGTTTGGGTGTGTAATAAACTGCAACCACAATGTGTAAATGTGCATGATGTTCAACAGTTCTTTGAATATGAATTCTGTGAACAGTCCATTTGCTTGAGTGTAGTATGTGCACATCGACTCAATTTGGTGGAGTGTTTTGTGTGTGATCACAGTGCCATTACCACCCATGTCCATACAGTGACTGGGGGTAGTATGCCTGTACAGTGCGTGTCCATGGCACCATAACGTATTGTGTGGTGGTGTTCTCAGATTGTAACAAGCTGGTTAGCCGAGCCGATCATATGTGAAGAACTTTGGTGGTTTGCGCTGTCTACTCGGTCGCTGAGATTTTCGTTCACCGGTTCTGCTGTGCTTGCCTAGAGTAGACAAGAGGGCGTCTCCCTTCGCCAACTCCACAACATGATTTCCCTCTTGGTCAGAGGGCCACTCATGTTGGTTTATTACTCCGTGTTCCCTCTCTGCCGTAGAAGACATGTCCTCCATTTAAAAGTGTTCAGCTGGTTCATCTGTACTCACAGGTTCCAGTGTCTGAGATTGGCATGGTTGAGATGGCTGCTGAGGTGACACTAGATAGTACTCATTGTTGTCATCCTCTTCCTCTGATTGTTCCAATTCCTCACTCGTCTCCACAGTTCTTTTTCTTGTTCATGATTGTACATCTATCTCAATTGGCAGGTGGTCACATGGTAAGAGAAGATTGCGATGTAATATCCTTGATCTCCCTTTTGCCTTCTCAGGTCTGAGATCATAAACTTGGATATCTTCGCTGACTTGACAGATGACTGTGTGACCTGCATCCTCCCAGTGGTTAGGAGTGGTGGAGTGGACTCCACTAGTGGTGGAGTCTAATTTTGGTGGCTGAAATGCATTTTACACTGAAGGTTTCCTGATGTCCTCAGGTGTATTTTTGTAAAGCACACTGTGTGAAGAGTTTTGAAAAAGTGGACCCGGTATCGAGATAAGTATGAAAAACTAAATCAAAACTTGTACTTGAGGATGGCTGACAGGAGCAGATTTTCTTAAAATGGTGTTGTGACAGCATCCCAATTAGCAAGCAAGGTTGTTGAGACACAAATTGTGCATGCCATGCTGATGTGTTCTGCTTGAGGTGTCTCAGGGAAATATAAATGGAAAACTGGATTATGTCTCAGACATTCGATACAAAGATGAGACAAAACGGCCATCTTAAAGAAGCACTTACACAAAATTAGAAATGGATAATGGAGGCCACATTCTGACAGGAGACACTAAACTGGATCGGCTCTGAAATTACACTATCCTCTTGTCATGCTCACAAAGCTGAATTAAACTGAGCATCTCAGTAATGAAGCTGCACAGACAGATCCAAACCTCATACAGTGTACCTCCATCTTTAAGAAATAAACATGAGGAACACCACTTTCTGTCTCACTGCACAGTTATTTATATTTTCATCACAAACACCAATTAACCACAGCACTGCTGTGTTCTGCACTCTGATTGGTCAGAAGGTGTTGATTAATTCTCTATTTCAGCGGCAATAGTGCAGGTTTATATTAATGTACTTGCTCTAATACGTTATTGTTTCTATAGCAACGGCTCATTAACGGGTACGTGTACAGTGTACACTCTATTAATAATAATAGGATTAAAAAATGTGAAATATTTTCAAGGAGATGTTTCTGTATCCTGTATGAAGGAGTCTCCAGTGCCAGCACTGTGTAACAATCAGAGGTAAAGCTGGAACTGTAAGGTTTCCCACATCTATAGGAAAGAGGAGTTTACACTGCACTGTGCTTTCTCACTCACATAACAGTCTGTGAATTTGTGTGAGAGAATAGAGCGAGGCTGGTGAGGGAATGACTGTTTATAGCTGCTATAATGTCAGTGCCAACAGGAACTCACTTGTTTCTTAGAATTTCCACAAAATTAAATGTATTATAAACAATGATGTCATGCTTTTTAGTCATGATTGTTCCCATGATTGTCATGATGTCATGATTGTTGTCAAATTAATGTGGTATAAAAGGAATAAAATATTGGGAACGTTCTGATAGAGATAAATAATTAACTTATTGATTATAGTTAATAGTCTCTTCATTGGTGAGGGAATGACTGTTGCTATAACATAAGTGACAACAGGAACTCACTCGTTTCACTAACATTCCATAACATTAAATGTAACTATAAATGGTGTGAGCGGAATACTGTTGCGACAGAACAAAAGGCATTGAAGGCAGCGGTTAAGGTGAGTAACAGGGAGTTTATTTGTGAGTCCGTGAAGGAGTGAGTGCGAAAAAAGTCTGTGCTTGTGTGGTGAAAATACGTGCGCAGGGAAAAATTCGCTTGTGGGTGAGGCTATGGTCGTGCTTCCGGGTCCAGCTGGGGACGGTTCCACGTCCAGCTGCGGTCCTCTGTAACGGAGGCGGCGGCGGGGAAAAGGGCAGTCCTCCGTGCTGTGGTGAGCTCCTCTTAGGGCATGTCAGTGGGGAACATGTGAGAGAGAGAGAGAGAGAGAGAGAGAGAGAGTCATTACTCCTAGGTACAGTACTCACCGTCGAGCTATGCCGCCGCCTCCGTTTTATCCGCTGCCGCGGCAGGACGGAAATTGGCTGGGAATTGTCCTCCAGCCGTGCCAGATTACACAGCCCCGCCTAGCTGGTTAACGGTGTCGGAGTGGCTTCCCTCGGTGTACTCCGGCGGGTTGGCGTGCTTGCCAGGGCTCGACGACGGGGCTGTGTGGTCCCTGGCATCACAATGGATAAAAATGATCATGTTATGCTTTAATAACACTACACAACAATTCTTTTGAAAAGTCTTGCTTCCTGAAAAGATTTAGCTAATTGTGACAGGTACCTACTGGGTATGCACAAATATAGTTTTGGTTTTACTGCATCACGTAGGAACTCTATGGACATTTATATGTTTACTGACATAGTTTTATGTGAAGAGGAGGCAAAAATATCTTTCCCGGGTCGACATGTGCCACATTTTTCTGGCCTGGAACTAACTTTTTATGGAGTGGCCAGTTCTGTCGAGAATAGTGTGACTCATTGGCATGGCTGTCCCATTCACAGATGAAACATCGGTACTTTATACTGTACTGCTCAGACATGCCCAGGATGTCAACTTCCACAGAACAGATTCCAACCTGGCCTGATTCCATGCCTGGACATGCCCAGGCTGCACAAACCGATGTTGATAAGTCACTTACGGGAGCGAAAATGTTTGGATACAAATATAAGAAAAAATCATGGCAAACTGAAAATTACTCTGAAATGATAAGTAAATTTTGATGTGATATTCATGATCAGCACCCAAAAATCTATAAGAAACCCAACAGTGTTCAAGAAGTAAAACCTTTGTTGTGCAGTGTAATAAATTTAAAATTGTAATTGTTGGAGAGTTGTTGTGGTGTAAGAGGAATGAAGCACTTGGGAACATGCTGTTAAAGGAAAATAATCAACTTCAGGTGGTAACAGTAACTCTGCTTCATCACACCATACTTTCATTGATTATTTTTCTATAATAGCACCACACAATTCTTATTACTTACATATTTACATTTAAACACTTTAGCTGTAATATCAGTTCATGAATATTTATATGAATATAAAATGATGAGATGCTTCAACTTCTCAGCTACCAACCTCACATACAGTCTCCTCCAAAAGTAATGAAACAGCAAAACAGTTTTCATTATTTTGCCTCTGTGCACCTGTTAGGTCGTCGGAGTATTGCTGAACACATGTGCAGGACAAGAGACAGCATTGTAAAATCCAAAGTGTTTATTTTAACACACAGAGCTTATTATTAAAGTACAACATCGGCAGGCAAAAGAGTAATCCAAATAACAGGCTGAGGTCGAGCGATCGACAATCAGAATATCAGAGATTAGGCAAAAAACACAAGGTACAAAAACAGAAAACAGAGTACAATAACCAGAAATACTAAACACGGGCTCGGCAATAGGCCAGACAGAGGCTTAACTAATGCTTCATGCCGAAACAGAGAAACAGAATTCTTTTAAAGCGGGCATGATTGTCTCTGAATTGGATGCACCGGCATCCAATTACTGGTCATGTGATAATGGCTGGGAGTGTGCGCTCGCGGGAAATGTAGTCCTTGTAGTTCGTGCCATGATGTGGAAGTGTGCTTCTCTGCGATGAGCACGACGGAGAAAATGAAAGTACGGCGCGCACGGCCGAGTCCATAATGCATGCCGCGCTTGCAACAAAGGGCAGATTCATGACAGCACCAGGGATGTGAAAAGAATCCAAAAAAGTGGCTGTAATTCTTAAACAGTTAATGCAATATTTTTGTTAAACCCCTTGAATTAATGCTGAAAGTCTGATTCAATCACATCTTAATGGCTTCTTCTCTAATCCATTGTGGTGGTGTACAGTGGCAAAATAATTGTCACTGTTCCAATACTTTTGGAAGAGACTGTAGTTAATTTTCTAAATAGTTAGCAGTTTGCCATTTATGCTTGCCATGTTAAGTAAGTAACAATAATTATTTCACAAAGGTTAGACAGCAGTAAAAAAAAATACAAGTGAAATGAAGTAATATCCAGGATTTAATTTTCATAGAGACATGGACATTATTCGTGTCGGAGTCAAATCATTAGGACAGGATGGCAAACTGTCACTTTCTGAATGTTGTGCCCTTCAGATCATGTGGTGTTCATATGCCAACTGTGTGAATGTGCGATATTAAAGCATTGATCTGATCTGATCTGATCTAATTTTACTGAAAAGCAGCATCCCAAGCCATTGTTCTCATCTTTCTCCCTCTCCTTCTCTTTTCATCTTCTCTCCTTTCACAGATAGAAAATGACATGATTAGAAGCTCATTAACAGGGGACCAGGGGATTACAGCTGAGCATGCACACACACACACACACACACACACACACATATACACCCTCGACCTGCCTGTTGGATGACTTTAAAAGCAGCAATTAAATGAGAAACATTGCTGTTTTTGGACTTAAGGAAGAACAGATAGAGTAATAAATAAAAAGCTAGATGGAGAGATTGGTGGTTGGATATCTCGCTCTCTCTTTTACTGTCTCTTTCACTCTTTTACTTACTGTCTCTTGTCACCTTTCACTCTTACATTTTTGTCAGTTTCCCTGTCTCACTGTATGTCTATGACAATGTCTCTGTCTCACTCTTTCACTGTCTGTCTTTGTCTCTTTTTTGTTTGTCTGACTTTGCCTTACTCTTTCACTATGTATGTCTCTCAATGTCTTTGCCACTGTATCACTCTATTTTACTCTCACTTTTATTCTCTCTCTCTCTCTCTCGCTCTCTCTCTCTCTCGCAAATGTATAATGCTATCTGTCTAACTCATCAGTAATTTTATTTCCACTGAGTAATTACAGCTGAACTCTGTAAACGTGTTTTATTCTGTAATTAATTAAAACTCAGAGTCATGCAAATTATTTTAATTAATGAACTGAAACTGTGATTGTGAACAGGTTTAACATAAAAATGAATGCTTATGCTAAATTCATCATTTCCATCTAGAAATTATTGATAATATGGTGCCTTGTGATTGATGGAGATTGTGGACCCAGGCAGGAGAAATGTGTGCAGAAGGTAGCAGGTGATTTACAGTCAGACATTTTGAGTTTACGGAATAAAATATGGAGACAGATGCGGCCCTGGGAGAGAGGCCATAAAATATTAAACAGGTACCTGAACTCCAGTAAAATCTGACACTGGATGAGAACTGTGAGGAATGCACATGCTGTGGTCTGTGGTGTAATGTCTGATTTTATCCTGATCTTGAAGGAGGTCAGTGAGGAGCAGTGTCTTTCTACTGCTCCACATTCTGACCTCTGACCTGTGAAACAGAATAAATGCTGTATGCTTTCATACCCTCAGAGCACTACAACTCCGGTAGAAGTAGTGTAGCAATCAAATAAATGCCACTTTATTTGGCATATATTTATCCAAATTCTAAAAAATAATACTTCATAACATATTTATAATAGAAGACATTTCAGTTAATTTCTCTCTCTCTCTCTCTCTGTCTGTCTCTCTGTCTGTCTGTTTCTGTGTAGATGATGTCCCCCCATACTTTAAGACTGAACCGGTACGCTCTCAGCTCCATCTGGAGGGAAACCGGTTGGTTCTCACCTGTATGGCAGAGGGAAGCTGGCCACTCGAATTCAAGTGGATTCACAACACCACTGAGCTCACGCCATTCTCCCTGGAGTACAGGTAGTGTGTGTGTGTGTGTGTGTGTGTTTCCTTTCACTTCGCTTGTGTTTGCCATCATAGGTCACAGTACCTCAAATAAAGATTCAAAGGTTTTATTTGTCAGTTAGAGGGCACAATGCATAGTGAAATGCTGAGCAGTTGAGTGGGCTGGTCAGCAAACTGTATATGCAAATGAGATATTTGCTAATGAGCTGTATGCTAATGATGCTGAAAGTGTGTCTTTGAGAGAGTCAGAAAGTGATGGATGGCATTTAAAACCATGTCCTCCCTTCTACCGTCCTGATAATCGATGAGTGTGTGTGTGTGAGAGAGAGAGAGAGATTGAGAGATGCCTGAAGGAGACTTTTGTAAACAAGTCAGATCAATCCTTGTCTGCCTCCCGTTCGTCCCTGAACACCAGCCAGGACATCACACCTGTCCTCCACCAGTGCAATGTGATGACATCACACTCATCAGCACCATGTGATGACATCCCACACTCACCACCTCTCCCTCATGATCTCTAGTACATAATGAGAAATTCACAAGAGAGTGAGAGAGTGAGTATGTCTGACAGTGAGACAGAAAAAGAGTGTGTTAGACTGTTAGACAGAGTGAGACAGGGCTCTGTAACAGGGGAGGCAAATCAGACAATTTCAGTTTTTCTCAGAGTCCAGGCCCGAAATGATCCGTGTGCAGAACAGAGACTTAAATGTTTGTTTAAGATCTTTATTTTCACCTTTTAGAACAGTCTCTTTTATCATCAGCATGAACATTGCAGATTTACCCATCAGAAACTTTAGTCACTACAGTTACCAACACCAAATTTAATCACTAGGGAAATCATCAATTAAAGTTTTGCCACCATGGTTACCATCAGAAATGTTACCCACAATGGGACCGATCAGCAGGTGTAGCCACTGTGGCAACCATCAGGAAGTTTAGTCACTATGGTAACCAACATCAACTTTAGTTACTACAGCATCCATCAGCTAATTTAGTCACTATAGACCCTGAAATACTGAATCTGGAACACTGAGGTGAAGTTCTAGGACTCTGTTTTGAACACTCTACAACTCTGAAGACCTGGGTGGTCATGAGAAAGCTAGCTAAAGAACATAGAAAAACACCTCAATCTGTCTCAGACTCTGTGTATCTCTGTTTGTCATTTCTACGACTCATCTGAAGATTTAAACTGAAATTGTGTTGGTTTTTTTATTCGCTGAGAGAGAAATCACTGTAACCTCATTTAACCAGATACACGTTGCCATGGAAACACCATCAGACATGTCTCCACCTGTTACCTGTCTGAGTCATGGAGTTCAACACTCATCTGTCTGCCTGTCTCTGTCTGTCCTCCTTTCTCTGTGTCAGTCTCTCTCTCTCTCTCTCTCTCTCTCTCTCTCTCTCTCTCTCTCTCTCTCTCTCTTTGAGTCTTTTCATCTCTGAGTGGAGGGTTAATTAGGAAGGGTCTGGCCTTCTGTTTCTGTATCAACTATCAATCACTGTCTTCCTCTCACTCTCTATCTCTCACACAACACCTCTTAAAGGTTAACAATATCCATTAGACAGAGAGAGGAAGAGAGAAAAAGATGGCTAGAGAGAGAAAGAATAGATGTAGATGGGGAAAAAAGAAGAGGAAATGGAGATTTATTCTCACCATCTGTCTCTCTCTCTCTATTTTATACGTTCCTCTCCATACCAGCATGTGTGCATCTCAGCAGACGCTCCTAATTACCCCTAATTACTCCATTAATGTTAATAGACTTCATGCTAGAACCAATTTAGCATGTTAGCGTGACCTGCTAACCTCAGTGCTAATAAACTCTGATACATCATTACGCCACATTAATATTAACCACATAAAACTCATGTTGTTTCCTAAAACAGCTATCAGAAGTTTCTCTTCTTTTGATTTATTCTTTTTGCTGTACATGTTGGTTCAGCCTGGGCATCAGATAGGGACTGAGAGGATTAGGGAACCACTGCTAGGAACCAGGCAGACTAGAAAACTTAAACAATGAATGTAATAGATTTCTTAAGGAAAAACTCCCTGAGATGGCAAAAGGAAGAAACCTTGAGAGGAACTAGACTCAAAAAGGAATCCCATCCTCATCTGGGTCACACTGTATAGTGTAATTACAAGTAATACACTTTAATACTAGGGTCAAGTTTAAAGTGCAAGACTGTTCATGGTGATTCGAGTCCTATGCCATTGTAGCA
>JAQMYM010000006.1:22007326-22018708 GCA_030014255.1 Parauchenoglanis ngamensis
TGTGTGTGTGTGTGTGTGTGTGTGTGTGTGTGTGTGTGTGTGTGAGAGAGAGAGAGAGAGAGAGAGAGAGAGAGAGTGTGAGTGTAAGAAGATTAAACATTTTCTCACTGAGTTCAGTGTGTCATTTAAACCCAAAGTAATTAACACTGCAGTTTCACACCTGCTGATTTCACACAAAGAAATGAGAGACTGTTCACTAAATTAGGCTGTTCACTAAATTATGCTTCCTCCTTGTGTGTGTGTGTGTGTGTGTGTGGGTGTGTAGTTATGGGTTCCTTTAATAACACTTTGAGGTCGGAGAGTGTGTCTCAGGGAGATGCTGCCGTGATTGAAGCACCACAGATCCACAGCTTCCCTCAGCCGCAGGTCACATGGTTCCGAGATGGAAGGAAGATCCCACCAAGCAGCCGCATGTAAGCCCTGCCCACCAACTGTTCCACTTTCTGTTCCACCATCACCAGTCAGCTGTGGGTGTGTCCTTAAACCAAACATTCTATTCACTGTTAACGTTAATGCCCTAAATATGAGAGAGTAAAATATTATCCTGATTTATTAAACAGCTCTGACAGTGAATGTGTGCATGTCTCTGTTTCTGTCTCTCCTTCTCTTTGTCTCCACATAACAGTGTGTAAATGAAGGCGTAGCTATCTCCCCGCTTCAGCAGAATTATGTTAATGTGAAGTGCCAGCAGCGTCACACACTCAGATAGCAAGTGAAATGGTACTGATGACCTTCACCAAGGATGAGAAAGAACTCAGGAAAATTAGTTTCTGCTGTGAGGAAGACTATAATAAAGTGTACTGAAGCAGCATGGGACTGTGGTGACCATGGCCTCACTAAACCCTCTCAATGTGTGTGTTTGTGTGTTTGTGTGTGCTGGGTAATTGTAGAGGAAATTGATTTCTAGATTGGGAAAATCATGCCTTTCCCCATTTCCTCATTTTCTTTTTTTTATGTCTTTTCTATGTCTGATTTTTGTTTCCTTTCCTTACATCACCCACTGACTTCATAAGCACTTTTAGTTTTGCCCGTATTATCAAAAACCATCATTCATCCACCATCATAAACTAAATATAAGATTTAAGGAAAAAAGTACTATACTATAAAAAATTATTTTACTATACACGCACATTGTGGTTTCCCAACATGTGACCAATATAAATTCTTCATTAAAGGTAGAGCAGTGATAGCTTCAGTTTAAGTTAGTACTTGTATTTTGGATGATTGATGTAGGAGATGCAGCAGCTGCATCTTCTCCAGTTGAGAAACCACTCTTGAAACCACAGAATGTCAGAGACAAATGTCACATCTGCTGAAGAGCACTAGTGAACTTTGGACCTGTCATGAATTTCATGAAACATCTTCAGGAACCTAGAAACCACAGACAGTGACTGTGTTGTTACTGATCAAAGAAAATATACAAGCTTTCTGTAAGGAGATATTTATGTATGTTGTATGAAGGAGTCTTCAGTGTCAGCGCTGTGTAACAATCAGAGGTAAAGCTAGAATTTAAGGTTTTCTCACATCTTCAGGACAGAGGAGTTTACAGTTCTTTGTGGTTTCTCAGTAACATGACAAGCTGTGATTTTGTGTGAGAGAATAGAGAGAGGCTGGTGAGGGAATGACTGTTTATAGCTGCTATAATATAAGTGCCAACAGGAACTCACTCATTTCTTAGAATTTCCACAACATTAAATGTATTATAAACAATGATGTCATGCTTTTTAGTCATGATTGTTCCCATGATTGTCATGATGTCATGATTGCTGTCAAATTACTGTAGTATAAAAGGAATAAAATATTGGGAATATTCTGTTAGAGGAAGATAATCAACTTATTGATTATAGTTAATAGGGTCTTAACAGTAACTCTGCTTCATTACACGAGACCAGTTCAGTACTCTATAGGCTATACATTATGTATGAATCCGTCATATTTCTACACAAGAACAATCTGGCAACCTTTGAGGTGTGAACTATACACAGAGGTGATTTAAATAATTGTAAAGTGGAGCTCAGAATATCCTCTTCTGCTGTTCTGTTTCTGTTCCTCTGGGTGATGCTTCCAGCAAGAACTGTATCTGAGATCTGTTATCTCAGGCGGTGTTCAGGAGATCAATTCATTCATCCCAGCTGGAGTGAAGTGTGTTCAATGTGTGTGATAAAGTCAACATCATTGAACATGACTTCACCAGAAGGTGGCATGATCTGCATGAAGCTGGTGGCATGAAGCTAGGAGAATTCAGTAGCTGTGTTTAACTTTTCTATCTGATGAGACTTCATTTCTCCGCTTGTGGGTGTTCTATGATGCTGTACAGAGTTTAAAGAAAATTGAATCTCACAGGAAATTGTTTTAGCTACAGTTCCTCAAAATCCCAGGTGAAGCTAATAATGAGAGAATAATCAGTGTGAGGAGTTAATGTTGTGTTGCAGGAGATGGAGTCTAAAAATGGAAAGCACCACACGGCTTTAATTTCAATCTCACTCTCGCTCGCACTGCTTTTAAATGAAAAATCTGTTATTTCATATGTGGATGTGCAGGACTGTGCAGTCATTATCAATACCGTCTCCAATGGCCTGGAGATATCTAAGGGCTGAACGTCAGTGCCAGCCAGCGTGCGGTTTTATGATGATTAAGTTAAAGCTAATAAAATGTGCTGTATGGAGACGCAGCTGTATGGTGCCTGTAGTGATGGGGTTTTATTACAGCAGCTACATGAGGGTGGACTTTATGCTGTGAAAATCCTGAGATTTAATTCATGATGAGGATTTTTTAGGTTGTGTCCTATTTATTTAGTTTTCATGCAAATGTTGATATAAATTATTCACAGAATGATTCGGGGTTGAATTTTGTCTCTGAGGAGATTTGAGTGATGGTTTATTTTTGGGCACACAAGTGGATTTTTTTGGTTGAGTTTTTCTTTTCATCTGTGTGTGTGTGTATGTGTGTGTGTTTGTGTGTGTGTGTGTGTGTGTGTGTGTTGTGTGTGTGTGCATGTATGAGAGAGAGAGAGAGAGAGAGAGAGAGATTGTTCTCTGTTACTGATATTCCATTCATGTTCTTTGTACTAGAATGGTCAAGCAGATTCCCTCTGTCAGATCACTTCACCATTCCCATTTCACATAAGTTTGTGTGTCTCTCTCTCTCTCTCTCTCTCTCTCTCTCTCTCTCTCTCTCTGTGTGTGTGTGTTTTAACATGTTTTCTGTCAGAGGAGTATAATAGAAGTCAAAGGAAAAATCCATTTCTTTCTGCAAACCTCAGTTTGTAATTCCTGATGCAGCACTACACACACACACATACACACACATACAGACACACACACTGTTCTTGCGCATTATAAAATTAGTATTTCTTTCTTTTTTATCTAAGATTTTAAGTTATAATGGTTCAATTATCAGAATGAAATTCTCTTTAGAATATCATTAATACTTGTATATTTATGTTAATTATATATATATTCAGAAGGTGTATTCAAGCCCAAGCAAAAAACAAATATGCTATAAAATGTAAAGTGTCTGAAAGGTTGTGTCTGAATGTAATGCTGTTACATTGTGTATTGACTTCTGTTCCAGTTCTGTTTAAATCTGTATTGTTTACTGAAGCGTAATGCTCAGGGCACAGAGGTTCGGGATGATATCTCATACTCTCATTATTTAGACATCTTCAAGATTCATGGTGAAGTACCTGAGTAAGGGTCAGATCATGACTGAGCAGACCATGATGCATCCATAACAATTACCTCAGAGCATTAGAGCGTTGGACTTTAGAATAGCATGGAATCAACAAGAGAAACTGAGGCTGAGGAACACCAGCACATGAGGAGGAGAAACCATGATTGAGAATGTAGAACTGTCAGGATCTCACACTGGGGTAGGATCAGGGTCTGGGGCTAAAGGAACATAGATGACAACCCAGAGGCTAAAATGACAATGTTCTTAAATGATCCTAGTGGAGGAAGGTTATGGTTCTCACACCTCTTGCAGCAGATGAGTCATTGAGTCCCACTTATGAACCTTGTGGACCAGGAGGACATGCAGGAACTTGTGCTTTCATGGAGAACTATGGGGTTCTGTAATAAGTACCTCTTCAAACACATTCAGGGGTTCCATCTTCATTCTCTCTTTCCATCTCTCTCTCTCTCTCTCTCTCTCTCTCTCTCCCTCACCCTCTCTCCCACCCTCTCCCTCTCCCTCTCTCTCTCTCTCTCCCTATCTCTCTCTTTCTCTCCAGTGCCATCACCCTGGATAACACACTGGTCATCCTCTCAGCTGTAGCTCCAGATGCTGGACGTTATTATGCTCAGGCTGTAAATGACAAGAATGGGGAGAATAAGACAAGTCAACCAATTACACTTACTGTGGAGAGTGAGTAACATACACACACATGCCCAATTTCTTTCATTAGGAATTAGTGATGATATGTGAGTTTATGTGTTAAGGGTTAAGGAGAAGTTTGCTTGCTGCAGGGACTGAGATATGCTTATACAGGTAGGTGTGTGTGTGTGTGTGTGTGTGTAAGACAAACCTTGCCAGCAGCTGCAACATTGTATCAGCACTCAGCAAAGTCTCTGCAGGTGAAACACTGTCAAAACAATCTCTCTCTCTCTCTCTCTCTCTCTCTCTCTCTCTCTGTTTCGCTCACTCACTCACTCACTCACACACTCACACACACACACAAACACACACTGTAACATCTCTCTCTGTGTAGATATTGGTGGTCCTGCAGACCCCATCGCTCCCTCCATTGTCATCCCCCCCAGGAACATAAGTGTTGTTTCTGGAACCTCAGAGGTTACCATGGAGTGTGTGGCCAATGCCCGGTCAGTGACCTTTCACCTTTGACCTTCTGCAATTACATGCAAAGTTGTTTTTCTTCCTTTGTAGCTTCATATTTTTCTAATTTATGAAATTATGCTGAAAGCCCTTGTCTGTCTCTGTCAGGCCGTTGATAAAGCTGAATATAAGCTGGAGGAGGGATGGTGTTCCTGTCCGTTCAGGTCTGAGTGACTTTAATAGAAGGTTGACCTTCCTTAGTCCCACCATCAGCGATTCAGGATTTTACGAGTGTGAAGCAGAGCTACGGAGCAGTAGCGTACCGTCCGTTAGTGCTGGAGCATTTCTGCATGTGTTGGGTAGATACAGATGCACACACACATGCATAAATAAATAAAAAAATAAAAAAATAGGTCACAGAATTTCATCCATCATAAGCTCACATCAGTTTTCCTGTGCTTGTGTCTGTGAACTTCATCCTCTTCTCCTATCCTTCAGAGCCTCCACAGTTTGTGAAGGAACCAGAGAAGCACATCACTGCTGAGATGGAGAAGGTGGTGGACATTCCTTGCCAGGCAAAAGGTAAGTGAGACTTTTTATCATCAACATCATCATCTGAACTGTGTGATACTATACCTGGTATGAACATGCATCCTGGGTGATCCGATCATAAGTGGACAGAGCTAAGAACAGGTGTGATCAGTGTCTTGGGGACACTAATGATCACTCGAACCTTCAGATGTGGTAAGGGATGCATTTGGCCACATATCATTTGTAGTGTGAACACAAATTGACTAATCAACTGCATAATTGCCCTCACTGGAAAATACATAATCATTGGGAGACTGTTTGGAAACTAAGTTGAATGGAAGCGCTCTCAAAAGCAGCTGCATTTTGTAGCTTCTTTCTCCATCTCATATACATGGAGACTCATTCAAAATGTCAAGTGTAAACAGTCATTCAGTTCTCCATGTAATTGGATCAATAGAGAAGGATGTTATTACAAGTGTGAACAGGACCTTAGTCTTATTTGAGTGGCAAAACTGTGTGTGCATGTGTGTGTGTGTGTGTGTGTGTGTGTGTGTGTGTGTGTGTGTGTGTTCTCAGGTGTTCCCCAGCCTAATATAGTGTGGTATAAGGATGCAGTTCCCATCAGTCCATTAAAGAATCCTCGTTATCATGTTCTGACTGGTGGGAGTCTACAGATTAATGGCCTTCTACCTGATGACACTGGAATGTTCCAGTGCTTTGCTCACAATGCTGCTGGAGAAGTGCAAACCAACACCTACCTTGCTGTCACCAGTATGTATATGGAATATATGTGTGTATGTGTTACACATGGGATTCTGGGATAAATAGATCTATAAAACCAGAAAATACAGACAAATTAGTACAAGAATTGAGGTCATCAGAATCATATGCTGAGCCTGGAGCAGAGGCAGTGATAGTCTGCAGTAGGACCAATGTCTGAGACTGAGACAGTATCAAAATCCCTGACAATTAACTAAGAATGGTGGATTGAGTCTCTTGAGTCATAAAAAGTCAGTAAGACTGAGACTGGGTCTTCCTGACCATGTGAACTGACACTTGTGGAACTCCATTGACTCCAACAACAGATGGGACATCTTCCAAACTTTATGCCAGACAGAATAAAGCGCCTAAGAAGAGCAGGACTTCACTATTTACAGCCAAATTGTTTCCAGAGATTGCACCCAAGGCAAGCAATATTTCAGCACCCATGACCAGAGGGACTTATGCATCCAAGGGCCAAGGGCAGAGCAGTGTTAGCATACAAAACTAGCAGGTCTCCAGCAGTCAGAGGGGATTTATAAATCAAGGGGCAGAGGGACACACTCTTCAAAAGTCAGAGGTAATTGCTCCCACTCCAACAGGACTTCAGAAAGCAAGGATGGAGGGACTTCAGGTTTTTGTTTCAAAGACTGCAAGTTTGTAGCACCCAGGTACAAGAGATTCATGCACCAAAGGCCAAATGTACATATTTGCACAAGATCAAAGGAAATTATTTGCCAAAGACCAGATAGAATTATATGCCCAAGACAGAGAGAATTTTTTTGGCTTTTGGATACTGTATTAATCCCCAAGGGGACACTAGACACTGCATTTAACCTATCCAAGCAGTGAAAGCACACACACACATGTGAACACACACATACCTGGAGCAGTGGGCAGCCATGCTGTAGCACCCGGGGAGCAGTTGGAGGTTAGGTGCCTTGCTCAAGGGAATTGTATATATTAGGCTTGAGAGGTTTATGTACCCAAGATAAAAGGCAATATTTGGGAATTACGTACTCAAGATCAAATGAAACTATGTGTCATTATTTAACTAACACCAGAGGAAATTGTACACCCAAGATGGAAAGAAATTATGGGGAATTATGCACCCAAGACCAGAAGGAACAGCATATGTACCCAAAACCAAAAGAAATTATGTACCCAAGATCAAAGCGAATTTTGAACACTTGCATTACCCTTGATCAGAGCGAATAACTGTATATACCCAAGGCAAGAGAGATTTTTGTGACAGTGGGACTGAATGAATGGTGTTGTAAGAATGTAAGGTGAAATCTAGAGCTAGCACACTGACAAAAATTGAAATTAATGTGCATTTTTGCAAAATATAATGAGATATATATATCTTACATTTACTTCAGGATCTGGAGATCCGGAGAATTCTAGTAGGTATAGGATCAAAAGTGAGCTGGGCATTCCTGTCATCCATGATAAGAATAAACACATTAGTACGATTCCTTATTGTATGCACTCTCCCACTCACTCATACACACACTGACACACTGGCAGTGACAGACAAAGTATGTTCTATTTTGCCTCCAGCTGTCTCTGTCCCATTTTTCCTCTAAAGTGTCCGTTTTCTTTATTTTCTCTTTTACTTTGATTTGAAACGCCTGAACTCTACACAAACTTGTGTGTGTATGTGTGTGTGTGCGTGCGTGCGTGCGTGTGTGTGTTCGTGTTCTTTCAGGTATTGCACCAAACATCACTGCAGGTCCGTCAGACAGCACTGTGATTGACGGGATGTCAGTCATTTTGCACTGTGAGACAGCGGGAGCTCCACGGCCTGCTATCACTTGGCAGAAAGGTATATCTCTCTGAAACACTCACACAAATACAATCTCAGTAAGCAACACACTGACTCAAAGAGGAATACAGAAACATGATGAAGCTCTGATGAATAATGAAACACACACCTTTTGCTCAATATTTGTTTGTGTGTGTGTGTGTGTGTGTGTGTGTACATGTCTGTAGGTGACCATGTATTAGCAAGTGGATCAGTCCAGTTGCCCCGCTTCACCCTATTAGAATCAGGCAGCCTTTTGATAAGCCCCACCCACCTATCAGACTCCGGTAGATACACCTGTACTGCAAGCAACTCACGTGGCATTGACCAGGCCTCAGCACACCTCGGGGTGTGGGGTAAGTGTGTATGTGTGTATGTGTGTGTGTTTGTGTGTGTGTGCTTCTTTCAGTTACTGTGTGCATGAGTGTTAAAGTCTGAATGAGATCTTATATAATGCTTGATATAAATGTGTGAGTTTTTCCCCAGCTCGTACCCGAATCTCCACTCCACCCCAGGACCAAAGTGTCATTAAGGGCACTAAAGCCACCCTGACCTGTGGAGTGTCCCATGACCCCAGTGTTACTGTCAGGTAAACACATGCTTATAGATGACTATCCTATATCATATACATCATCACTCCACTGTCCCCAAACCACATGTTCTATTCACTATACAGGCCACACAAATGCCATCATATTCATGCATCACCTGTTTATGGCTGAAATGACAATAAAAGTCACTTGAGTTAGTCTCAAGGAGGTGTGGCCTCTGTACCTGTACCTCTGAAACAGTGAAGGAGGCATAATTCATAAACATCATTTTGTTTTTACTTCTATGCCTGTGACACACTACCATACTGCACTGATAAGTTTTATACCAATACATATATACAAATAACATAGCTAGACAAAATGTGTGAAAACAATAAACATATGTAAAAGAGATAAAAGAAATCTGGAAAATGGATGGACAGAAAATCTGTGTATTGTTGTGCCATTAATGTGATTTGTTATAATTACTTTTAACAGTTAAATCTTTTCTAAGTAAAGTTATGATGTTTGGGTGAAAGCACATTTTATGTTCCCTGATTTTGCAAACCAGTATAAAGAACAGGAACAGGAACTGAGGAATGCAGGTCAGGGATATAACATTTAGGTTTAACATATAACATTTATATGTATCATTAAACATTTAGATTTAACATATAATATTTGGATTTAACATTTAGATTTAACATTTAGAATTAACATGTAACATTTATATTTAAATATATTTAGACATTATTATATTTAGACATTATTTTCACTGATGTTCAAGTTGCCCATGTCGTGGGTACTGACACACCCCCATGCCCCAAAACAGGAGGTCTGTTTTAGGGTATGTGTGCCATTGTTATACCATGGTGCTAATTTTTTCTCTCTAATCATTTTCTTTTTAGTGGGGCTGCATTATCTCATGCATAGCCAAATGTTGACTCTAAGCATTTAGTTGCCTGATAGAGTTCTGTGGAGTCCGATGATGATGCAATTAAAGTTGATAGTTCAGGGAGATCATTGATCTAACTCTGTGAGGTGGCTGATGTGAATGTTTGACATGATAGCGTGGAAATGTGCATATAATATATCTAAGACACATTTTAAAAGAGATGAGATAATGAACTGAGATACATTATATAACCACAAGTATGTGTACCCTTGACCATCACACCCATATGTGCTTGTCGAACATCCCATTCCAGATTTATCCCCCTTTGCTGTTATAATAAGCTCCTATTACATTCTGATTAATTCAGAGTCTAGAATGGACATGAACGCTGTCCTCAGAGGATCTTCTGGGTCATCGAAATGAATATTAAAGTCTCCAACAATCAGTGCTTTGTCTAAAGAGATAACCATGTTTGAGATGAAATCTGCAAATTCACAATGAAATTCAGAATATGGCCCTGGGGGTCTGTAAATAATAATAATTAGCGGAAACGACTGGACAGACTTATTTTTAGTGGCTACATATGTTATATTAGTATAGAGAATCTCAAAAGCATTAAATTTATTTCCAGATCCATGTCCAAAAGTCAGTATTACAGTTTTATAGACAACCACCAATATAAATAAATTATTAGTAAGATTACACTGTGTTTATTTTAATTGAATGCTGCACAGCATTTTGAAATATGCTGAAATAAAGTGAATTATCAATGGCTGTTTGTTCTGGTAAAAAAACAATTTAATACAAAATTATTATTATTATTATTATTATTATTGTTGTTGTTGTTGTTGTTGTGTGTGTGTTTGTGTGCTCAGGTTTGTGTGGGAGAAGGATGGTCAGTTGATAAACCCCAGGTCATCACCAAGGTTACGGCTAGACACTAACGGTACCTTACACATCTCTCAGACGTGGTCAGGTGACATTGGAACCTACACCTGCAGAGTGACATCACAGGGAGGAAACGACTCTCACACTGCTCATCTGAAAGTCAGGTACATACCTCACATTCATCACCATCCTCCTCCTCCTCCTCATTATCATTTTTATCTCCGTCTGTCTCTCTTCATCTTCCACCCTCTACACTATTCTTTAATCTCTCTCTTTTTCAATAACACTCTCTGTAACTCTATCTTTATATCCTCCCATCTCTCTAATTCAATTTTCTCTTTTTTTATTGTCTTAATACCTTCTCATATTTCTCTCTCTCTCTCTGTTTCTATCTTTCTCACTCTATGTTCATATCTCCTCTCTATCTTTCTCATTTGGCATTCTCTCTCTCTCTCTCTCTCTCTCTCTCTCTCTCTCTCTCTGTGTGTGTGTGTGTGTGTTTCTCTCTCTCTCTGGATATGTCTCTGCCCTTCTCTAGTTTTCTGCATCATTCCATTCTGGATTTTAAACATGTGTGTGAAGCAATAAGCCTGATTATTTGATCAGGGGTTTCTCAAGTCAAGTCAAGTGGCTTTTACTGTCATTTCAACCACATACAGATGATACAGTATACAGTGAAACCAGGCAACATTCTTCCAGGACCAAGGTGCTACATATAGGACAACACAAAAGTACAAAAGTGCATGTGTGCAACAGAAGACATAAGACAACAAAGTGCATGTGTGCAAACGTGCAAACACTGCAGACAGTGCAGACATCACAAGATTAGACAGTGCAGCACTAATCCAAATCGAATGTGCAAAAACCTGCCGAAGTAGTTGAATGTATACATTTGTGTGGGTGTGTATGTGTGTGTGTGTGTGTTTCAGTCCAGTCCCTGAGTGTTCAGGAGTCTGATGGCTTGAGGGAAGAAACTGTTATAGAGTCTGGCAGTGAGGGCCCGAATGAATGCTTCGGTACCTCTTGCCAGATGGCAGGAGGGTGAAGAGTGTGTGTGAGGGGGGTGTGGGATCTTTCACAATGCTGGTGGCTTTGCGGATGCAGCGTGTGTGGTGAAGATCTGTGATGGAGGGAAGAGAGACTCCGATGATCTTCTCAGCTGTTCTCACTATCCGCTGTAGGGTCTTGTGGTCCGATAC
>JAQMYM010000007.1:25917-36197 GCA_030014255.1 Parauchenoglanis ngamensis
TATATAGTAAGTCTAGTATAAGTATAGTGTTTTATAGTGTAAGTGTTAGTTAACTTTTTATAGTGTATTATAGTGTAGGCCAACTATGGCCTTTCCTTCCCACAGTGGATATTAAGACTCCTAACTGAGCTGAAACAAAATTGATTTTTTAAATTGTAATTAAAATGATTTACATAACTGGTTACTTGAATTTTACTCCTAGGCTGGATTTGGCCTTTTGGCTTCAGTTTGAATATAGTTGCCTTTCATTGTCTAACATTAACAGTAATGTTACCACTGAAGTGTACAATATGTGTTCAAGACTTACTCATTCTGCTCTCAATGCGAGCTCAGAGCTCATCTTCATTGTTCTATTTTAATTAAAATAAATGCTTTAAATACCACGGAGAAATCTCTGGTTCACCCTAAGACATGTTTCCATCTTTAACTGCTCATTTTTAATGATATCCACATAGTTATTACCCAGTGTCTGTAATTTTGCTCTATTGCACTCTGTAATGTTATAACAGTGTATGAATAGCAGGGTATAAAAATGACTAAGGGGGTTAAAGAAAAAAATTAAAGGGCTTATCAGAAAGACCACCCCTTATTGTGAAGATGACACAAGACCATGCCACAAGAGGGAAGCAAAACCCTAGGAAACATTGATCATGCATTTTTCAAGTTCAGGAACTGCAGCAGGAGTTAAAACTGTTTATTTACTGCTCCACATTACAATGAAATAACTATCAAAAGGTTTTTTTCTTAGTCATCAAACTAAGGCTTACTCAAATCAGATAAATTTGGTGAGGCTGTGTTTAGTATTCAATGTGTCAGTAGACTGTGGTTACTTTTACTAAAAATTCAACCCAGATAATTTAAATGATTTTACACTTTTTCTGCTCCAGATCCACTAATCTCTTCCAGTGCAACCCCTGTCACTTGTTCAGTTGCCCTTTTAAGAAGGATTTCTAATGCAATGAATGTAGTTATTGAGTTATTAAAAATAAAATTGTCCTCACTGAGGAAATTTTCTTTAGTATTTCTAATGGATCGGTACAGATTTTGTACATAAAATATTATTTAAAAAGAACACTTATATTCTGTGTCAGTGAGGTACGATGTGTCAGCTCAGATTACTCTTACCCCTAGAGTAATCCCTGTCTACTGCACTGCAGAGTTTAATTCTGACTCTAATATCAAGTGAATCAGGTGTCTATCCCAGGAACACTGGATGCTATTTGGGAATGCACCCTGAATTGGACAACAGTCCATCACAAGGCACAATCCACACGTTTTGTAATAATATTTTTTATTTTTTTAATTATTATTATAAATAAATTATTTAATGGAATTCACTGTCCATTAATGGAATATTCACTATTTAGAAGCCTAGAACATTCAGTATACATCACAGTATTCTTTTCTTTGCTTGCTGGTAATTTGGGGTCAGAATGCAGAGTCAGCCAGGATAAAGCACCCATGGAGCAGACAGGGTTAGTTACCTGTGGTAACTCGGCAGAGTTGGGGTCACGACCATCTACTCAGTAACCTCCAGACTTAACTGTTGAGCCACCAGTGAATTCCACTTCATTGGCTTTAATGAATAGTGGAAAATCCAGCTACATTATACAGTATATCTAAACATTTGTCAACACCTGACCAATCACACCCCCATATGTTTACTGAAAATCCCATTCCAGATTTAGTCCCCTTTGCTATAATAATAACCTCCACTCTTCTAGAAAGGCTTTTTTCTAGATTTTGGAGTCTGGCTGTGGGAATGAGGTGGCACGTTGGTGCAGAGGTTAGCACTGTCACCTCACAGCAGGAAGTTTGAACCTGTGTTTGAATCTGCCAGTAGACTGGGGCCTTTCTGTGTGGAGTTTGCATGTACTCTTGCATGTACTCTTGCCTGTGTGGGTTTTCTCCAGGTGCTCCGGTTTCCTCCCACAGTCCAGAGACATGCAGATTAAATTAACTGGCTACTCTAAATTGCCCATATGTGTGAACATGAGTGTGAATGGTTGTTTGTCTCTGTGTTAGCACTGTAATTGATTGGCAACCTGCAGCCTGGACAGCCTGGATTGGCTCCAGTTCCAGCTCCCCGTGATCCTGACAGGTAAGCAATATAGATGATGGATGGATGAATGGATGGTTGCAGGAATTTGCCCATTCAACCACAAGAGCATTAATGGCGTCAAGCACTGATGTTGAGTGAGGAAACCTGGCATGAAATCCGCATGTCAAGTGTCCAAGTGTCCACATTCTTTTGGCCATATAGTGTATTTAACCTTGTATGATGCACACCTGCAACAACATGAGATATAGTGATACCAGAGGTGTAAATCAGCCTCAAACTGCCATGGGTAAACATGACAGGACAGCACTGTAAATAAGTGAATAGAAAGACTTCTAGGGGCTGAGCTGGAAGAGATTAATGGATATGGAGTAGTAAAAGAGTAAAATGATCTTGAGTTGAATTGTTTAATAAAGGGAAAGTTCCCACTCTACACTAACCTACTGTATACTAAAAATAATACAGCATCACCACATTTATCCGATTTGAATCATTTTTAAGGGCAGTTGTTTGTTAATACTGTGTAATGTAACATGTTCACACCGACTGATTGTTTCAATTTTTTTATGTTTGTTTTTAGTGACACAGAATGAGCATATATATCATATATCATATACATTTTATACTTTATTAGGAACACTATTCTATAATTATTTAAAACAATTTTGTTGTCTGTGTGCTTTTCTTACTATATAACCTCCCCAGCAGAGTTATTTTAGACTGATGGTATTCTTAGCTTATGACCTTGTGAACCAGTATCAGGATGTATTTATTGATAGAGCCTTCAAAGCACTCCTGTAAGTGGCTCTGGATAAGGGCATCTGACAAATGCAATAAATGTAAATGCAAATGTATACTTATACTGGGTAGGGCATCCCTTTGGGTAGGGTCTCAATTGTTTGTGGTGTGGATTCCACAACATGTTGGAAACATTCCTTTGAGATTATGGTCCATGTAGACATGATAACACAATTCCTGCAGATTTTTCTCCTGTTCTACCACATCCCAAAGGTATCATATTTGATTCAGATCCAGTGACTGTGAAGGCCACTGAAGAACAATGAACTCATTGTCATGTCTATGAACCCAGTTTGAGATGACTTATGCTTGTGACATGGTGCATTATCATGCTGGAAGTAGCCATTAGAAGATGGGTAAATTGTGGTCATGAACGGATGCACATGGTCAGCAACAATACTCAAACAGGCTGTGGCATACAAGCGATGATTGATTGGTGTTAATGGGTTCAAAGTATTCAGGAAAACATTCCTCACACCATTACACCACCTCCACCAGCCTGGACTGTTGACACAAGTAAGGTTGGAGCCATGGATTTATGCTGTTGGTGCCAAATTCTGACCTTACCATCTGTGTGCCTCAGCAGAAATCGGGATTCATCAGACCAGGCTACGTTTTTCCAGTCTTCAGTTGTCCAGTTTTGATGATTCTGTGCCCTCTGCAGCCTTAGTGTTTTGTTGTTGGCTGACAGACGTGGAACCCGATATGGTCTTCTTCAGCCTGTAACCCATCTGCCTCAAGGTTCAGCATGTTGTGTATTCTGAGATGCTTTTCTGCTAAAAGGTGTACAGGTGTTCTTAATAAAGTGTTCATGTTTGGTCAAAAGCAACAGCAGAACGTCTCGATGGTGTGAATAAAAAATGTATTTCTCTTCTAGGTTGACAGTGTCTTTTAATTTATTTTAAATATTCTTCAGGATTGTCAACATCCTTGGCATGTATGTTTTGTGAGAAAATTCTATTTGTCATATACATAAAATGTTTAAGGGCAAAATTTAAATCACGGTGTGTGTGTTTATAAAATTATTCACGCCCATTGTTTTGAAAGGAGTGGATAACTCTGGAGTTAACTGTATTATCCTAAGAATGATGTGCAACACGTAGCTTACCAGTAGCCCACTGTGAGATTTTAATAGCAATGAATAGCAGTCACTTATAAGTCTTCCCTCGTGCTCTGCTGATTGCACGAGCCCCATGTTCCGTTGTCAGGTAGGCTACTGTGTGATGACAGAGGAGCTTCAGTGTCGATGTTCAAACGAATGGGTGCGTCTCGAGACGTGTACGCCTGCGCACGCGTCTCCAGCACACGCACACACACGCACACACACACACACACACGCACACACAAAGTATGAGGTAATTGTTTGGTCACGTGACTTCTGCAGTAGCTGTCAAAAGTGATACAGCAGCGCATCCCTACCCAGCCCACCCACTCCCAGCTGATTGGACTGCAAGCAGGAGTTAGGGATCCTCTACAAAGTACACTGGTCACATTGACAAGGCTGAAGAATATTCACAGCCATAGGAATAAATTACTTTTGACTGGAAGATTTTGTTGTTGAGAAGATGAGAGTCAGCAATTTAAAATCCCATTTTCCTGCTTCAGGGTGAACAGTCTTAGCACATGATAAACCGTTTATGGGTGGTATCTGACTCACCAATGAAACCACTCACAAACGTGCTTGCTCAATGAATCCACACACAAAGGCACCTCATCCCTGAAATCACAAATGCATACATTAATGTAACATGGTGCAGGAGTTAGCTGAAGTGGAGACAGGGATATGAGTGACATCATCAATAACAGCATTTGATCTCACACAACTGGTATATTACCATGTTATACAGCATCACATTACAAATCCAATATTATCAAGCAGTATACAATCATTGTGGCCTGCAACTTTAATAACACCAAAAGCAACATTTCAGAGCAGGAAAACCAACTGTTTTTTAGGCCTTAAACTGTAGCCAAAATAACATGCCTTGTACACTGGGAAAAATCATAAATCAATGTATTTGAATGGAGAGCTGAATTTCCACTTAAATAAAAATATGTACGTTCAACTACAAATTAACAGGTAAATTATGGCAGGTTTAATTTGGTTAAATAGAAAATAAGTACATTAAATTAGTACATTACTGTTAATAAATAAGTAAATAATAAGTAAATAAATTACTGTTAATAAATAAGTACAGTTAATACATAAGTACATTACAGTTAAACTGGTTAAATATAAATAAGTACATTTATTAATTTAATTTACTGTAGTGACATGGACATAATATGAATGTAAAAGCTACATAAGGCCTTAATTACTTTTCAGAGTGTAATAATGCAAAATAGACTCAGTAGTGACATTCACTGTTTGAAAAGAAAAGATGCACAACTTTTCTTTCATTCCTTCTGTTTAATCTTTATTAAATTGTCCAGCATACCTGTGATGACTAACAATGACTAGTTGTATAGCAAGGCCGATACCATGAACGACATTTACTAAATATCTTGATGTATGTCATTATTCTCTTTTATTATGCCCCACAGCTCTTACTGAAAGAGTGTTGAGCATGCGCATTGTGTTTCCAGCTGCTCACTTGGTTAAATGAACACTGACAGGCCAGCCCCATGCTCACAAAGAACACTGCTAGGAGAAGTACTCACCTTTACACAGCAGGTACAGGAAGATAAGCGCTATCATTGTCATATGTAATAAACATGCAACAATGTTAGTTATGAAGAAAAATACATTAGACCTACTTGTTGCACTGAAATATTATAGAAGTATTATAGAAATACATCTAGAGACATCCCTGAGAGTTAAACTAAATTAATAATAATTAGCTGTATAATCTGAAGGCCATGCAATTACACACTTTATATAGCCAGAAAGTGATTTTTTGAGACCTTGAGCCCATTCATTTTTTTTATACTGCTTATCCACCAGGGTAGTGCAGAAGCTAGAGCCAATCGTAGATGACTTCGAGCAAGAGGCGGGGTACACCCTGGACAAGTTGCCAATCTACCGCAGGGCTAACACAGATGAACAACCATTCACACTTACGTTCACACCTATTGGCAATTTAAAGTGGCCGATTATCCTAATCTGCATGTTTTTGGACTTTGGGAGGACACCAGAGTATTCACATTTACATTTATGTCATTTGGCAGAAGACCAATCCAGAGCGACTTACATATATCTCATTTATACAACTGAGCAGATGAGAGTTAAGGGCCTAGCTCAAGGGCCCATCAGTGATGGCTTGGCAGTGCTGGGAATTGAACTCACGACCTTCCGATCACTAGTCCAACATCTTAGCCACTGAGCTACCACTGCCCAGTATCTGGAGCAAACTCGTGGATGCACGGGGAGAACATGCAAACTCCACACAGAAAATATCCAGTCGGCCAGCAGGTTTGAACCCAGAACTTTCTCGATAGACTGTGTTTTTTTTTTCTTGTTTTGTTTTTGAGTCCTGGGTCACAGTCGAGTATATATAGTATGTGGAGATGCAGTGAAGGTCCGTATATACTGAGGCATGGGCTTGCAAATCTCAGCATACAGGAAGGCCTTAATAATGTCTTTAACAGTTACCTCTGCCATTGTAATCGGCTTGTTCAGAACCGTGGTCGAGCTAGCCCCCATGTTGTTTATAATATACTATATATGGGGCTAACCATGGTCTAAAGGTTAGAGAAGTGGTTCAATTCCCTGGATTTGGGTGGGGGGAGTGAATGAACAGCCCTTTCCTAACCCCCAAATGCTCACTGCTCTGGGTATGTGTGCTCACTTCACTTGTGTGTGTGTGTTAACTGCTTGGATGGTTTAGCATTTAGAGCCTAATCCCCTCGGGGATTAATATAATAATCCAAATCTCCAGTGAACTTTATTTCACATTCATTCTGTCTGTACATTTACATTTACATCATTTGGCAGACACCCTTATCCAGAGCAACTTACATCTTATTTTATACAAGTGAGCAGTGAAGGTTAAGGGCCTTGCTCAAGGGCCCAGCAGTGGTAGCTTGGCGGTGCTAGGATTTGAACTCACGACCTTCCGATCACTAGTCCAACGTCATAAACACTGAGCTACCACAGACCCCAGCACAATACTCTCCTGCCAGCAACCATCAACGGCAGGTATCCCAGAGATGCTATGTGAACACAAATTGGCAGCTGAACCCATCAGCTTGCAGAACTGTTGATGGTGCTGTTCTGGGGTGCCGCTGGCTCATTGCAGGATGACCTGTATCAGGTCTGGGTATTCCAGCATGTTGGCAGTGGGCGGCCAACGAATTATCCTAATGATTAAATCATGTATAATGATCATAAAATAATAGAAAAAATAAATGCAGCTGCCTGAATTGCATGCCCCTGTGGACCTCTGCATTTTATTTTGGGTAGTTTCACCAGGCAAAAAGAAGGCAACTTCCATCCTTTTCTGGAGCTGAGAGGACTAAATTGGTTCTTACAATTCCTTCATTTACACATGCTGATGTTGTGAAATGGTCATGCTGTGCATTCATGTCAGTGGATCTGCTACACAAGTATGTTTATGTACATTACCATGCCAGAACTCTGGTACTTCTTGAGGTGTGCCTTGCTGGGGCAGGCATATCAGTTCAAACTTCTTCCTTTTAGGTTCTCTATAGCCCCACAGGCATTTTCGAGATTCTGTTGGCCAGAGCTGGCAGCATCCTCCTGTGCCTCCACCAATGAGCTGGACATTCTGAACATGTAAAATCTAACATTTATAAATTCAGGCTCAGGATAAAAAAAAAGGCAAACTCTCTGGTGATAGAGGTCATGAACGAATAGAGCTGGTTTCAATACGGATGTGCTCCCAAATATGGCCCCATTGGACTGAGATGTTCACCACAGGTACCCACCTAACTGTATGTGGTCCCTACCAAGAAATTAATGCAATTATTTCCTTTAGGTTACTATAATGAACTTCTAAACAGATGTCCTGCAGCATGCATCAACAAACTCCAACAGCTTTTCTACAAATCTCTGAGACTCAGTTACTGTTATCACATGGGTAAAGAAAGTAAACCATGGGCAAAAAGACTTTTGATGAACTGAAACACTGGTATAAACATACTTTATTCACATGTGACTTGTGTTTACTGACAATTAAATTTTCTGGTATCCCATGGCTCTGTTGTAAAGCCCTGTTTATACTGCCTTGGGGATGCATACACAAACAGCTGCAAACACCAAGGATGTGTAGTATGATAGTGTTATTAATGCATGACTTGTGTGGTGATAATTTGTGTTATGACTACTTAAGGTCAAAAGAAAACTTATTTTAAACATTGCTATTTGACGACATATTTTGCTTTCCACTGAAATAAAATAAACTGAAAAATACAGTTCAAAATACAGATTATATTCAGCCAAAACAATAAAAATAAACATATTTATAACCAACAACTTTAATAAATAAAACATGCCATGTCTGATTTAGTGCACTTGTTTCCAGTGTGAGCCGTGATGCGCCATCTGTCCTATGTGAATGCACTGGTATTTTTGTAGATCACAGGGTTAGGTAAAACTCTATCTACACTGTGAGAAATGACACGGCTTCGCTCTTGTGTGAATGCGCTGGTGTCGGCGAAGATCACTCTGACGAGTAAAACTCTTTCCACACTGTGAGCAGTGATACGGCTTCTCTCCTGTGTGAACGCGCTGGTGTATTTGGAGATGACTTTGTCTACTAAAACTCTTTCCACACAGTGAGCAGTGAAACGGCTTTTCTCCTGTGTGAACGCGCTGGTGTATTTGGAGATAACTCTGTCTAGTAAAACTCTTTCCACACAGGGAGCAGTGATACGGCTTCTCTCCAGTGTGAATGCGCTGGTGTTGCTGGAGATGACTCAGTTGATAGAAACTCTTTCCACACTGTGAACAGTGATACGGCTTCTCTCCTGTGTGAATGCGCTGGTGTCGGTGAAGAAGACTCTGTTGAGTAAAATTCTTTCCGCACTGTGAGCAGTGATACGGCTTCTCTCCTGTGTGAATGCGCTGGTGTCGTTGGAGAAGACTCGGTTGAGTAAAACTCTTTCCACAATGTGAGCAGTAATGCAGTTTCTCTCCTGTGTGAATGCGCTGGTGTCGTTGGAGATTACTCTGACGACTAAAACTCTTTCCACACTGTGAGCAGTGATACGGCTTCTCTCCTGTGTGAATGTGCTGGTGTGATTGTAGATGACTGTGTCGTGTAAAACTCTTTGTACACTGTGAGCAGTGATACAGGTTCTCTCCTGTGTGAATGCGCTGGTGTTTTTGGAGATGACTCTGTTGATAGAAACTCTTTCCACACTGTGAGCAGTGATACGGCTTCTCTCCTGTGTGAATGCACTTGTGTTTTTGGAGATAACTCTTTTGATAGAAATTCTTTCCACACTGTGAGCAGTAATATGGCTTCACTCCTGTGTGAATGCGTTGGTGTCTTTGGAGAGTACTCTGTCTAGGAAAACTCTTTCCACACTGCAAGCAGTGATACGGCTTCTCTCCTGTGTGAATGTGCTGGTGTTGTTGGAGAGTACTCCGTCTAGTAAAACACTTTCCACACTGCAAGCAGTTATACGGCTTCTCTCCTGTGTGAATGCGCCGGTGTTCTTGGAGATGACTCAGTTGTGTAAAACTTTTCCCACACTGCAGGCAGTGATACGGTTTCTCTCCTGTGTGAATGCGCTGATGTATTTGGAGAAGACTGTGATGAGTAAAACCTTTTCCACAGTTTGAGCATTGGTGAATTTCCTTCTGTATATGATTGTGAAAAGTCTCAGAATTGAGACTATCAGATGATGTTGGCTGACTAATGGAGCCTTTAGAGGTGATCTGAAGCTCATATTTAACCTCTTCTGTTTCCCACAGTCTCACATACCCTTCATAGTGGCATCTCTGCATGTGTTTGTCTAGGTAAATTTGAGATGCATAGGAAAGAGGACATGAAGAGCAGGAAAAGACTTGCAGTGAAGTGTTGTTTACTTCTGCAACAGTGAAAGGACAAAAATATCAGGTACTGAACATGAAGGGCAACAAGATTATAAAATGTAACACCAGTATTCCAAAGTAAATAAGTGTTTGAGGGTGACAAATCCATTCAACATTCTACATAAATGAAATAAGTGGATCTGGGAATTTAACTGATTGTGGACACTGGGTCGCCAGCATGGACTTGACAGACCAAAAAAAAAAAAAAAAACTGCAGATTGCTGCTGGTGAGATCTTTGATGGTGAAGACATCTACAGTTGTGCTTGAAAGTTTGTGAACCCTTTAGAATTTTCTATATTTCTGCATAAATATGACCTAAAGCATCAGATTTTCATACAAGTCCTGAAAGTAGATAAAGAGAACCCAGTCAAACAAATGAGATGAAAATATTATACTTGGTCATTTATTTATTGAGGAAAATG
>JAQMYM010000007.1:36297-52580 GCA_030014255.1 Parauchenoglanis ngamensis
GGTGAAGGACTGTACCTCCTCCAGGGAACTTCCATTCAGGGTGACTGGGTTGTTGCTGCTGGAGTTGGTCTTAAGAAACTTGGTCTTCTCCATGTGGATGTTGAGTCCAACCTGTGATGATGTGACCAACACACTGGTCTTCTCAATGTGCATGTGCATAAATATAAAGGTCAAAGAAACATCAAGAACAAGACATGTGTAATATTAAAAACATTAAAAAGAGGGCAATACATTTATTAATAATAAAAAAATTATTTATATATATATATATATATGCACAGAAACAGAGCTAAGATTCTGTGGGACAGATAAGCAGCTGCTGGCCAACCAACCAGACATTGTGGTGGGTGATAAGGAGCAGGAAACAGCAGTAGTGATAGATGTGGCAATCCCAGCTGATAGTAACATCAGGATGAAGGAGAATGATAAGATTGAGAAGTACCAGGGCTTTATATATATATATAAAGAAATAGGAAAGTAAATTAAAGCAAGATACAACAAGATACAGTAATACAATAATAAAACTAGATAGGGTAAACCATAAGATAAAATAAATAAATAAATGAATAAAATAAAAATAAGCTCAAATGGACGGTTATGACAGTAAAACTGATTCTAAGATTCTAAAAAAAAAAAGTTTGTGAGAAAACATGTGTTTTTAGTCTACATTTAAAAGAATTTATTGTTGGAACAGTCCTTATTTTGTGTGGTAAAGAATTCCAAAGTCTGGGAGCATAATGACTGAAGGCACCTTGAGCTGATTTAGACTTAATTCTAGGGACAGGGTCCCGTTACCTGATGACCTGAGCGATGTGTTCAAATCTTTTGGTTTTAGCTAATACCCTGGCAGCAGCATTCTGTATAAGATGAAGTTTATTTAATATCTTATTTGTCAGTCCAGCAAAAACTACATTGCAATAAAAGCATGAACCAGTTTTTCAGAATCTGATTGAGATAATAAGGGTCTAACTTTAGATATATTTCTAAGATGATAAAAAGCAGTTTTATAAATGTTAGCTACATGCTTCTCGAAGTTAGGATCGGCATCAAAAACCACTCCCAGGTTCTGGGCATGCTCACAGGGTTTTACTGACAGGGGAGTTAACAGTGTATGAATCTGGTGCCTGACAATCTGTTTTGTCCTTATTTAGCTGTACGAAATGTTGGGCCATCCATATTTTAATATTAATACTGCACTGGATGAGGTCATTCAATGGGATAAAGTTATAGGCTGATATGTATAACTTTGTGTCAACAGCATAAGACTGATATGAAATGTTGTATCCCTGAACAATGGACCCAAGTGGAAGCATATACAAGTTAAATAAAAGAGGACCAAGAGTTGAACCCCTGAGGGACCCCACACGGAATATCAAAATCCTCTGATTTAGAACCACCAACATTAACAGAGAAAGACCTCCCAGTAAGATAAGAAGATAGCCAGCTAAGAACTGTGTCTCCAAGGCCCAAGCAGTCCTCAAGACATGAAGAAGGATAGCATGGTCAATTGTATTGAAGGCTGCACTGAGGTCGAGAAGAACAAGAATAGAGACTTAGTTATCTGGTTATCTGACATGGTTATCTGAGTTAATTTTTAGATCATTAACAACTCTATTCAGGGTAATTTCTGTACTGTGATTAAGTCTAAAACCAGACTGGTAAACATCAAACAGATTATTGTAAGCATGATACGTTGGTATATAAACTTTTCAAGCATCTATCCCAGAAAGATTGGTCTGTAGTTCTCACAATCTTAAGGGTCAAGATTACTTTTTTCAGCAATGGTGTAACAATAGCATGATTGAGAGATGTGGGTAATAGTAGGCTTTGGGTCAAGAACACATGTTGCAGAACTTAACTGTTGCACCGCTTCTTGTAATTCACTACAATTAATTAGGCAAAAGTTGGAAAGTGTATGTGTAGAACGGTATCGAGTGGAAGGAGAACAGACACGTCCACTAGCAGAGGCCAGAATATTATTCTTTATATTAGAAATTTTATGCTTAAAATAAAAGATAAATAATTTTTTTCTGAAGAGTAAAGCTCAGCAGGTTCTGGTCTATGAGGATTAACAAGTGTATCCATTGTGCTGAACAGAACCTTAGAGTTGTTATAATTCTCAGTAATAATTCTAGAGAAGTGGAGATGTCTAACTTTTTTAAATTTCATTATTATATTTACTGAGCAAGTCCTTGTAAGTAGTATAATCAGCCTACAATTTGGTCTTATGTCATTTGTGCTCGGATTTGGGGCAAGTTGCTTTACTCTTTCCTCATTCCTGCAGGGTTTTTTTTTCTGTTTTTCAGTAGGATGAATCAGAAAAGTTTGGTACCAGGCCAAAATACAGTTGTTGTTTTCGCTCCACACTGATAAAAAATTGGCCTGAGCTGATAGAAGGAGGAAGCACTCTAGCATCTTTCTGTAGGAACTTGCTCAAGCGTGGTGTTACTTATGCATTGCCTTGGCTTCAGTTTATTGTGAGAGATCTTTTAATATTTCTCTGTGACCTTTTCTGTTCTTGTTTCTTAACTTAGCACTTTCTGTATTAGTTACAAGAAGTTCGCAAGACTGCCAGGGAGCCTTTTATATGCTGTTATAAACTTATATTTAAGTAAACTTATGTCAACTTTCGTTGCTGTGGCTAACAGAGTGGCCAAATGAATCAGTATAAATTTAGGACAGCTGCACACATACATTTTCCAAGTATTCAGGAAAAGAAATACTGAATCTTTTTCTTTCACATGCAAAACACTCAAGGGTATATAACTCGCAGTCATTATTTTGTTTATGATTTTGGCTTATCAGTGTAATAAACGTAAAGCTAGGATAGTCTAGTTGGATTAGAGTAGTAGAAAATATTGCTAGGAAAAGTGACTAAAGCAAAATGTAAAACTAAATCCAATTAAAAACCACAACAATCGATGTTTGTTTATGTGAGTTGGAAGCCGTTTCCAAATGGTGAGTACTCGCTGCTTGCGTTATCTTCACTCGCCATTCTGAGTCTTCAAAAAACATATATTACGCAACTGCATTCTTCATTTATCACTCATTTATGCATTTAGTAGTTTATGGGTTTTTAATCTCATCTGAAAAGGACTGGTGTGGTTGCAAGTTTTCTTTTGATACATACAGTTTTATTGGATTTCTTTCCCTTTTTTTAGCAAGCAACTATAAATAAAACAAAAATTGGAAATTTCCAACCATCCATCCATCCATCCATCATCTATACTGCTTATCCCTCAGGGTCGTGGGGAAGCTGGAGCCAGTCTCAGCTGACTGCAGGTGAGAGGTGGGGAACACTCTGGACAGATCACCAATCTATCGCAGGGCTAACACAGAGATGAACAACCATTCACACTCACATTCACACCTATGGGCAATTTAGAGTAGCCATTCGACCTAATCTGCATGTCTTTGGACTGTAGGACCTTCTTGCTGTGAGTCGACAGTGCTAACCACTGCAACGCCATGCTGCTCACATTGGAATTTTTAAAAAAGGAACACTTAAAATAAATGACAGCACTTAAAAAATATTTAATTCCCTTCTACTGCCTAACACATTTGTGCCTGGTTTCAATTGTGATAGTGATGATTGAGTCTAAGCGTACTGTCCAAAACCATGGACTTATCAAAGCTTGTATAGGAATATCTTCTAAACTCTTCTCTATGTATTTCCAGTTTTCTCTAAATGAGCTACCACACCAAGGAGCCGAATGTCTGAGCTGTGCTACATGAACGTATTCTTTAAAACGGAGACGTGCTTCCATAGTTGCAGGCTTTCATTCCTGCCAAATAGGAGCCACACCTGACAGCTGACTGAAGAGCACGATCAACTAATTAAACCTGTGTAAATAGGTGTGGCTCCTTCTCAGTTGAAATGAAACCTGAAGCCATTACAGTGGGACAAACACGTGCGTGCTCCAAGGCACGTAAAGCTCCACATATTTTCCCAGCTATTTGTGTTGCTTGACAGGCAATGTAACTCATTCAGAAGAAAAGCGCTATTCACCCTGTTGTCTAGAGTGATTGATCGAGAGGAGAGTAATGCCGTTTTTTAAAAACCCAGTTTTGCTCACTTGACAACCCCTGGCCATGGATGGCTATAGCATGTTTATTTAAGGCTGCTTAAATTTTTCTTTTGTCCTGTTTTAATACGTTTGAACTGTCAATCCCTGTAGCCCAGCAACTACCCAAATATTTACCGGCACAAACAGTTCCTCATTCCAGACACACGAAAAGCAAAAGGTCAGGTGTTTCTCAGTTGGGGATCAATGCACAAACTAAGGCATTCAATCATTGTTCTATTTTACTAAAGAGTAAATATCTGCTTGTCCTTTCCTTGATTTCCACCATACTGAATGAATTTGTGTCTACATGGTACGTGCAAAGACATTAGTTATTAAAAATTTTATAACATTTTCAATCTGTAACTTACTATAACAGAACAGGAGGTTAAGTAAGTTAACCATCAAATTAGTTTCCCAGAACAGATTCCTGTGTTGTGTTTTATTTTTCTAATACCACAGTAACAGGTCAATGCAAATAAAAAAAAAAGTTTTCAAGAATAGCATGTTATAAGATAAGATAAGATAAGATAACATAAACCTTTATTAGTCCCACAAGTGGGAAATTTGCATTGCCATGGCAGAAAATGGACAGAAACAAAGAGCAGCAAAATCTAAAAACAGTAGAGTAGAATAAAGAATAAAGTATAATCAAAATACAAATGTACACAATGGAGTGACAAACATTGACACAAAAACAGTAGTAAATTGAACATTTGCATCAGAAAAATTGCACCCAAGTAAAAAAATTGCACGTAAGAGTAAGAGAAATTAAGAAAGAGTAAGAAAAATCAGAAATTGCCCATTAATTCCACATAGATTGCACATTTAGATTGCACATAAAGTAAGAAAAATCAGAAATTGCACATTAATTGCATATAGAAAAATTGTACCCAAGTATTAATTACACGTTTGTTGCATCAGGAATTGCACATTAATTGCATATAGATTGCACAGAAAAAATGGTGCATCGGAAAATTGCACCCAAGTGAGATTGCACATAAGAGAACTAGCATGGTGTATTGGATGTGTGTATGTTTGTTTGTGTGTGTGTGGTCGTCAGCAAGGTCTTTGCTGTGGAGTCTGGCAGCGGTTGGAAGGAAAGACTTACGGAATCTCTCCGTCCCACATCGTGGGTGCAGCAGCCTGCAACTGAAGGAGCTGCTCAGTGCTATTAGAGTCTCCTGCATGGGGTGGGTGATGTTATCCAACAGGAACGTCAGCTTAGTCACCATTCTCCTGTCACTCACTGCCTCCACTGGGTCCAGAGGGCATCCCAGAACAGAGCTGGCCCTCCGGATCAACCTGTTCAGTCTCTTCCTGTCCCCAGCAGAGATGCCACTGTCCCAGCAGACCAGACCGCAAAAGATGGCTGATACCACTACAGAGTCATAAAAAGTCTTCAAGAGTGGGCCCTTCACTCCAAAAGACCTGAGCCACCACAGCAGATACAGCCTGCTCTGCCCTTTTTTATAGAGAGCATTTGTGTTATGAGTCCAGTCCAGTTTATTTTTCAGATGAACACCAAGGTACCTGTAGCTCTCCACAGCCTCAATGTCCATGCCTTGGATGTTCTGTAGCTGTAGTGGAGGATGTTTGTGCCTGTGGAAGTCTACCACTAGCTCCTTGGTTTTTCCAGTGCTGATCTGGAGGTAGTTCTGCTGGCACCAGTCCACAAAGTCCTGGGGCAGTTTCCTATACTCCCTCTCATCTCCATCAATGATGAGGGCAACTATTGCAGAGTCATCAGAGAGCTTCTGCAGGAAGCAGTTTGCGGTGGTGTGAGAGAAGATATCTATCTATCTATCTATCTATCTATCTATATATATATATATATATATAGATAGATAGATAGATAGATAGATTTTGGATTGATAAGTTTTTATTCAGAATCTATATACTTCTGTGAAGCTGCTTTGTGACAATGTCTGTTGTTAAAAACGCTGTATAAATAAATTGAATTGAGTTGAATTAAAAGATGAGGTCTTTAGTAGACATTTTAGCAGACATGGTTTACATAATGGCTTTATTTCCAGGTTTCATCCACCCCTGGGGCATTGCTACCATCGTAGACAGATTTATCATATAATTATATAATAATATGCTGAGAAAATAATAATTCATGGACCAAAGTATTTGAATTATGGGTAAACTTTCATCTCTTTTTCCAGAGTATAATATGTAGATTTTACATATTGATATAATGTCTATTTAATGACTATTCTATTTAAGGAGTTCAATACAAACTGCTTTCATTTCCTTATGTATTTGCATTTTGTTGAACTTACATATTTTATTTAGGCAAAAATTCTGCCCTCTATTTGGATGAATGCACAATAAGTATAAACTTGTAATGAATTATAGAGACAGGTGTCCATCTTTCTTCTTTCCACCCTTCCTTTAAAAGAATAAAAACTGTAAGCAGCTTCTTGATTATTCAGGTTAATTAACCATGAGATTAATAAATTCTTCATGAATGACAGGACACAATTCTGTTTCTTTGTCTCCTTATCTTTATTTAAATGGTGTTAATGTAAATACATTATAGAATGAGTTGATTAATAGTGCTTAAATTTACATTTTCTGTATCAGTCTAATTCTGAAATCAGAAAAATTAAGAAGTAAAGCTCTGTTAAACTTAAAACTGTCAGTTATTAAAATTATTAGTGTGGCTAAGATACAGGAAAATAGACTTATTATTTAATGAGCAAGGCATGTGATTACAGGTGTGTCATGATGAATACAGGACCTATGAATAGAATTGTATTGTAATTGTGCTTTTTACAGTAGGAGCTCTGGAGGAAGCAGGAGCGACTCAGCAATGGTAAATATCCTGCACGTTATTCACTTACATCACATAATCTATGTACTCTAGTTCATTAGGAATAGAATGGTTAGTTAATGCTTATGGTGAGGAAAGCAATACGAATGTCTATATATGAGTTATACAAAGTCACAGATGTTAAAATGCTAATTAATGTGATGTAATGTAATGTAGTTGTATACAAAATATTTTAGACAACAAAATGTCGTTAGGTGTTAGCTATATTAAAGCATCTTAAAGCCCCCTAAACAGCTTAGCTGAGTGACAACATTTGGGGTAGAGAAAAAAGGTAGACAGCTAAGTGAAAAATACAAATATTAACTCAGAAATAAAATGAAATAAAAACTTGAAAATAATAAAATTATTCTCATCTCTTTAATAGTGAACTACATCTTATTAAATTTTTAAGTGTCAGGGTCGGAAATTACTTAAAAGTTTTATTTCCTTATTACACTAAAGTATTGTGTTGGCGTATTTATGCTTTACTTAAGTGTTATTAATTACATTTACAAGATTTTTTTTTTTTTACATTTTTAATAGCTTTTAAATGTAATAATGTTATTTATTTACACCTTCAAAGTACTTGATAAAATCTCACAGGTCACTTCTCTTACTCAGTGAATGAGTGTTCAGTATATATCAGTCATATGGGCTCAGATGAACATCTGGTTGTTTCAGTTTGGCCTCTAATCAAGTCCATTAATGTATCAAAAAATGATCTAGAATCATGCCAATTTTTCATCTTCACTGGCCTTCTCATTTTGCACAGTCCTCTCCAAAAGTATTGGGACATCGACACAGATTTCATAATTTTGCCTCTGTATTCCACCACAATGAATTTGAAAAGAAGCCAACAAGATTGAAGGGTAACCTTTCAGCATTTAAGACAGGGGTTTACAAAAATATTGCATTAACTATTTAGGAATTACAGTCATTTTCTACAGTCCCTCCATTTTCACAGGCTCAAAAGTAACAGAACAGCTGACTGATAAGCAGTTTTGTGGCCAATTATGGTATGTTTCCCCTTTATTTTTGACAAATTAAGAACATAGAAGGTCTGGAGTTGAAGTGCAAATGCATTTGGCAACTCTAAATATACAGTCCAAAGAGGTGTCCACGCAAATGAAGGAGGCCATCATTAGGTTGAAAATACAAAGCAGACCTATCAAAAAGATAGTTAAAATAAATGCATTGGGCAAACCAACAATTTGGTACATTCTTAAAAAAAAGGAATGCATTGGTGAGCTCAGCAACACCAAAAGGCCTGCCCAGTTCTGAAACAAGATTCTTTGGACAGATGAATCCATGATTGTACCAGAATGATGGGAAGAATGGGGAAGAGAATGGAGAAGGAAAGTAAGGCTCATGATCCAAAGCATACCACATGATCTGTCAAACATGGTGGACATGTTCATATGTCCCTGCCAGTGGAACTGAGTCACTGGTGTTTATTGATGATGTGACTGCTGATGGAAGTAGCAAGATGAATTCTGAAGTGTGTACAGCTATACTTTCTGCTCAAAAGTCAAATACCGATGGGACAGCACCTCACAGTAGAGATGGATAATGAACCAAAACATACCACAAAAGCAACCCAAGAGCTTCATAAGGCAAAGAAATTAAATGTTCTTAAATGGCCCAGTCTGTCAACCCAATTG
Source organism: Parauchenoglanis ngamensis (assembly GCA_030014255.1). Classification (NCBI taxonomy): domain Eukaryota; kingdom Metazoa; phylum Chordata; class Actinopteri; order Siluriformes; family Auchenoglanididae; genus Parauchenoglanis; species Parauchenoglanis ngamensis. The sequence continues at coordinate 44,844 of JAQMYM010000007.1, forward strand.
AACATACTTTTCACTTATTGAAGGTGAAATTGAAGACAGAAAGACCCATAAACAAGCAGCCACTGAAGGTAGCTGCAGTAATGGCCTGGCAAAGCATCTCAAGGGATGAAACTCAGCATTTGGTCATGTCCATGGGCTCCAGACCTTAGGTGGTTATTGATTTGCATCCAGGTATTAAAAATCATACTTTATTCTGTTACTTTCTGTGTGTGAAAATGGAGGAACAGTGTAAAACATGTCTGTCATTCCTAAACAATTGATGCAATATTTTTGTTAAACCACTTGAATCAGTGCTGAAAGTGTACCTTTCAGTCACATCTTGATGGCTTCTTTTCACCATTGTAGTGGTGTACAGAGGCAAAATCACAAAAATTGTGTCCTTGTTACAATTCTTTTGGAGGGGACTGTAGTTAGTTCTATAGCTGTGTGCATGTGACAAAAGATAACCCACCACAGACTGCAGTGTAGAACTTAAGGATGAGTGACCCTGGCTAATAGTAAATATCAGTTGGTTGTGAGATATTTTAATTTGCTGCACATGAGCAGCAAACCTATAAAGAGACTGAAGGATGTTTTTAGATAACATTGAGTTATTGCATTAAAACAAACATGGTCTTTTAACATGTTTAGATAAATAATGACATCGATTTAATTCCATCAGTTAAAAACCATGACTTTTTTTCTTATAGAAGGTATAATTTCTTAGTACTTTTTCCACCCCTTTTGAGATTGAACATATTACTCACACTCAAATAGCTATTATCAGTTTGAGACACAGATAAAGACTTAGAGCTCTTCTTTTTCTGTAGTGTTATTTTCATTCTCCTTGTGAAATACCTTTCCATCAGGTTGCTCTCTCCAATTAACTGTGATGTTCTCTGACATCCCATTATCATTTAGTTCCTGCTTGATCTGAAAAAAGGACCTTCATTACTCAATAATTTCCTGAGAAAATGCTGTAGAAATGTTACTGAAACTGACCACAACAGTCAGATTGTGATTACAATACAGTGTGTAAGTGTCAGAGTTTGATGAAGACTCAGGTTCTGGCTGCAGTAATGAGGAGCAGAATGTTCATTATAAGTGGAGTCTTGTGGAGGATGAGACTCACCTGCTCCAAGATGGCCGCCTTTACTGCAGGATCATTCACATCCTGTGTGGACTGGACTTTCACCCATACGATTTGTTGTTTTTTAATTCCTGAATGTTGAAATGTAAAACACATACAAACAGAAACACTACAGCACAAACTTACATTCAAAATTAATTTATCTGAATATACTGTAACTTTATCTCACCTGAGTAACAGAAGAAAGGCATTATGTCTGAGCACTGTGCATCAGCGGCCCGACTGTTATTTAAATAACCACAATTTTCATTCCCCAGGGCATTATTAGGTTTTCCAGACATCCAGTTGATAGTAGAGAAGTTGGTTTGGTCTGTCCACTTCCAGCCGTCTCTGAACAGACCAATCCAAATATTTGATGAGGTAAGTCCCATTATAACTGAGTTTTCGGTTGCATCTCTAGCACTGGCCAGATCCGTATAATATGTTCTGCAGTAAGCCTGAGCTGCAGACCATGTCGTTATGTTAGAGATGAGAATGTACCTCTGATTGCCAGTTTTAGTGTCTGTGAGAATAAAAATAACACGTGATTCACAGCGCTTTGTTTGTTTATAAGCTTAATGTATTGTCTTATGTTAAACAGGTTACAATATAAAACTAAGAACATCAGTGCATCATTTACGAAGTGCCCTTTATGGCATGTCAAAGTTCATAAAGATCAGGTGTTTTTGTCTGTTGTCCCCTTTAAGATTCTGAATTTATGGTTTTTGCTGTTTAAGAGCACATTTAAGTTTATTGAGAGCAGAGAGCGGTGTGTCGAGAATTAAGTTAATTAAACACGCTGAGAGCGGTGTGCCGAAGAGCGGTGTGTGGGGAAGCGGAAGTGCGGCGAGCCGGCCCCTAAACAACCAAAATACTTTCCAACGTCTGTTCTCTGGAAAATGGACTGGACTATATCCGACTCCAGCAGACTAGCCAGCGCGCGTTCGCTAAAAGTTGTCTTTTATGTAGCACTTGGTCCTGGAGAAACGCTGTCTTGTTTCACTGTACACTGTATTACATGTATATGGTTGAAATGACAATAAAACCCACTTGACTTGACTTCCTCATGCTCCCTGAATTACTCTTTTACAATTTAAGCCCAATGAATCCTGGCATTGTCATCCTGGAATAAACCTATGCCATCAGGGAAGAAAAACACCCACTGATGGGATAACTTGGTCATTCAGTATATTCGGGTAGTTAGCAGACTTAATTTTATTGACACATAACATTTCTGAGCCTAGACCTGACCAATTGAAGCCACTCCAGATCATAGCACTGCCTCCAGAGGTTTGTACAATGGCCACTATGAATGATGGTTGCACTGCTTCATGTGCTTTCCTTCTTACCCTGATGTGCCCATCGCTCTGGAATAGGGTAAATCTGGAATCATCAGACCACATGACCTTTTACCATTACTCCAGGGACAAATCTTTGTGCTCCCTAGCAAAAAGAAGCCTTTGCTTCTGATTAACATCACCAATATATGGCTTTCTTATGGCCACACATCTGTTTAATCCCAGTCGGCTGAAGTCTCCTCACCCTCACATGTGTAAATGCTTTAACTTTCACTATTAAGCATAGCTGTAAGTTCTACTGTTAATTTTTTATGATCCAACTTCATCAAGCATTTAAATGATCTTCAGTCACAGTCAGTAAATATAAATTTTTGACCACATTTCTTTGGCAAAGTTAATGGTTCACCATTATCCTTCACGGTTTATGCATTAGACAGTTCTTAACCCAATAACAGCAATTACAGCAATCTCCTTAGTTTTTTACTCCTGTTATTTTTGTTTGTTTGTTTTTTTGCTTGATGCAGGCCGATAATTTGACCTTTCTGAAACACAACCAATCTTTTCCACAACCACTGGCTACGTCTTCAAACTTTGTTTAAGAAATGAGAAACTACTCACTGCAGTAATTACCCAATCAGAGGCTATTAAGTATTTACTTATTTAAATCTAGCAATGGAGCAATGAAGCAGTGAGCCAGGTGACGTGTTTTGTGTTGCATTTGCACTTCAAGGAGGACAGGTTGTAACCGGAGAAGGATGTTCTGAACCTTGATGCACGAATGCCACTCAAAACACTTTGCCCAACTCATAGCTTTATTGCTGCAGACTTGGTGAAGCATTTCAAGAGTCTTCACTGCCAATTTCGAAGTTTGACACAGAATTTGTTGTTTACAATGTTGCAATGGTTGCATTAGGTACAGAAATGCATAACATTTTTTTAGTTTTATGTTCTAGTTATAGTATTAATTCACATTTTGCCTTTAAGCTGCTTGCAAACATGCTTCTTTTTTTAATGATTTTTAAAAATATATATATTTATAATAATATAGTGTCCTACTTTACCTAATAAAGTGTCCCACTGACCCTGAACACTTACATTTTGCCTGAAGTGGGCATCATATGGTGTTTAAATATACACAGTTTCTTAATGAATGACCAGCTTAATTTCACCCTAGATGTATTCACAACAACCTATTTAGTAAAACACAAATAATTTTAATGCATTCTAATTGATTTAGGATGTTTAAAAAGCAAGTTACTTAAAAGTGTTCCACTTTAATTGAATTAACCCCTGCATCCTGAAATTAAATAAATTAAACACAATTGCTATATTCAAAGAAAAGATGTACCTCTGCATTCTTTTTGCATAGAAGAAAAGAGTCAACCAAGCCTCTGGTTTCCTCAGGATTTAGTGTCTCCTTCAAATTGTCCACAAGCGCTTTTATTTGCTTTTGATTTTGCTCATTGTTTTTCATTGTGAGCTTCCTGTTCTTTATCCAGCAGCCAAGCCAGGGAAACATATTATATATCTATAGGTACATACAAATGCATACATTCATATTCAAAATTACTTTAATCCATAAACAATAACCATTTTATAAAGAATCACAGTACATACAGTATATACATGCTTCTGGTATATTTAGGAAAAAATATGCTATAAAGTGACATTAAAAATGTTGATTGTTTAGATGAGCATGATACCAGTATAGAAGGTGAGCCACTAATCTTAATGTTCTCGTTGACCCGAGTAACCATTTCTTTGAACTGATGATCACTGTATTGAAACCTGCTTCCATACACAATGGCTGAGATGACATTGGAGGTGGCATAATTTAATGGCTGTGAGGTATCAAATGGTTTCCCTGTAAAGTAGTAAGCAACAATTTATATCCCAAACATTTTATGTAGAAATGCATACTTATCACATCAATGCCAAAAACAATATTGCTTCCCAGTCCAAGAAAGACAGAACGGTCTACCAGCATGGCTACAAACAACTCTCAGAACTTAGAATGGCCTACAAACTCGGTCACCAAAGACTACAGCACCCAACAGCCTTCACAAACTCTCTCACATTCACCTTTAGTGTACTCCATTACAATAATCACAGCCACAGTATTTAAGGACTCACAATCATTCCAGTCATTGCAAAATATACACTCAGTGTTATGTACCTGCATTTCCAAGCCTTGTTTTTCTGCTCTAGTATTCATGGTTATGACTACATTTCTGGTTATTTAGTTTGTGCCTTTGTCTTTTGCTAGTTAACTCACTATCACTTTTGCCTGCAGTCCTTAATTCTGCTTCATGTTTTGGATTTCTTTGCCTGTTTCACAATAATGTCTCAATTTTACTGTCTCCTCTGCCTGACGGCAGTAGCACACAGCAACTGCTCCGGATCTGAAATGGTGCTGTTTTGTTTCTTGGCATGACTCCTACGGCATACGGACACCGAAGCAAATGGTGTTCATTTCTAACCCTGCCAAACATTGCAAGACATTAAGAAACAATCAAAATATGACCTGCAGGATGACCTGTTAGAGACGCTATGCGTCCTCGGATTGATGCGGACACCAGGCCTCCAGTCCTCAGCGTCGCCTGATGCCAGCGGCCAGGGCAGGGTCCGCTGTAAGTGGTGTGCAAGGAAGCGGAAGCACGGCAACAGTTGGGGGTCTGTGCTAGGCTAAGAGCTAATCTCAGCTGGCCAGCCCTTTCGTCCATTCTGCTCTTCAACGCTCCTTCAAGGCTCCCTGGACAACAAACTGGACTACATTCGACTTCGGTGGACTACCCAGGGCGAGTTTAGAGATTGCTGCGTCTTTGTTTTCACAGAGACATGGTTTAGCAATGGAGTTCCGGACACCGCCATTCGGCTAGATATTCGCCATTCATGCCGAAAGAAATGCAGCTCTGTGCGGTAAGACTCGCGGTGGTGACTTGTGTGTTTACATCAACATGGAATGGTGAAGGAACCCTATGCTAGTTTCTAGTTACTGCTCATCGCTTATGGAGTTTGTGACTGTTAGATGTAGGGCATTTTATTTACCTCTGGAATTCACCACCGTGCTCATTGTCAGAGTGTACATTCCCCCTAGCGCTAATGTTAAAGAGGCTCTCTGTGAGCTGTGCAGGGCTATTGGCGAGCTGCAGAATGCCAACCCCGATGAACTGTTTATTGTTGCCGGAGGTTTCAACCATGCAAATCTCAAGACATGTGCTCCCGAAATTCCATCAGCATGTGGACTTTGCAATGAGAGGGACAAATGCGATGGATCTTGTTTACACAAACATTCCCGGCACATACTGAGTGGAGCCCCGCCCCCACCTCGGCTACTCAGACCACATCTCTGTTATGCCAGCATACAGACCACTCATCAGACACACCAAACTGGTTCTGAAGCAGGTGAGAACCTGGCCAGCAGGAGCCATCTCTGCTCTTCAGGACTGTTTTGAGCAAACTGACTGGCATATGTTCACGGAGGCTTCAACCAATGGTGACAACACCAACTTGGAAGAGTACACATCATCAGTGACCAGATACATCAGCAAGTGTGTAGATGGCATTACTGCCTCCAAGACCATCATTACACACTCCAACCAGAAGCTGTGGATGTCTGCAGAGGTGCGTGAGCTGCTGAGGACCTGTGACTGCCTTCAGAGCAGGTGACAAGGTGGCCCTAAGAACAGCAATGGCCAAACTGTCTCTGGCCAGAGAATCCACAGCCACTTTCAGGACAGCAGCAACACACGGCACATGTGGCAGGGCAGCCAGGCCATCACTGACTACAGGATGACTACACCTGCTTCTTCTACAATAACTTCTTTGCATAGTTTGACACACAGAACGAAATAACAGTGAGGAAGACCACCCCTTCTCACAGTGACCAGGTGCTGTGTCTGACCACTGCTGATGTTAGGAAAACTCTTCGCAGAGTTAACTGAAGTTAACGGAAGGCCACTGGACCAGACATCATCCCTGGGAGAGTGCTTAGAGAATGTGCAGGCAAACTGGCAGATGTTCTTACTGACATATTCAACATCTTCCTGAGCACTGCTGTCGTCCCAAAGTGCTTCAAAGTCAGCACCATCGTAACCTCTGCCAAAGAAGTCCTCAGTGTCCTGCCTTAATGACTATCATCCCATTGCGCTCACACCTATCACAATGAAGTGCTTCAAGAGGCTAGTCATGAGGCACATCAAGACCCTGCTGGCTCCCTCACTGGACCCTCTGCAGTTCGCTTATCGCCCCAATCATTCTGCTGATGATGCTATTGCCACCACCCTACATCTGGCCCTAACACATGGACAACAAGGACACTTATGTACGAATGCTGTTCATTAGACTTCAGTTCAGCATTCAACACAATCATTCACCATCACCTGATTGTGAATCTGAGCCTGCTGGGCCTGAACACCTCTCTCTGCAACTGGATCCTGGACTTCCTGACTGAGAGACCTTAGTCAGTCCGGATTGGGAACAATATCTCCAGCACCACTGCACTGAGCACTGGGGCCCCCCCAGGGCTGTGTGCCCAGTCCACTACTGTTCTCTCTGCTGACTCATGACTGTGAACAATGCACAATGCAGCAATGCACAGCTCAAACCACATCATCAGGTGACACAATGAAATGACCATGGTGGGTCTCATCAGCAAGAATGACAAGTCAGCATACTGAGAGGAGGTGCAGCAGCTAACGGACTGGTGCAAAGTCAATTACCTGTCTCTGAACATGGACAAAACCAAAGAGATGATTGTTGATTTTAGAAGAGCATGGAGTGACCATGCTCCACTCAACATTGAAGGATTCTCTGTAAAGATGGTCAAGAATACCAAATTCCTTGGTGTTCACCTGGCAGAGAACATCTCCTGGTCCCCCAACACCAGCTCCATAACCAAGAAAGCCCAGCAGCATCTCTACTTCCTGCAAAGTCTGAGGAAAGCCTCTCTACCACCACCCATTCTTACCACCTTCTACAGTGGGACTATTGATAGCATTCTGAGCAGCTGCATCACTGTATGGTATGGAAACTGCATTGTATCGGACCGCAAGACCCTACAGCGGATAGTGAGAACAGCTGAGAAGATCAGCTGAAGTTTCACTTTCCTCCATCACAGACATCTACCATACACATTGCAACCACAAAGCCACCAGCATTGTTGATGACCCCACACATGCCTCACACAAACTCTTCACCCTCCTGCTATCTGGCAAGAGGTACCAAAGCATTCGGGCCCTCACTGCCAGACTATGTAACAGTTTCTTCCCCCAAGCCATCAGACTCCTGAACACTCAGGGACTGGACTGACACACACACACACACACACAC
>JAQMYM010000007.1:52680-63093 GCA_030014255.1 Parauchenoglanis ngamensis
AGGATTATATTCCATATTATGCACAAGAACTACCATCTGCTTGTAGGCTACCTTAAATGTCTAGGTTCCACCATGGCTATGCTGCGATTGAGAAGGCAAGAAAGATAGGGATTGATTCAGGTTTTTTGCACATTACCGATATAGCACCACCATAAAGACTGATTAACCCAGCTCATGTATTTTAAAGACCAGCCAACAGGCCTGAAAAACAGTAGCAGCCAGCTAAATAATACAGTACAATATACTACCATATACTACTGTATGTTGAATATTGAGCCCAGAGAAACATGCAGTAAAAGTCAGCAAAGCAAACAACAGACTTCCTCAATTAGCAGCATTGTCACATTACAAGTTAGGAATAATGACCGGTAGGAAACACTATGTAATCACAAAACCAACTTGCTACAATAAGCAATCAAAAAGCCAGATGAGACAATTAAATGAAACAGTATTCCTACCTATTTGAATTTAATTTTGCATGTAGCACTATCATTAGCAGATTCAGTACTCATGCTGTTCTTGGCAGAATCTTCACTGCTTAGAATAGTTTGCATTCTACTTTTAAAAGCCAGAAAAATATTCTGTTGTTTTCTTTTGCTCATTTTTATGCTACATATTTGCTTGCTAACACACAAGATAAGCTAAATCTGGTTAACTCCAACATGGCGAACATCATGATTACGTTCCACAAATTTTAGTCAAGCAATGAAAATGTGGAAATGTGTAATCAATAGTGTAGTAATATTAATATTAAATGTTAGTGTTAAGTGGATATATGCTGAGCATGTGCAAAAGTGCCTTTCCACCCCTGAAGAGGCTAAAGGCTAGAAGAGAACTAAGAGTGGGGGAGGTGCAGCATCACACACAACTGAGTTCAAGTATAAAAAGTATAAAGCTGGGATTTGAACCAGACAGCATGAGACCACCACAACACTGTGCTAACCCACTGAGATGCATGCTGGGCAGTGTATGCATGGGTGATTGTTTTACAGAGAGATGTACAAAGTTACCTCCATGATAATGCGGGAAATGATGACATTCAAAAATGGCCTCCTGCCAGGCCAAACTGAAATATCCAGAATTTGAGGAGGAGATGTATCTATGCTCACAAGCCTGACTTCAAATAAAGCTGTGTCCTGCTCTCCTTTCTTTTCCTAAATGAGACAATATATTAACATGTTTCTCTTTTCTTATTCAAAATCTCTTGTTTTCAAATATACTTCAAAGTAGCAGTTTGCTGCTCTGTTTGCAGTACTGGCATTATGACTGGATAAAGTTCCCTTGATTGCATGCACACAGCCATTAGCAACTTGTGCCACATCAGCTTTACAAGCCTGTGTAGGTGGCCATGGCTTTGTCTAAGAGAATGCATTACATTACCCTTTATAGGAACAGCTCCCAATGTTCCCAGAACGACTGCATGGTCCCTTCAGAATTCCCAAGTGAGCTCTGGGTCCAGAACATGCCAGGCCAGGACTCAAGAGTGCTCCTTTGGTTCATATCCCTCCTAGTGCACCAAGTATTGTGTATGCCCACAGACCTGACACAAATCCAGGATATATCTCAAAGTAAAGGCCAGGGCCACATTGATAATGCATGGCGGGGTGGTTGGTTGAGCTGGAGCCCCAGGAGACTACAGATAACTGGTTTCAACTGCAAGACATGGAACATGGGAGTAAGCTTCATGGTGCAAGGTGATACACCAGCTGATACACCACTAGGTTGATCCTCCTGAGGATCTTACAAGACCCAAGATACCAAGGAGCCAACTTTTGCTACTCAACCTGCATCATGAGTTATTTGTTGGCTAACCATATTTGCTACAATTAGCATCTCAGGTATTTCTGGAAGCCCTTATCAATTCTGGGCCACCAGAAGTGCTATAACACGAACTGTAGCGTCCTGGCAGCCCTCAAGTGTGCTGTAAATGGGGATGCATGGGCCCATGACAGAGCCTGGGGCCGTACAACTGATGGAACATGAAGTATCCCTGGTGGACCTCCTCGTGGCTTTAGTTCCTGTTTAATTGCATCCCAAATAGCCTGCTCCAAACCTTAATGTAGAGGGGCCACTTTTCTGGGGACAAGAAAACGTCAAAACAAGATACAAGAGTTTTATTGTCATAAATAACAATAAGTTATTTGTCAGTCTTGTTGTCCTTGATTTCACAGTTCTGTAATATTTGCCTGATGGTTTGAAAAGGCTTTGTTGGGGGTGTGTATTGTCCCTGATAATGCTGTGGGCCCTCCTTATGATGCTGGTGCAGTAAATGTCCTGCAGTAAAGGGAAGACTGCTTCTGAAATTGACTGAGTGGTTTTTAATCACACGCTGGAAAGCCTTCCTGTATTGAGCAGTGAAGTTTCCTGAACAGACTGTGATGGAGCTGGTAAGAACATTCTCAATCGTACTCTAGTGGAGTGCTCTCTACCTCAGAGGTGTGTGCAGCTCCCCCCTCCCTCTTGGGTCATCAATCATTTCCTTTACAGACAGATTAAATATCTCAGCAAAATGGGCAAAGAATAATGATCACCTGGCTTGCTGCGGGTTCACATGTGTGGTCTGCAGAATATAGGCCAGATTGTTCTTGTCTGTCTAAATTTTGACCTGATGCTTAGCACCATCAAGTCAGTACCTCCAATTCTGCAGTGGCAGTTTATATGTATATGCCAGGATATATATATCATATGTGTATGTGTGTGTGTGTGTCTTTCTTAACTTCGGGTCCTCTACCAGAGATCTCAGTTCTTGTACAAGGAATCTGTTGGAGCCACTCATCAAGTTTGGGAGTCACAGCCTCTAATGCTTCTTTTACCACTGGAACACTTTGGACTTCACCTTTCACTTCTGTTCCAGTTGTTCCTTCAGGCCTTGGTACTTCTCAATCATCTCATGCTCCTTCTTCCTGATGTTACTGTCAGCTGGGATTGCCACATCTATCACTACTGCTGTTTTCTACTCCTTATCAACCACCACTATGTGTGGTTAGTTGGCCAGCAGCTGCTTATCTGTCTGGAGCTTGAAGTCCCACAGGATCTTAGCGCTGTTGTTCTTAACCACTTTTGTTGGTGTCTCCCATTGGGAGGTGAGGTAGGGCTGTAGAATCCGGCATGGCTGGATGGCAATCCCCAGCGCAATCACTGCCACCTTGGGTTGGAAATAAAAGGAGATGGAAGAGAGAGAGGAGGTGAGTGAGGATGATTTGACGCTTCTGTTTGCCTCATCTCCAGACTCCTGTAACGCCGGGCGAGGCGACTAGTTTCCGATGCTGTCAGGGTTTCACTGGAGGATGTGAATGTGTTGGGCCACCATTTCGTTCCCACGCTGTCAGCGCGGACCGGCGAGGAGCACTTGCACCCTCTTGACTGTGTGGCAGCAGTAGTCACAATATGCATAAACTGATTATTATATGCATATAACTGACTTAATATGAGTCAGCTGAAGGTGCTCAGGTCACACACATTTGTGATGCAGCTTGAGGACTGATGTCTGGGACAGTAGCTCAGTGACAGCAGACCAGAAACACATATAGTAGTGTTGTGTGCAATGGAAAGCCAAAGCACATAGCACTCACCTCAAGGAGCAAATCCATGACAATTACTCCACTGGAAAGACAGATCTATAATATCCTCCTTGTACTAGCCTTATCTCTTAACAGAACAAAGAAACTCACAGGAGACATAAAAACAAGAACAAATAATATTTAGACACTTGATTCCCATTGCAGACCATCTTGGGAGCTGATACATCCTAACAACAACCTGAACAATCAGAAATGATTTTTATCACACACACACACACACACACACACACACACACACACACAACACACACACTTACACTTGTATAATAAAATAAAGTGTTGTTGAAATTATGTTCTCTTAGGAATTATTAATATTCCTCTGTTGTTTCTTTTCTTTGTTATTCTTTTCTTTTTCTTCTATTTCTCCCTGTTGTGTCCTCTTTCTAGTCTAACCTTTATCCCCAATACTCACATTATACCCCATTATAGATAGGTAGATGCATAGATAGTAAAATTTCTCAACTCGCATCGGTGTGAGCAAACTTTTGCCTTGATTCTAAATGATCCTGAAAGAATTCATGATCTTTCACTAATTCCATTTTAAATACAATACCTCTGTATTGATTCAAATGTAACTTCAGATAGAATCATATGTAGTGATGTGGTACTTGCAATTATAATAAAGATTTTAATCACTTTTCTTATTTCTTAGTGATTTTCAACACACAAGTGATGGAGCAACGACTGTTCATGCTACTGTATTTCACAGGTGAACGAAATGTGTATTTGTGCTGCATGCGTGTGTATATGCATATGTGTGTTAGTGTTGACTTTACCTGTCATACAAAAAAGTAGGTACTTGGTAATTCCTAAACTAGTAGCCCTACTGTCTGATACAGGACACCTCTACCAACAGGAATGATAATATTTATAGGAGACACAGCACTAGATGTAGCTAGTTACAGATATATGAAGTTTATGTAGATGATTTTGTGAAATAAATTTACATAGAAATAAGTTAACAGAAATAAATTCAGCATTTTATGTTTTACAAATGAAAAGAGTAGAAAATAAATCCTACTGAAAAGTGTGAAATTAAATAAAATTGTATAAGTGTGAGCAATAAATCCGGGGGTTTTTGACCAAACTTTATTCATGATTTTCTAATATATATATAAAATTAGTCTTCAAAGTAATTGCCGTTAGATTCTATGACTTTCTGCCATTTATCTGGCAAAGAATGAATATCATCACGAAAGAAGGATTCGGGATTTGAGAACATGAATTCATCTATGCAATTTAGTATATAGTAAATAGTATAAAGTATAAAGTATGCATTTAGTAATTAAGGGTTTAATTAATTAATTAATTAATTAAATTAATTAAGTGTTAAGCCTTTGAGCAATATTTCTCTCTGTATATGCATGTGGAATCTGCATCCATCAGTCTCTGCAGATCCTTGTCTTCTGTTTCGTTTGGTCTACCACTTCTTGGCTTATCATCTAACTCAAATTCAAATTTTCAAACTCAAATTCAGTTCTTGACTGTAATAATACTGAATGCAGCAATTGCAGCATTCCATAAACTTTGCAATTTTCATCTCTTGCTTCCATTGAGTTTTTTCCAATATATTGATAAACTACCTACAACATGTGCTTTTATGGGGAGTTTTGATAAATAATTAAAGATATTTACTAGGCCACAAACTTTTTGCAACATCCTAATAGTTTCTGACACAGAGCATAAACCTAAAATATTGCATAAAACCTTTAAAACTCTCCTCCGCAGGAGTCGTCCCTCTCGTCCTGTCTGTCCCTCGTAAGTACTATCTGATCCAGCAGGGAAAGACCTGGACTGATGCTCAGGCTTACTGTCGAGCCAAGCACACTGACCTGGCTATCATCGAAAGTAATGATAACATTGTTCGACTTCAAAATGAAATACAGAGACAACAGTTCAGTTCCAGTGCTTGGATTGGACTGTACAATGACGTCAACAGCTGGCGCTGGTCCTTTGGAAATGAGCCACTGGGAAATATGAGACTGTGGAATCCAGGAGAGCCCAACAATGGAGCTGGAATTGAAGAGTGTGCAGTAATGGATGGGAGCAATTGGGAAGATTGGCCATGTAAAACAACATTCCCTTTTGTGTGCTTTAATGGTAAGCATACCATTTATTTTGTCAGAGAAGATTGTCCTAGGTTGACCACAATGTTAATCAGGTCAACAGAAACAAACAATTGATCTTTACAAACTTTGACTTTGAAGCACTTAGCAAATAGTGTACTGGTGCTCATATTTTTAAGTTACCTTATAATCTTTTACCCTCTAAGAGTAATTACATTTCCTACACAACATTTAATCTATTTAATTTATTGTAAAGTCCAGTCACATAACACCCATGTGCGCTGACAGATGGAGGCGGAAACCTACGTGTCCCATAAGACCTACATCACCCCACTTGCAGTGTGGGCATTATTACAACTGGTAGCACCATATTTCTGTACAAGGGTGAAAAACTAAGTCAGTTAACTGGATGTCTCTTTGTTTTCTCTCTCACTATTGTTTTGCTCTCTGTGGTTTATTAGTGGTTTTTGCTGCATTTTTGTTTTCATTCCTGTAATACCTGCCACTCTTACTTCAACAAGTGGTAATCATGTTTTTCTCACAGATATGAAAACTGGCAGTCAGAGTTACATTTACATCTCTAACTCAATGACATGGTATGATGCTCAGAGTTACTGCAGAACATATTATACGGATCTGGCCAGTGCTAGAAATGCAATGGAAAACTCAATTATAGCAGGGATGATATCTGGAATCTCTTGGATTGGTCTGTTCAGAGACTCCTGGAAGTGGACAGACCAAACCAACTTCTCCAAACCAACCATCAGCTGGATGTCTGGAAAACCTGATAATGCCCTGGGAAATGAAAATTGTGGTTATTTAAATAACGGTCAGGCTGCTGATGCTCAGTGCTCAGACATAATGCCTTTCTTCTGTTACTCGAGTGAGTTAAAGTTTTATTCAGTCTTGTATTTCTATATATTGCTTTTGAATGTAATTTTGTTTCTGTTTGTATGCATCTTACATTTTTACATTCAGTAATCACAGGAAAACAGCAAATCATAAGGGTAAAAGTCAGATCCACTCAGGATGTGAATGATCCTGCAGTAAAGGCGGCCATCTTGGAGCAGGTGAGTCTCATCCTCCACAAGACTCCACTTATAAGGAACATTCTGCTCCTCATTACTGCAGCCAGAACCTGAGTCTTCATCAAGCTCTGACACTTACACACTGTATTGTTTCTCTAACATTTTTACAGCATTTTTCCCAGGAGATTATTGTTAGTATCGTGTATTATTGAGTAATAAAAGTCCTGTTTTTCAGATCAAGCAGGAACTAAAGGATCATGGGATTCCAGAGAACATCACAGTTAAATGGAGAGAGCAACCTGATGAAAAGGTGTTTCACAAGGAGAATGAAAACATCACTACAGAAAAAGAAGAACTCTAAGTCTTTAACTGTGTCTCAAACTGGAAATAGCTATTATAGTGTGAGTAATATGTTCAATCTGGGCAGGAGTGGAAAAAGTATTGAGAAATTATACATAAGTGAAAGTGTAGATAAAGTGTCATTGTCTTATTCAATTAAAAGTGGAAATATGCAGCCAAAAAAAAAAAGTTTTAAAAAATTAACTATAAAATGCTTTGACATTTAAATGTAAGGAATTAAAAAAAGTAATTTTTTTAACTGATAAAATGAAATTGATGGCATTTTCATGTGAAAGAATTATTTAAAATGGTTAAAATAAAAATGTTTTTATTAACGCAATAATGCAATTTTCCATAAAAACATCATTCAATCTCTGTAATTTGCTGCTCATATACTTCACTAATGCTACAAATCTACCCCAAATGTAGTCGATTGGGTGAGCTGTTTTGGGGTCATTACTTCTTTAGTTTTGTAGATAAGAGGCTAATGTAGCTAACATAATGAAATTCTCACAAAATATTTTGTGTACAAATAGATAAAGATTTTTATATAATCACTTCAAATAACCTTTTTAAGAATCTGTAGTCTTGTATAACTCATAAATAGACATTATTATTGCTGTATAATAACTTTTCTACACCTGATGAAGTAGGGTTCATAGATAATGTGATGTAAGATTAAGTGAATAATGTCCAGGATTTCACTCACTCACGGGATCTCATTTCACTCTCTGGGCTCTAAAGCTCTGATGATTTATGTAAAACTGCCCTGAACAATATCCACTGTTAAAAACTCAATAACAATACAATTCTATTCACAGCTCCTATATCCATCCACCGATTCTTGAAACTTTGGCAAAAACATGTCCCACTAAGAAAAGTGCTAATTCTGTTGGAAATTAATAACATTTTCATGAATAAAAAGAACCAAGGTTATAATCAGGGGTCCTTTGCACATATGTAAGTTCTTTTATAGGCTTAATTTTAAATTTTATTTAATTTAATGATTATATGCTGGCCCATTGCCCTCAAAATCAGTTGTCCTCGGATAGGAGATAATAATTTCAACTTGATTAAAAAACACAAAGTAATAATTGAATTGAGTAATATCTTTACCACATGAAAGAGTACACTGCAATATGTATTAAAAACTACATACAGTGAGTTTTGAACAATATTTACTATTACTTAGTATGCATCTCCAATTAAAGCAATTTCCAAAAATCCAAAATCCAAACAACCAATGCATCAAACTAAAGCCAAATTAAAATGGCATGACAACATTTAACCAAATCCAACATTCACAACATTCCACAAATTTCATAGTCATTACACTCAACTTTGACTTTATCTATTTGAGAAAGTTATGGCTAGGCAGCAGCTATCAGTGGAGGAGAGAAGGGGAAGAAACAGGGAATATCAAAGGAAGCGGAGAGAGAAAATACACAGTGAGGCAGAGTTAAAGGAGGAATACCTCAGAATGGAAAGGCAAGATGGAAGAAGAGGGTGGAGGAAGGGAAGATAAAAAAAATATCAATGACTTAAATGAAAGGGAAAAGAGAAGTCAGAGAATGGCTTGGAAATGTAGACAAGAAGTATCAAGAGAACGTAAGAGAACGGGCTCAGAATCAGGAATAGTATGTTGTAATGAGGCCACTGTCACCACCGTCAGAGGGAGTTTTATTTGTTTTAAATGAATATTCTTACGTTTCCTCAGTGCTGTTGAGTTATTAAAGTGCCAGTCTCTTTTAATACAAAAATATCTTTGTTCAATAAAAAAACATTACTTTTTCTATTTAGGTTTAAAGTATACATTGTTAATGTTAGATCTTTTAAAGGACTAGACGTACAACAGTATAAAAAAATAACAAAAGTTATTATTCAACATTTAATAGCATATATGTGTACTAAGGATGCCAGATAATGATTTAAAAACTCTAAATAAATATTAGACCAAATAAATAAAAAATTATTTGCCTTTTATTGTGTCTGACGGTGTTGACAAAAACAAAGTAATAACTGAAAAAATGTCTATTTTATGAAAAAAATACAAAATGTGGAGGTTGCACGGGTACATTGCTGAACAGCCAAGACCTTGGACTATAAAGATATACCTTCAGATTTTGTAATTTAAGTAACTTCTTATTTTTAAAATTAACACCTTTTTTATCCAAATTCCCAAGAATCAGTGTATCATGATACCTTTATATACTTTTGTGAAGCTGCTTTGAGACAATATCTGTTGTTAAAAGCACTATACAAATAAAATTGAAGAAGAAGAAGAATACCTGCAATCACATGCCTTGCTCACTAAATAATAAGTATATTCTTTCTGTATCTTAGCTAACAATTTTAATAACTCTGGCATACCTTTTCTTTTCTTATTTTACTGTTTTCAGGATTATGCTGATACAGAAAATGTCAATTTCAGTACTATTATTCATCTCATTCTATAATGTATTTACATGAAGACCAGTTAAATAAAGAAAAGGAGACAAAAAGCAGAAGTCTGTGTCCTGTAGTGCATGAAGATTTTATAAATCTGAGAGTTAATTAACATGAATAATGAAGAAGGTGCTTACAATTCTTATTTTTTGAAAGGAAGGATGGAAGGAAGGAAAGACAAACACCAAAATGTTCAACAAAATGTAAACAGGTAAATTATAGCAGCTAAGCTCCTTAAAAAGAAATATGTACATTTACAAACATAATTTATTGCAGTAACAAGGAAATTATATCAATATGTAAAAGCTACACATTGTACTGTGGAAAAAGAGAGGAAATTTTGCCCTTTATTCCAAATAACTTTGTTTTTTTTTTTCAGGGTATTATTTTGTAATTATATGACATAACTGTCAGGCAGTAGAAGGTATGGTCACAATGCCCCAGGGGTGGATGAAACCTGGGTATAAAACCGTCAAATTTATTTCTGTATGTCAGATGACAGAGACAGTTGTAGTTGCAGGTAAAGTTTATTAAAAAACATGAAGGAAGGTCAAGCTCAGAAATAGGCAGTGATCCAGGCAATCAGAAAACCACAGACAAGGTAAAATCCAGAAATCATGGAACCAGGTAACCAACTAGTTCAGAACCAGAATAGCAAGATAAACAATATAGGGCTTGGTAAGTCAGGCAATAGCGAGGTTTCCATTACAGTTTTGCACAAAATAGAAGCAATATTTTAATTGTCGGCATGGTGATCTCTGCTACATCTGTCACTATAGCCATGGTAGTGTTATTCGAAGGTGTAACGATCTGAAGGGTGAGACCCCAAATGCGGCGGCGCGCACCGTGAGAGTAGAGAGACTTACTGGGAGGAGATGCAGCTGAGCGTAGACCAGGGCTGTGATGGCACGCAATCTCACAGGAGGGAGTTCACAGTTACAAACCCAGAAAAAT
>JAQMYM010000007.1:65212-76897 GCA_030014255.1 Parauchenoglanis ngamensis
AAATCCTGCGCTTGAAGCCGTCCATCATAGCTAAACTACAAGACTAAACCGACTCGGGTAAGTGTTGCTTTCTTTGCTATTTTTCTAAGATTGCGCTGAATAAAAGGTTTATTATTTAAATTGCAAAACTTGACTATACCACGCCATGCGTTATTTTTTTTTCCGTCCACATGTATTCCGGTAAATTCTCCTTCATGCGCAAGGATTGGCCCTGTGCGTCAGTGTGGTTTACTGATTGGGTGGTGAAGTGGGGCGGGCCACACCGCACCAATGAAGCAGAAGCGAGAAAAGAAGCAGCCAATCCTCGCGCAGAGGGCGGAGTTTGCTGGAATATGGTTAGGGGGGAAAAAAAATGAACCCTTTGTGCGCTCGCGTGCGTTTTAGGCCCGACAGTGATTTACGTAACTAACGCATATTGTTCGGTTTTTGACATGTTAGTGAAACTGTGATGGTTTTAAACACGGCGATACGAACGGAACTGTATTATGTGGCAGATTTGGAGCGTTAAATAACGTTAAGGTGTAGGAGGGAGGGCCGCATTGCGGGTGTGTACTGTGTGTGAGCTAACGGTGGCCAACGGCGGTTTGGACAATAAGGTGATTATTTACAGCGTCACTGGCTTAAACTCCATTTTACACTTCTTCCGGGTTATTTGAGTAACTCCTACAGCTTGAGAACAGCGCGCCTACATGTGTAGTCCATGCGTGTAATAAACACAAGTTTACAGTAAACATTCATTATCATATCTATTATTAAACTCCTGGCCTGCTGCCATGGTTACGGCTGTGAGGCACGTGGCCTGCCTGTAACCCGGGTAACAGTGGCCTTTGTCCCTCTGCTGCACGAGGACCCTGGAGTGTGCGGCCCAGCAGGTAATCTGTGAGGAGGCTGGGGGCCCCGGGGGGTGCCGTGCTGGGGGCCCTGGGGGTGCCGTCCTGGGGGTGCCGTGCTGGGGGCCTGGGGTGCTGGTGTCCATCGCAGAACTGTGATCAGGGCAGCAGGACCGCTGCGTCACTCTGTACAGCTGGAACATGAGCTCAGGAAAGATTCACTAACTATTTTATAAGCTTAGTCTGGTGTGTGCGGAGGAAATTCACCCTGGATAGCATCTTGGTATTTATTTAACCAGTATGTGATCTTTTTAATGGTGCAAAATTTTTGTTTGGGTTCCATAATGAGTGGAATAACGAGCGATGCAGTGGTGCTTTAGTCTGTCCAGCTCTCGCACCTCCTCGTTTCTCTGCTCAAAGGCTCCAAAGCTGAACATTCAGTCTAACCTCGCTGTGCGTTAAGCAGCACCTGGCATCGCTAACAAACAGGCCTCTGCATTGGGGGTCTCATTAGTATGAAGTCGAGCATTGTTGGGGAAACGAGTGAGAATTCCTGCTCCTCCTCTCTTGGTGTTTAGGAGCTAAGGGCAAAATCGGACTGTTGGTGCTTGTCTTTTTTTCCCTCCTAAACTCCTTGTAACTGTGCCAGCTAGCAGTGTTACTCTGCACCATCAGATATAGTCTTCTGTACCGTGTCCCAGGGTGGCCTTGGCTTGCGCTCGTCCAGGATTAACCAGTATTTCTAAGTGTTTGTAAGACAGTTTCACCTCAGATTATTTATTTATTTATTTATTTATTTATTTATCGATCGATCTCTCCTCTTTCCGTTCCCTCCTCCTTGGGGACTCCGCCCTCTCCAGCCCCGTCCTATAGCCGGGCAGTAATGACTGGGTCCCGCCACCTGTTCCTACTGCCTTTGAAACCTGTAATTAGAGCATGACTTCCTGTTTTTTTGCGCAGTCACTGTCGTTACTCACTTCTGGATGATTTAAGCAGATGGAAACATTGTGTAATTATAGTTGAATAAATTTTAGTTTTTCGGTCAATATTGTGCTTTTAAGTGATTATAATGTAACACTTTAAACATTTCTAAAGTAAATTTATATTTGTAAATGAATTCCTCTGTGTTTGGTGGCAGTTTGGGATTGTATTCCCAACCAGACTGCGTAAGTGCTGCCTACAGGATGACCTTTTGAAGTCCACAATAACAAGGTGTGTGTGTGTGTGTGTGTGTGTAGCAACATGAGCTCTCAGGTGAGACACAATTTCCACCAGGACTGCGAGGCCGCCATCAACCGGCAGATCAACCTGGAGCTGTACGCCTCCTACGTCTACCTGTCCATGGTAAGAGTCTCGGCGTTGTCTCGTCTTTCGGAAACAATACGGCGATCTGCCCAAAGAAGGGAAAAGGGGTGATTTGTCCCTGAAGCGATGCATGATGGGAAGTGTGTAAATAAATGAGTGGAGATGAGGTGGCAAAGGTTCTGCCGCTTCACCACTAACTGTGTTCTTCCTCTCCGGGTGTTTGTTTTGTCCTGATTCGCAGGCGTACTACTTTGACAGGGACGACCAGGCTCTGCACAACTTCGCCAAGTTTTTCCGCAAGCAGTCGCATGAGGAGCGCGAGCATGCAGAGAAACTGATGAAAGTCCAGAACCAGAGGGGAGGAAGAATCTTTCTTCAGGACATCAGGGTATGTTTAAAAAAAAAAAAAAACTGAAAATGATCAGGTGAACTCCAGATAACTTTGTTCACAGTTGGCAACAAATAGCAATTCCCTAATTTACTTGGCGGCCGGCTACGGCAGCGTGCTGTTCCTTCCTAGCATCGATTTATCTGCAGTTGGAGTTGTTTTAAGTCGTGACCTGCTGCTCCGTTAGGGAGTGGCGTGAAGTGCCGATAGGGAGGGTTTGTCTGGGTGGAGCTCTTATCATGCAGAGTCAGTAAAGCGCCAGGCTGCTTAAAACGGTCAGCAGGATGGATGGAAGATAACACGGTGGAAAGATAAAAACAACAATTTCAACACTATTACAAGGAAAGAATTGAGAAATGCTGTTCTTGACCTGCTTTTTGCATGTGTGTGACAGAAACCAGAGCGTGACGAGTGGGGCAGCGGCGTGGAGGCTCTGGAGTGCGCGCTGCAGCTGGAGAAGAACGTCAACCAGTCCCTGTTGGACCTGCACAAGGTGGCCTCCGATCACAGCGACCCTCACGTGAGTGCGCACGCAGATGCCTGCTGCGTCACTGGGGGGGTTCTGAGGCGATGCTGGCTTGTTTAGAGGTGCTAGATGGACGGGGGAATTTGTCCCTTTTTATTGCTGCGCGAGTGCAGTGTGTTGGGGTAAAGACTGATGGAACGTATTCATTTAAATGTGGCTTGACTGAATGTCACTCCCAGTACACTGCAAAAGTATTAGCACTCAAAATCCATCTTTGATGCTTCTACTATCAGTTTGTAAAACAATTGAATTAAATGCTTGTTTAGTAATTCAGCAACACCACATGGGTTTATGACCCCTGGCTCGGAAAAGCCTTGGCCTAAAGGTCGGGTTTAACCCTCTGAACCCAGCAGCCTTCGGTGGAATATTTAATTAGGTGCCGCCACCAAGTTTCTTAGAATTCCTTATGATGCGTATCTGAAGCTCCTTGTTGAATCACCCTCTTTATCTGTGTAATTTTATTTAAAGCCACCAAACGCCTTTCTTGCCATGAAATAGCCACATGTGCCGATATTAAACCCCAAACGCCTACCTGTTCTGAACACCGCTGCCTCGAAGTACAGGGTCCGTTTTGAACCCCGGGTCTGTAGGTTTGTCTAAGCTTGCCTGCTTCACAATCCAGGACTGCTTCAGCTTGCTAGGCTCGTTTTGCTGGGTCTTATCTGTTCTGAGCAAAGGGCAAAAACCACCATTTTACATTTTCGTTGTGTTCCAGTGTAATCACTCAGTCAGGGTAGAAGACACTGGACTTTAAACATCCCATCTAGTCACATGACTCATGGTTAAACATTTTCCTGTACATTAATCCTATGTCCTTTCAGATGTGTGACTTCATCGAGACGCACTACCTGGACGAACAGGTGAAGTCCATTAAGGAGCTTGCTGATTGGGTGACTAACCTGCGCCGTATGGGAGCGCCTCAAAACGGCATGGCTGAATATCTGTTTGATAAACACACACTGGGCAGCGAGAGCAGCTAAAGCCCCTCTACGCCTCCCTTAATTGTATACCGTCCTGCTGGGTTAAATTTCATCCCTTCTAGCAGACGGCGGTCCCATTAAGCGCTCTGTTTCCTGCTTCAACTTGCTTCCTGGTACTTATTGCTATTTACCTGTGTGTGCTGTTTTATTGCTGATGTAAACACACATTAAATAAACAAATTGCTGAATCCTGTACAGTTTGTGCCTTTTTTTTTTTTTTTTAAATAAATAAAAAGCTTTTTAAAGTCAGCACATCTTGCTCGCTATGCGCAGAGGCAGTTAAAGCTAGAAGATGCTTCTACATGCTGGGGAAGTGAGTGCATGTTACGAGGGTTTGGGAAAGATGCAATAGTGTGAAGTATGAGCAAGTGTAGACTGACTTTATTACATTAAAAATATTAAGAAATGTGTAATACATTTATTGTATTTTATTTTTCCTCCATAAGTCGATTTCTGTTCTAAATGTAGAAAAATAATTCCCTTGTGACCCATTTTGTAAAGAGAAGGACAGGTCGTCTATAGCGTGGCTTATAGGATTTGTAGGGATTTTCTTCATTTCCCCTGTGAAATTAAACAAAGAGGGTCTCCTGCACATCACAAAAAAAATTGCTTGTACACACTCACTGGTCACTTTATTAGGAACACCTGTTCATCTGCACTTCCTGCTGTTCTCTAAGCAGCCATTCATGTGGCAGCAGCCTGATGCATAAACTCCTGCAGATACAGGTCAATAACTTCAGGTTGTTCACATCAAACCTCCATCAGTGAAAAGTGTGCTCTCTGTAACTGTGGCATGGTTGTTGGCCAGATGGTCTGGTTTGAGTACTTCAGAAACCTGTTCATACATACTTTTGTATACTATAACTTCATTTAGTGCGATCTCTGGTTATAAAGTCTAGGAAAGTGTAGCATTGCCCCCTGAACCTCCCCCAAGAGATATCCTCACAATCCCCATTTCACACATCTGAAAAGAGATTCAAATATTTGGGCATCTTTGTTACCCTTGATCTTAATAATTTAATTTCAGGCTAATGACTCACCTATTTTCCTTGAAAACACTGATGTTTGAGATTTATTCACTACTTTTGCACTCTGACTCATTTTATAATGCCTTAAAATCAATCCATTTGTTCTGGAAAGAGGTGCATTGTGTGATTCAGGATATTAGTGAGAAGCAATAAAAATGGTTGTTTTTTTTGTTTTTTTAAAACTGTACATCCTGAAACAAAGCCTGGTTAGACTAAGGAAAAGCTATTTCATTATCATGTTTCTCACCAACATACTGTAGTCATCCCAAATAATCAACAAATTATTGACACATATTGAAACTTACATCAAGTCATTTGATTTCAAATGAGTGGCCTTGAGCCCAAATATACTCCTGGCCATCCTCGGGGGGGATTTTTTATGTCTTATGTAAAGAGGGCATTTTTAATTGCTGTTACAGGGAAGCTATGGAGATGACGATTGGCATTTTCATACAACAGCATCAAGAGTAAATCAGACAGTGATGAGTCCTGGAGATTAGACACAGACAAAATAAAAACCCTTCAACCATTAAAGTAAAAAAGCCAAATGTCTATTTGTGAACACAGACTGGAGGAAAGAGGAAGTAAACCTGTCCCTGTGGCTGAATGCTGGGAAATGGCCGAAAGAAAGAAAGAAAGCAAATAGAAATATATCCGGAGAAAGCCTGTAGTTTTCAGAACTCTATAGTGGAAAATGTCAAAATGCCCCATATGACGGGTTTTTCCCAGCCACATTTCCTCACTCATCTTACATCATACATTCTTAAGGTTAAAATTTAGAATTGACTTTAAGTAATTCCAGTAATTATACTAAGAGCACATTTTATAGTTCTTTTATTTAATTATAATTAAAAGTGTTTCTCATCCTTGTTCACTGTATCAGTCTTTTTTTCTTTACACACCTGCACTTTATGAAATTGTAAAACCACCCCTATTTTGGGAGCAACACCTGAAAACAAAAATCCACTCAGCCTTGCAAGCACATGTTCAGATAAGAAATGCAGATTCACTTCCACTTTACAGCTCTGCTTTGATTTGTCAGAACAATAAAAAAAAACCCATAAGGAACAGATGATCTACTGTTCTTTTTTTTTTGTTCCAAAAAATGCATGAATGTGACCTTTGTTCAAATAATAATCCTATAAAGAAATGTTAAGCTTTCATGTATCGTGTTCACACTTCTAGATCACTCGTTTATTGGCTGTTTACAGAATATAACATTGAGTAAATATTGAAACATTCATTGAACATTGAAACCCACCATTACCCTGATTTTTATTACTCCAGTAAGTGTTGCTTCTCCCAGTCCAACATGGCCCATCCTGTCTTGGATCAACAGTTCAGGCTGGTGGTGGTGGTGTAATGCTGTGGGGAATGTCTTTTTGGGTGTCTTAACACTAATCGAGTACGACTTTAATACAACAGTCCATTTGAGTATTGTTGTTGACCATGTGCCACACTTTACCATCTCATCAATGGCTTCTTACAGCTTCATAATGCATAAGTTGTCTCAAACTGCTTCCATGAACATGACATCCACCATCAATATAGGGAACAAATGGGATCTCAGTGACTTTGTTGTTTTAGTGGCATCAGTTTGAGTATTTCAAGAACTGCTGATCTCCTGGGAGGTCAGTGAAGAATGTTCAGCCTGGTTTGAGCTGACAGGACGTCAACAGCAACACAAATTACCAATCTTTACAACCACGCTGAGCAGAACATTTAAAAGCAACGTCAAACCTTAAGGTGGATGGGCTACAAGAGCAAAACTACTCCCATCAGCCAATAACAGGACTGTGAGGCTACAGTGGGCACAGACTCACCCAACCTCCATAGCTGAAGACAAAATTTACCCATCACGTATCATTTCAGAGAAATCTTCAGTTTTGTCATGATTTTTTCTTATTCAGTGCATCCAGAAAGTATTCCCAGCGCATCACTTTTTCCACATTTTGTTGTGTTACAGCCGTATTCCAAAATGGATTCAATTCATTTTTTTCCACAGAATTCTACACACAACACCCCATAATGACGACATGAAAAAAGTTTACTTGAGATCTTTGCAAATTTATTAAAAATAAAAAAACTGAGAAAGCACATGTACATAAGTATTCACAGCCTTTGCCACTATATCTGTGGTGAATATACACTTGCGCCTCAGAGACGTTGGATGACTGCGCTTGTGAAGAAAGCTTATCATCTGTATTTCGGCTGCAAAATTGGTGATCAAGACAAGCACTGGGCGCCTCACATTTGCTGTGCGACACGTGCTGTCAGTCTGAGAGCCCGGCTCAGAGGCGCTCAGAGGCCGTTTGCTGTTCCGATGATATGGTGAGGACAGAAAGACCATGTGACGGACTGTTACTTCTGTTTGACTAATGTGTCTGGTGTCTCTGCCAAAAACAAGAAGTCGATTGAATATCCTAATCTGCCTTGAGCAGATTGAGCACAGTCTTCCAATTCCGAAACTACCAGAGGATTAGACCTTAGACCAACCAAATGAAGAAACTGCAATGCAGGGTACTGACAGTGACATTAACCTGGATTTTGAACTGTTCTCATCAGGCGATCCACATCTGATAACACAGTCCGAACTGAACGATTTGGTCAGAGATTTGGGTCTGTCAAAAGCAAAAGCCGAGCTGCTGGGTTCGAGACTGCAGGGATGGTGTTTGCTGTCACCGGGTATGAAAAGTTCTGTGTTTCGAGGCCGACATCATGATATAACCAAATTTTTTGCACAAGTCGACAGTCTGTTTCTGTTGTGACATTGAAGGATTGTTCTCGGCCTTGGGTTGTGATCACAACCCGGAAGAGTGGCGTCTCTCTATTCTTTATATTTCATAAAAGTGAGAGTGAGTAAAAATTTCACCTTTGAGCCTCTAACATTTTAATCATTCCTCCCCTCTGCAGCAGGTTGTGTGTTTGTGTGTGTTTTGTTAAAGCTAACAGATTATTTGTGCACTATGATATTGAGTACAGAAACATAGGTCACCAGTCAGGGACAAAGATCAGCTGCAGTGTGTTTTGTGCAGCCAAGAGTCTTTGAGAGGACGGCAAAGGACATATTGGATGAACACACACACACACACACACACTCACTCACACTATCACTCTCTCTCTCTCTCTCTCTCTCTCTCTTCACTTGTGGGATTATTTGTTTAATTTGTTTAATATGTATAAAATGTTTAATAATAATAATAATAATAATAAATATATCAACAATCAATTCAACAGCATCAGTGGCCAAGTACAACCACACACAATTTCAAATTTTGAGCTTAAGTGGTTCTTGAGATATTGCACAGTTTCAGTTATAGCACCTCCCTATGGACAAAATTTCATGAAATTTGATGTGCTTCCAAGCTATGTGATGGTGATTAAATTTATTAAGCTTCAGGAAATTTGAACGTATACATCACAAGATATTAGCCTTAGAGTCAATAGGGGCCACACCTTAAAATTTCATTTGCTCAGAACTTTGAAACAGTTTCATCAATTAAAATTCTTTTTACATCTTTTTATGAGCATGGTCTGGAGATGATGTACACCAAATGTCATGTAAATCAGGCAAACCGTCCTGGACGAGTTTGAAAAATTGTCTGCTGAAATTTGATGTTTCAATGAGATGCTATATATTGTTTATGACCACTGTATCTGTGAGAAGAGTAGACTGTATAAAGACGCTGATATATTTTGCTAATTTCATCATGTAATCCGAGAAATCATCACCGTGCTAACCCAAAAGACATTGTCCGTCACATGTTTGAATGGCTTTCATGGAAATGCCTGGCATCAACATCAGCCAGAGACCAACAGGCTGGTGGAGAGACTGAACCAAGAGCTTGTGCAGTATCAAATGCAGTATCAAAAAGCTGGTTCACATATTACCTCTTTTTTGGGTCGCAGTTGCCAATGCCCCAAACAAGATATTCCTTCAAGTTTTTGCAACACAATAAAGAAGAAGGTAAAAAACAATAATTTGACCTACAGCAAAGTCTATCTGCCTTACCCGTTCCAGCATCCAAGGCTCCAAACAAAAGGTGTTTTAAAATACTGTATAAACATAGTCAAAACCATAATCCATAATCACATAATTGTTCCAGAACAGAAGCATTCATTTGAAATCTCTGGTTTTATTTGTGTATAGCTCACTAGTTAATCTCAGTTCCAAACTCCAAAACAATGTTTTCAAAAAACTTAAGTTCATTAATGAAGAAATGAAATTAATTAATCTTACTATAAATATTATCTTAAAGCATAAAGTTGACAGGTAACCTAGCCCACCTGATGTTGTACTGTATTCATTAAAGTTAGAGAGCTAAAATGAACAATAGGTGCAGTGATTTGTTGCAACATGTGCAAACAAACATGTAAGTCCAATATAGATAACACAAAGAGAGTTTGCATAATTCTAACAAGTTTTAAAGTCAATATTTGGTATGACCACCGTTATGTTTCAACACAGCCTGAACTCTCTTAAGCAAGCTTTCTTGTAATTTCTTTAAGTTGTCTTCAGGAATAGTTCTCCATGCTTCTTGAAGGACATTCCAAAGTTCTTCTTTGGATGTTGGCTGCCTTTTGTTCCTTTCTCTGTCAAGATGATCCCACACTGCTTCAGTAATGTTGAGATCTGGGCTTCAGGGAGGCCAGTTCATGACTGATGTGTTCTACTGAGGTATGCAGGAAGTCTGGGTATTCCTCAAGTCTACATTAAAAAAAAATACAAGAAAGTCTGGCTTGACATATGGAGAAATTGGGGGGGGCTCAAGAAATTTGCACAATACTGTAGTTCAAACTGACAGTAAGTCAAACAACCTTTCTTTACCACCATGGTGAGCAAAAAAGCATTTCAGAACACTCAACATGTCGAACCTTGACTCTGATGGGCTACAACAGCAAAAGTCCACACTGGGTTCCACTCCTGTCAGCTAAAAGCAAAAATCTACAAATCTACAAAAGTCTACAGTGGCCAAAGACCAGGCAGGAGACCTTTTTTTTTGTCAATATTCACCTGTCCAGATTCTGTACAGGTGTTGTACAGGGGTTCCTAATGAAATATTCGATGAGTACAAAGAGTAAAATTCCGTAACCTCTCTAACCTTAAAGCAAATTGTATTAGGCCTCTCTAAAAGGAATGGAATTAACTCTTTTTTTCTGATATGTTTAGGAATAATATGGTAGGACTGGAATGCAACAAAAGTTAAAATATTGGTTCTGTTCAGGTTGAATCAGCTGGGGGTTTTTTTTGTTGTTGTTTTGCCAATTCAGCATGTTTTCAGGTTTGAAAACATGAGCCGTGATTGGTGGATTTTTAAGCATCTTCTCTAATTACATGCAATGTTCATATGAAACAGTTTTCACATAGAGGAACCTGAAGATTTAATAATGGAGAGAAAGAGTATGGGTGGTGAGTGACAAGCGAGTGTGTGTGTGTGTGTGTGTGAGTGCGCGTGATGCGAGTTGCCGAAACAGCAATATCAAAGAAAGGCTTCAAAGCCAATCAGAGAGTCTCTTGGGTAATCTGTTATCCTGCACTCTGCCGGTTCAAAGCACTGCACAATGAATGCTAGTGAGGCAGAAGTGTCTGTGTGAGACGCAGAGTGAGTGTAAGTGGTGTGAGTGGGTGTGTGATAGCAAAATTCGTAACTGTTAACTCTTTGTTACTTTCTGCAGAATCCAGTTCAATCAAAAAGATGTAATTTTTGTACATAGTCAACTCAAGAATTATTGGCACCCTTAATAAAAATGAATATATAAAGGAATAACATATGATGAATGATCCATTCAGTTTCAGTAACTGCTTTATCCTGGTCAGGTTCATCTGTGAGGGAGCCAATCCCGGTAACACTGGCGGTAAGGTTGGAATACACCCTGGATTCATCGCAAGCACTATGCACACACTCATTCACACACTCATTCTCATTTAGGGAAAATATAGTGTAGCCAATACCAGCATGTTTTTGGGTGCGGGAAGAAACTGGAGATCCCAGAAACCCACACAGACATGGGGAGAACATGTGAAGCACCACGAAGATAGCAACTCGAGCTCAAGGAACTCTGGAGCTGTGAAGCAGTAATGCTACCCGCTGCACACCATACCACCCACGATGAGTGATATATTTAGCTTAAATGTATGGGGATGCTGCACAATTTTATTTTAACCTAAAAGAAACTTTTTTCCCCCAAAAGTTATATTTTTCATCTGTGCACTGTTTTTCTGCAGAACACTGGTCTCAAATTTATTGGCACCCCTCCAATTATGTGGTGTAGCTCTGCTAGAGAGAATAACAGCACTGAGTTTCATCATGTAGCATCTAACAAGGTAGCAGACACTTGTAGAGATTTCATGCAGAGCATTTTAAGCTTGTTTATCCTGTTAGGTTTGCATGTGTGGAATGTCTCAGAATACAGAGACAGGGTTTAGGGTTTGAGCCTGGGCTTCTGAGTGGAGTTTTGCGTTTTCTTTCCATGTCCATGTGGAATTCTTCCGGGCTCACTGGTCTCATTCCACCTCCCAAAAATCTGAAAGCAGGTGGTGTGTGTGGATGTGTGTGTATGTGTGTATCCATCCAGTGTGTATTATTGCCTTGCACCCAGTGTTCCTGGAATAGGCTCCAGATCCACC